>VZRQ01003409.1:1125094-1135672 GCA_013397975.1 Machaerirhynchus nigripectus
GAAAAGGAAAAAAAAAAAAAAGAAGGAGAAAGACTGAAGCTTTAAACAGAAAAACCAAAGCTGGGGTCTGTGTTTCCAAACCAGTGAAACATCTTCTATTTTGATAGCTCATTCTGTTAAGGTCTATATATTAACAGTTATTCAAAACAGAGACTATACCTCTGATATCAAGTCAATAAATAGAGAATTATCTACCAGCAGACCAAACAGAGCTTTATATTTCATATTGTTATTAATGTCCAGTAACATCTTTAACTGGTGTGTTTTTCTGCACCTTCTTTTTCTTTGGAAGGACAAAAGAAGAAGAGATACCTCCAAAGGCTGTCTCTATCATAAGGGTATGAAGAGTAGACCATATATTCAAATTCAAATCAGTGTCATAGCATCTAGGAGATGGGACTATGAAATTTATGCAGTAAGGCTGAATTCTTAATGAGGATAAGTATTTTGTGTATACAGAAGGGCCAGAAAGATGCTGAAATATTTTACTCATTTAAATAAGCAAATATAGGGGTGATTGCATCTTTCCCAAGGATGGATTAGATACCAGTAGTCTTTTCAAGTGCAATGTATGTCTTTGTGAAAGGTATGAGAGATTCAGTCTCATATCAGAGTCTCTAAACCATTAGAGAGAATAAATCCTCACTATAAATCTAATAATCAGATGAGGAACATCTGATTGAAGATGACATCTAAAGAGAGACAAATCATCAGCTTTAGTTTAACAAAAAAGAATTTCTTGTGACAATCAGAAACAAAACAAATTATGGATACCTCTTTTATTTGATAAGAAGGCCTCACTTTTGTTATAGCTTCCAGTCTCACCACAAAACACTTCCTGTATCCCTTTGATTGAAACTCACAAAATATATATTCTACCTTCTTTTCCTTATCTCTCACTTTTGCTGACTTTGAATAAAAACAGATGAATGAAACTGTGCAGAATGCACACAAGACAGTACCTTTAGTTAAATCTCAGTTTTGCTGTTTAAATAGTTGGTGTAGCTAGAATGGTTATAAACCTATATGATGACTCAAATGATATTACCATTTAAAGATACCTAACCACTCTAACACATGCTGAAGCTCCAATTTATGTCATCTATTGCTAGGCAATTTACAGCTGCCTCTGTTCAATCCAAGGACCTCAAAGGTAGGCTTTATTTTCTTTTCCCTGATAGTAGAGTCATTAGGAAACCTGTCATTCAAATTTCAAGAGCTGGACTGCAGGAAAGTATTTAGTAATCTAAATCTTCATGTTTGATTTTCCTTGTCAAACCACTAATGATGCCTTGACTTGATATATATCACATGTGCCCAGATGAAGATGGTAGGATAGAGAGAACCCACGATTATTGCTGCTTCTTACTGATTATTACACCTCCCCACTGGTTCAGGTGAGTGGCCTGCTGTAGCTCAGACAATTTCACTGGAATTTATGGCAGTTTTATAAACCTCCATGAATCTTATAACTGAATTGTGATATGGCAATTGTTCTTGAGACGAGAGGTACAAGAGCAGAAAGTAGGCTACTAAAAGGTATAGGAAGCTAAGGGTGGTACACTGTGCAGAAAACAAATTACAGATGTGAGGCTTAGAAGAAATATAATGACAGAAGAAAATGCGAGAATGCTGAAACAATGAAAATGAAAGATTTTATGTGCTAAATCAACCCAACTGGGGCCATAAGAGGATACTGCCATGGAGAGTGAGAACAAAGTGGTATAATTCGTGCATATTATCAAAGAAGAAATGAAAACCTGAATACCTGGGAAATGATTAAACAGCAAGATCAAGAGCTAGCATGAGTAGTTTTGACAGTAAGAAGTCAAGACCAGTGAGGAGTATGTTGAAATGATACAAAAAATTATTTTTTGTCTGTGGCAAAGATCTTCAGTCCCTTTACTTTGTTATCTGCTGAGCCAAATAAGAAAACTGATTTACTTTTATCTAACATCCATTGTATCATTGAAAAAATAGGTACAAAATCTACCACTATCAAAGCTTCGGTGAATGAAGAAATGCTTGATACAGTAATGTTGGCAGTGCTGAGGGATAACCTAATATTGCTTCTGTATGTGATACGGAAGCATAAAGCAACGCCGTATGAGTAACTGGCTACTGGAAAAATTGTGAGGTGTCAAGATAAAGGATAGATATCCACAGATTTAATGAAGGACTGGCTTAACAATACTTGGACCAGAAGACCAGGTGTGCTGTTAAGAAAAAGAGTAATTGTCCTAGATGAATTCAGAGGTCGTCTAATGCCAGCTGTGAAGAATACTGCCAAGAAAATGAATATTGATCTTGTAATTATATCAAGAGGAATGACATCAAAACTCTGTATGTAGTAGTGAACATGCCCTTTAAAGACTGGTTAAAATCTTCAGACTCAGACTGGCTATTGGCAGAGAACATGCTCCAGTTTCTACAGGAAAAATATGGAGTAGTGAAAAACTACCCTGTCATTTTGAGATCATCAGATAAATCCAGAACCTAGCTAATGTTTTTAAGAAATACTGTATTTTAGATTCCATGGATGGAAAACACAGTGATATGAGTACAAAGAAGAATCTGAAAATAGGGAAGACACTGAAAGTGAAGAATAGATTGAATATGGTGAAGAGAATGACAGTAATGTTGGAATGTAGAAACTGAGAATTAATATTAGTGTAGCATATGTGAAGAGTACAGATTAAATTCAGGCAAACTGTTAGAGAAAATATTTTTGTGTTAATTATACCTTTGAAATAAGAACATTCTTGTGTATAAAATTCTTTTGAGAGTCAGTTTAAACTCCACATGCTCCTTCTTTCTGGTTGGCATGGTACACTTACATTTTGACTGTGTGACAAATTTAGATTTTTCCAACCTCTGTCACTTATGTCCACTGTTGTGGAGCATCTGTGGTACTGTGGTTTGTGCTGATATAACACTTTGAACTGAATCATTACAATTAATTGAGTTATAAGACCAACAGAAAGAACACCAAATGGCTTTGATGTTGAACTTTCAAGCAGCTGTATCATCATATTGAGAGAGCCTTGGGGCATAATGGAAAAATGGACATCTTGAATCAAAGGAAAGGAATCAGTGAGCCAGTTTAATCACTAGAGTAGCATTACATACACGTTGCCACTCAGTATTACTTTTCCCTTTTTTTCTTTGTTTTAACTTGTTCTTATCATAGTATTATTGCAGTTTCAAGTTACACATTAAAACACTGCTTGTTTACCTCACGAAATATTTGCACCATATATCTTTCACCAAATGCAACACATGTATTTAGAGATCATTCTTTCCAATTCTGAACTCACTGATCATCATCATTCAACCTAGAATGCAAGACTGACACTGATGCATGACTGGAGTTACTCTGCATGAGAACAGAGCAGTGGACAGAGATACCAGACACAAAGTAAATTATGGAAAGACTTTAGATAGGTTAAAAAGTGAAATGTGTTACAGAGTCAATGTGTATTCCACCCCTCTCATCAGATACCTTAATGAGGATTTTAGTTTTCTTTTCAGAACATTAACAGTATTCAATTTTTATTTTGTCCTAAGAAACAGTGAGAGTCTGACAGCTTTGCTAGCTTCATCCCAGAAACACACATGTGACATAACTAAGCCTCAATAAGGAGAATCTGTCAGTTCCTGCAGTACTGAACCACAGCTTTTTCAGCATTTCAGTCACATCCTGTTAACTATAGTCCCACAGCGTACCTACTGAAAAAGCAGGATAAGCCATTCGTTAGCCAAACACCAAGTTTAGGAGTTGTGCTCATATGAATGAACAGCTTTTGACTCATTTTCTTGTAGATAAGAACTAATGGTCTGGAATGTAAGCTTAATTACAACTTAGGTTAAAAAGCTGCAGGAGCTGATCAGATAGTTTTAGTCTTTATTCTTGTAGTGATCAGAGTACTCCATCTGACCACTGGTATTTATTTTTACACAGTATTTATATGAATTCCATTGGGAGGGGATAAAATCCAATATATTCAAAATTATTTTTAACACTTTTGATTTATGTTATTTTGTGGACTGAAATTTCTTTTTAGAGGAATCGGAAGATGAAAATATTTTACCCTTACAAATGTTTATTCCTAAAGGGACCTTAACCAATTTCAATATAAATCAAAATAATAATTTTAAAATCCCTAGTTTGTGATAAAATTTTCTTTCACCAGATGAATGACAGCTATGATATTCTTTGCACATACTTTTTTTTTAATAAAAGCATTCACAGGAAAATAAAATTAATTCGTGTTCTTCCAAAGCACACCATCTGTTGAAGTTTTACACTAATATGATAGAAATAGTTCACTGCAATACCTGGTTTGATTGGAAAGATTTATCTCCCCCCAGGCAAAATAATTCATTAATGGACTAGGATATGCTTTCTGGCAAAAAATGGTCACAGTAATTGTTTGATCTGAAAAGCTTTGATTTCAGGTTCATACTCTAGATCTCTGGATATTTTAAACTGATTCAAGCATCTTTTTTGAAGTTCAAACTAAAATAGTCATCTTCCTTCCATCTTTCAATAACTTGCTTGTATTAGAGTCCCTGAGAGGGATAATACTACGTATATTTTTATTCTCATTTAACCATTTTCAAACCATCTTTTAAGTCATGAATATGACAAGAAAAGGAAAACTTTCTTCTGTTATGGATCTGATCCAACTGTAACGAAAGTATTTTTCGGTTCATATCGAATGGATCAGCTACCATACAGTGCAATTAATGCAACAGTTCCATGAAAGCCATAGGCAAGGGGAAGACAAGGGACTCAAGCTTTTGGGACAGATAGGTTTCAGTGTAAAGCTTTGACATCATCAGTTGCTAAAAATCAATTATTACATAGTTATTAGTGTGGCAATTCAAATAACAAAGTCTTTAGAAAACCAGTTAACTGAAACACTCACTATGGAAAAGGAGTGGATTGGGATTAGAATAGGGTGATCTGGAGAAAGAGAATATAGGGAGATTATGAAAAAGATCTCCAGTGGAATAAGACTTTTGGCATGAAGAGGATGGATTGAGATAAAAGTCTTCTCAACTCTGTGAAGATCACACTTGCCAGATTCAGAGAGAGACTCGTAAAATTTCTAGTCAATAGGCGCCAGGTTGAAAATAGAAAAAGATGTCTACTTTTTTAACAGAGTTTTGCTACAGCATGCTCTGGATTTAACAAGTTTAGAGGGTCTCAGGGAAACTGCAGAAAAGATTTGAAAGGATAAACTGTGGGCTGCTAAACAGACCTACCATACTTGAGCTGAAGAATTCTTTCACATTAAAATAGTTTGATCTTCAGAGGAGATTACAGGGCATGGTTATATATAACTTTGTCTTGTTCCTAGTCTTCATGTCTAGACATTTGCTTTGGTTCGCTGCTGGAAAAATAGTGTTAGGTTGAATTGACTCTTGATCTCAGCCAGTGAAACCATTAATGTATTCTTGAAGCCTACCAAAACTATTAACTTTGAACAACTGTGGATCATGTGGATCAAATGCTGCAGTGGCAAAAAGAAGTACAGATCCTACAATCAGTGGGCATCCTTAAGTTTGTGCTCAACTGCACACCTAAGCACTCTCATCAAACTCTTTATGAAAGAGTAGAACTACTATTAAGCTAGACAGAGTTTTCTGTAAGGATTCTGTAAATTGTGATGTGATAAGGACTATGAAATGAACCCAGTTTTTCACTGGAATATGAACTATGATTAGACCTACAAGAAATCAGAACCATCATCTCTTCTGGTATATTTCTCAATATGCAATCAGTATGCTCTGGCATATTTGCCAATTATTTGAAGAAACACCTGTTTTCACATACTTTTATGTTGTACCTGACAATACACATCATATCACAGCTAAAAATAAGGCCAGCATCTCACTGCTTAAAGAATAAAAGATAATCATAAAAGCAAAGGAGCAGTCTTCTGGGTTATGGAAAGCAACAGACTTCTATTATGCCTGCAGTGAACTGAATGAAAGGACAGAAATTTTGTTTTCCAAAGACTTACCCTTCCTGAGCAGTCCTACCGATTAATGAAAGCACATTGGCAGCTGGGATAATGTCACTTAAAACCCAAGATTAGTTTCATACTTAAAGATGTACTGAAGTGCTTTTCTGGACCTGGGCCAGATGCTCAGCATCTTCCAGGATCAAGTTCATATTTATGAGTGCGTCATAAGTGAAGAAAATCATAAAATTGAACGGTTTTGTTCCCATAAAAAGGGAAATATAAAGCACTCAATGCGACGTTACCATGTGTTAAGTACTCATATAACATTTTTTCCTTTGTTAATTAAGCAAAAAATTCATATGGGTGGGGCATTTCCTGGCAGCTGATGTTGAGGCAAGAGTCGTGAGTTTTAATTGCCACTTAAATCTAGGGCATTTCATTGAACAAACAGGTGGAGCATATCCTCTCTGAATGTACGCAAACAGCTTGCCTTATCATAGAGAGGAGAATGAGTTTTCTGATTGATTAGTTCCTTTTTATTCCAAGCAGGTTGTGGCCAATTGCAGTAACTGCAGATTTTCTGCATTGAATGCTAACACAGCTTGCATAGAAAACTAACTCGAAGAGAACACTTAGAGTTTTAAAATCTCTACTAACGCCAAAGAAAAAACAACCAAGCAAGCATATTCCATTTAAAACTCCATTTATAACTATATATAAAATGCAAATTATTAATTGAATTATGTGGCTGAAAAGGAAAAGAATCTATTCAAATGTGTCAAGTCTCACTAGCTCTGAACAAGCAGCTATTTCTAGGCTGACACTTCATAGGATATAAGATTTAGCTAGGAAACAGATATTAAAGTACATTAAACCAGTTACCAAGCTACATTCTGTGATCTGGAAAACAACTCAGTGGTTTATATTTTTGTTTTCAACACAGAGGGAAAGAGAAAAATGCATTTGTGACATGTGTTCCATTTTACTCTAATAATAAGTGGCTGGCATTTAAGAAAGCTTTCCTTCCTCTGAACCAGCTGCCAAGACAAAGGTAACTCAAATAAACACCTCAGAGACAACACATTAATTTGCTGTATTTTCAGAGGTTTAGATGAGGTGGCAGTAGACCATATGTAACCTATCTCCCCCATTTAGATCTGTAATGGCAAAGCTGAAGAACACTTCAGAGCTAAGTAGCTCTGAAGTATAGTGGATATTAGTCTTCATCCTTTTAGGATTAGTTTATACTTTGGATGTTCAGTAATTGAAGCCCCTGATTCCAGTACCAGTGTACTAACACATGAAAAGTTGTAATCTGACTCTCAGCTGACTGGCTTGGTGTTACACTTTGTCACATTCATTACTTCATTCACGTGAACCAGATCCAAATTAGCAGATTAGCCTACAAAGGACTGTCTTATCTTTACTTACTTTTTATGACTAAGGTAAAACAAATTTGCAAAAATTTTTACTACTGTCTACAGTTTTTTTTTCTGCATATTTTTTTTCTATATTTTGTACTTCTTCAAGAATAATTTTAGAGCTAAAATGGGAGGATAAAATACCTCATCATATTACACTAGAATATTCAAGGGATGCTATTTCTTAAGAGGAAAGTAACATGACCCTCAGGTCATTTTGGGTGGTTAAACCTGTGCTGGGTTTATTTTGCAGACAGTGTTAACCATAAGAACTGATGTGTGAACTAATGTCTAAACCACAGAGGAAAGAAAATAATAATTTAGGAGGAGCAAAGGGGTTGTGGTTTAAAAGCAGGCCAAAGTGTAATAGCATATTCAAGTGCTGCAACCCAGAGGGCCAAGGTAAGAGTGTGGTTAGAGGTCAGATAGATTGCCAGCTAAATGGAGGAATCAGAGCAATGAGTAGACTCCTGGGAGATTAAGTTAAAAGGAAGAAAGGGGATGCAAACAGATTTTGAGTACAAATTAATCCTGGAATGCCATGAAGCATAGAGTGCATATGATATGGGAACCAAGTATGAGTGAAGAAAGAGCTGCTCTCCATGAAGTCTGTAGATTGCAAAAGGTCCTTGCCAAGACATCAACTTATAAAGTTTGGTTTTGAATGGGGTTGATTTTTACATGTGAAAAACAAAAGTCAGTAATGGATGCTTTACAGACAGTAGAAGTGCTTTTAGATGTGTAACATGCACACGCCAAAAACCAGATGCTGATCTAGTCTATTTATTTCAGGTCACATAGAGCAATCAGCTGTCACTGTGATAGGCACAGCATAACTCAATACAGCCTGAAAAAGTATTCTGACTTACATTTTCTCAAAAATTAACCACACTTTGTAACTGTAGGCTAGGAAACGGAGTAATAGAATTACAGCAGTGTTTTAGAAAGGTGGTCACAGTGATAGTCCAGAATTACCAGTAGAAAACATATACTAATTTAGTACTGTGTCTCTGAGACGAGCTTTAAAATTACCTTTCTTCCACTGTATGTCCACCCTAAAGGTTATTAAAATAGTTTCGTAGTATATTTTAATAGGATTTTTTCACGGTAAGACTTTTTCTTCAGAGCCCATATTTGAAGGTGACTATGGTGGTTTTCAGTGAGAACAGATAAAAACAGATCTAGAGGAACTATTCTTAGGACACAGTGACTAAAGTATTTAAAACAAAAAAACAAAGAAAGAGATAGGCACAACTGCATATTAATTTTATACAGAAGGAAAGTTTAAAATATTAGAAAAGATTTGATCAGTTGCAAGCTTGGAAACCTATCTTACATTTTTCAGTTTAAAGCATCTGCACTCATTAAGGTAGAGGATAATTTTGCATTAAGAAAATAAATATTGAGATCTTTAAAACTATTATTATTACTACTCCTTGGGGCATAAATCTCTTCTTCAGGAAACTGAATATTTATTCGGTTATTTATTGAAAATGAAAGGAGCCATTTGGGCCTTTGTTTTTAAGTCATTAATTTTAGCTTAAAATTGTGAAATTGTAAAACATTGCATAGGTTTGTAGTCTTGGTACTCTATGTGGATGCACAACACAAGAAACAATTTGAAATGAGTAAAAATATCTCATGATTAAAGCCAGCGGTTACTGAAGGCCAGAACTGGTATTTTAAATCACGAGCTTTATTGAAGCTAACATATTTGTGTTATGATGATTTTGCTGATATCATATTTAAAGAATGGTTTCCACAGAATGAGACTGGGATAAAGATACTACCATAGTGTAGCAAGGCCATTTGATGAAAACATTTTTTGGTGTCTAAAACTCAGCTATTTAAAAGAACATCACTTCCATAAAGAGAAGCTGAATTATCTCATGTCTTCACACTAATGGACTACACCTCTTATAAGTCGGTCCTTCCAAAGCTTAAAAGGAAGTGGTGACAATAATTGGGTAGAAAATTTACCAGTGGGAATATGGGACAGAAAAATCCAATTCTGCAAAAAGTACTTCAGCTCACACTAAAAGTTTTATAAATCTTTCTTCCTTTAAAAGACTCAGCCTAAGGTGTTTGCTTATGTTAGCTACCTAAAAATTAAATGTTTCATCTAAGAAACTGTTTGTCTAGATCACTGGAGAAAAATGAATTGGTGAGAAACATAACACAGCCTGTACAGTTTCCAGTGGGATGAAATGGTCTGGCTAATCAGTAGAGATGATTAGAAAAGGCTTTTTAAAATTTTATTTACAATCAATATCTAACAAGACTTCAAGGTCGATTACTTGATTAAATATACGTCTCTGGATGTGTTCAAGGCCAGGCTGGAGGTAGCGCTGAACAACCTGGTCTAGTGAAAGGTGTCCCTGCCCACAGAGGGCAGCTGGAACTAAATGATCTTAAAAGTCGCTTCTGACCCAAACCATTAAATGATTTGATGTGTTATTTCAAGTCAATCTCACCACTCTTTTCACCCCTTGTACTTTAAAGTCTTATCTTTATCATGTATTTATAGAGAGGCTATAACAAGATCTGAAATGCAAAGTGAAGGTGATGGACCTGTACCCAGAAAAGTCTCTGCCCGTTTGCTGGCTCACACGGGTACCTACTTCTTTCACCCAAAGCTGCCCCTGTGGCTAAATGATATTGCACTCAGTATATAAGTTCTTAAGTTTAAATTAAATTGCTCAGTATTTAAGTTCTTTTCATCAAGAATAGCTGTTTTTTTCTGCTATGAACTCTTCTGGTGATGGGCCCTTTAATGTTTTTTAACTTTATTTCATTACTAGCAGCATAGAAGTCTTGTAACAGGCAAAATATAAGTCTACCACGACTTTCCTTTAATGCTATAGCTTAAGGCTTTAGTCTCTAGCAGGTTTCAAGCATCTCTCAAGCTCTTTCTATGGCATTAATACGTAATAATTTCATTCAAAATTTATCCTTCTTTAAAGCTTGCCCTTATAGTTCTCTCTACAGCAGCATTAGGTACTTGCAGGTCTACTTACCTTTTCATATTTTGGATACTTCTTAGAGCAGCTTATGTCTATTGACTATCTAGGATGTACCTTGAGACAACATGCTGAAGTTTTTGGTGGTTAACCTTTCCTAACCTTTCTTTCTGGAAAGTTCAAGCTTTTCTTTTCTTTTTTTTTTTTTTTTTTTTTTTTTTT
>VZRQ01003409.1:1135713-1270857 GCA_013397975.1 Machaerirhynchus nigripectus
CTTTCCTTTCCTGTTTATCTTTTTTTTCCCAATTCTCTATGCACTTTTTTCTCTACAAGCTCTTTTTGCTACTCTGTTCTAGATAATTGATTGTCTTGAAAGGAACTGAGGAGCTTTATTTCCTGTTGCTCTCCTGCCAGATATTTGGCATATATTACCTTTTGCTTCTGCAGCACTGCATTTAACAGCTGTCTAAAGAAAATAGCTAAGTGCTAGAAGACAGAGCAATAAGATTCTCGAGAATGCTTTTTCTTGCAATGATATTGCCGTGGAGTTGGATGGATATTACGTTTAATGACAAAGTATTTTGAGAGGAGTTTTTATGATATAATATTTTAAAAACATTCAACTCAAATTTATATATGGAGAACTCTTAAAATAATCTAGGTCTTTCAGTAATGGAAGTCTGCTTGGAGATTAAAATGATAATATTTGCCAAGGAATAAGATAGGGACACATTTGAACCATACCAATATTAATATATACATACCTAAATGTTGATTTAATGACATTTTCATGTGCTTGTTTTGTTATAGCACTATGAATCTTTAGGCAAATAAAGTAATTTTAACTCTAATATTTTTATTATTTTTTATTGTCATAGTTTCAAGCATCTGCTTCTGATTAGGCTTATTCTTACTATTACTACAAACACACAGCTCACAAATCATGTTAAAAAAAGACAAAATACCTATGATATAATTAAAAATCTGTCAAAACAAGAACAAAAGTCATTAAACTTGATATCTCATTTCTGAGGCTCTGTAAAACAATTTCCTTTTACTGCTTGGTAATTGTCAGCTTCATGTTTCTTTCTAGATTAGAATAAAGTGATTATGGAAATTTTAATGCTTATAAATATAGCAAATATTATCTATATTATCAGTAGTCTGCAGCATCAGCTATTTTTTTGTAGGGTTGTTCAGCTATGATGTGTAAGAATGAAAATAAAATCCTAATGCAATTAAAAAGCAATTGTTTTCTGTGGAATTTTACTGATTATGTTTTT
Source organism: Machaerirhynchus nigripectus (assembly GCA_013397975.1). Lineage (NCBI taxonomy): Eukaryota > Metazoa > Chordata > Aves > Passeriformes > Dicruridae > Machaerirhynchus > Machaerirhynchus nigripectus. Next base: position 1,136,723 of record VZRQ01003409.1, read on the forward strand.
ACTTGGACTAAATTTTTGGAAGATTTCAGTAAAATTAATTCAGTCATTATAAAGCAAAGAAAGGAAAGCTTTAATTCTGCTAAGAAATTCTAGGAATTTCTCTGAGCATAGAATAATTTTTTTATAAAAATATATCAGGTGTTTGATAGGATTTGGTCAGGAATATGTTACATGTTATAGAGGAAAGGAAATGGTAAGACAGAAGTGAGAATTGTAACTGAGATAGTGGATACTCATTCAGCTGGGAGACAGATGGATCCATGAGGAGGGGAAGCATCAGACTGAGAAGTTCCACAGACAGTGACAGTGAATGAAGAATTGCGCCCAAATAAACAAGAGCATAGGCAAATAAACAGCCTGGGGAAGCCCTGGCATGAGCTGTTTTGCTTATATGTTGCATAAAAAGAGAAAATAGAAAACTGGTTTGATGAGAAATAGAGAGCAAGAAGAAATCATTCTGTCTGAACAAGGAAGGAGGAGCCTGGCAGACTAACACTAGTAAGGAAAGGTGATCAAGCAGGAAGGTGAAGGAGGTGAGAGAATTAATGGGGACTGGATATGAAATGATAGCCCTGAGAAATGAATACTGTAATACACATTTGTGTTAGGTAATATTATAATAAATAAAACATAGAATATTAAGGGGGCTTTCGTGCCATTTCTGGCAGTGCACTAAAGCAAAGTAAAATATTACTCATTTGGAAAAAAAAGAACAGACTGTGCTTTGTGCTGGAAGCTTCAACATCAGGTAACAGTAGAGTGAGATTAGGATGAGGATGAGGGTGGGGTGAAAGTCAGAGTAAGATTGACTGCAGGGTACGAAGAGAGTGCTGCGTTTGGTCAAAGCATTCATCAGAGTCAGTGTTTTTGAAACATTGCAACTGAAGAATAATAGCCATCAGAGAACATGTATAGACAACATATTTTTTTTAAGACAAGCTTTGGTAATACATCGTAAATTAGGAGGTGATCAAGATGGAGGAAAAAGAAAACATAGATAAACCCCCCCCAAAAACCTATCAACCTAGAACAATACTGCTCTGTGTATAGTTTCTTGGGTTTGATTTTCTAGCAAGCATTCTAGTTGCTTGATACCATCTTAGAGCTCACCAATGAATTCCAGAACTTCCTAACTTTGAAACAATACTCTGAAAGCACTTCTAATATTACGCTAAAATGTTTTTATATGAGCAGCATTTAAAGCAGATATATTTCTCTAACACTAACAGCAGCCAGAATTGACTAGGCTTTGTTCTGTTATCTAGGAAGATGTAATCTTCTGATGGAGCACTCATAATTCAAAGCTTTAGTCCTGTGAACAGCTCTTCTGGGATTTTTCTAGTTTAAAGACTGAGGGGTCTACTGGCTCCTACAATTGTTAAAGAGCATAAGATATATAGTTAGAGATCACCTTCCTAACAGTCAGCACCAGTCTAAGCCTCTAATAGAGCTATTCTGAAGCAGCAACTTCAGAAACAGTTGGGTCAGCATGGTTCCTTGGGGAATCATATAGATTTCTGGATGCCCAAAAGAAAAATTGCCAGTGATACTAGCTGGCAGTGCTTGGCACAGCTAAGCTGTGAAACAGTTCAGCTGTACTCAGCCACAGTAATACAGTAAGACTGGCTGACTTTGTCAATTCTCTTAACTAGGTTAGTTTTGTCTCTCGAAACCAGAAATTAATTTTTGTATTGAAATAAATTAAATGCAAAGAACTTAACATTAAACATGCAGTTCTCTTAATGCATAGCTCTTTGTTTTGTTATTCTGGTTTTCTTCCCTGAGGAAGCTGTGATCTATTTTAAGGGAGGAGAAAAAGTTTCCGCAATGCCATTTTCTTATCTGTGTCCACATTTCCTTTTCTCAGTGGTATTTCATTAAAAAAAAAAAAGAAAGTGAACAACAAAATCTATCCTTCATCCAGGAACAACAAACCAGCATTGCCCAGTGTTCCAAGAGGTCAGAAAAATTTAGGCTTGTATCCTTCTCAGGAGTTAAAATTGATCTAAATCCCAGAAAATATTTGACCTCATATAGATCTCTAGACCTTGAATTGAGTCAAAATTCAGAAATCTCAAGTCCTAACCTGAAATTCTAAGTTCACATGCACTTTTGTCCTGATTTGAAGTGTTTTTTGCTTATAAATCCAGAAAAAATAAGTCACTGTTTTGCCTTTAAATGTTTAAACAGAATAGCAAGATAAATCAAAAATAACCTTTTCAGCATTAGGTGAGAAAACAAATAAAATCTGTCTCTTAGCATGAAGCCAGATAAGTGCTACCTGCCTGTGGGATCCTGTGAGCAGCCCCTACCTGGAGAGGGGACTGTCAGTCCAGGACAAAAGTGGGGACCAACACCTCATGGGTGTGTGTGGGCTTCAGAGAGGGGTTTCCTCATGTCAAAGAAAATTATTAAATAAGACTAACAATTTCATTGTGGGGAGACAAGACACAATACAAAAAACCCCAAAAGGAATATGGTAAAAAGGATTTCAGTATGTCTTATATATAAACATGAAGCAAAAGAAATAGCACAAGCCTTTACGGGTTTGTATTATATCGGAGGCTATCTGTTCTCATATTTATATTACACTTTTTAATGGTTACATGTCTTTTGAAAAGGAACCTAGAAACCATAATGGCATTTTAAGTGCTATTCATTTACAGAAGTGAGAAATAAAGGCGGTTAAGGTAGAGACTTCTCACAGTGCTGCAACCTATCTTTTCTGTGTAGTCAGGTGCATAATTAAAGCCATCAAAGTACAGACAATCCCACAGCTGTCTTTTACTGAATACTATAAGTTATTTTTGAAAAATTCTCTGTTAACCTCTTCTGATGAATCAAATTGCATTTTGAGCTTGATTATTTGAAAATGCCCTTGGTTATTCTGAACCTGTAAATGTTCTAAATACTCTCACTAATCTGCAGAAGATCTAAGAGTGATTAGCAAAAAAAAGAGAAGAGTTTTATTTGGAAGCTCCAGGACTTATTTATTACTAACCAAGATCTAAACATCCCATAAAAGCAAACTCTGCAATAGTGAAATTCTGCATTAGTCACCTATGTTATCAGGAACATGACTGGTTTCTATCACAAAGCCACTGATTTGATACCACTAGTGTTCATAATTGCAGAGAATGACCTGACTATTTTTCCTCAGAAGAGGTTTGGGACTGAAGCAAGAGTGATACACACTGGACTTACAATAGCTTTTCAAGTTCTGTGGAAGAGCACCAAACTAGAAACTTCCAAAGAAACTTCATAATTTTCAGGAAATCAGAAAGCTGCAACTATATATAAATATATTATTGTTATTGTTATTATTATTATTACTATTAGTTTAGATATCAAAAGTAGCAAAAGAAAATTATCTATAATTTCTTGGGCTGGTACACTCACCAAAGTCTCCGCTTGCCAACACAACTTCAGTTCCTACCAGCTGACTTAGCTGTTTGACATATTTGTAGGAAGGGCAGATGCAGTATTTGATGAGCCTCAAGAACAGTAAGTTTTAGAAGTCTGTGCTACCAAACTAATTAAAACATTGGTTTAGTGGTTTTGAACAGAAATTAAGAGTAGGTTGAGGATTTTAATGTACCCACACTAATGAATAGGTTGTTCAGATTATAGTATTTTCCAAATAGATACTTAAGAAAGCCAGTAAGAAGGCAGCCTTTTAAGATTTCTTTTGGCTAAGAGACTACTGAGCCATGCTCCTGACTTGAGATACTTTGGCTCATATTTTCTGAAGTTCTCAAGCAAGATAAAAATCTAAAGCTTTCATAATCTGCACTTGACAGAAAGAGAAATAAATATGGAAGTGCACCAAAATGAGCAGATGGAAGAAATTCATGCCATAATTCTCCCTCTCCTGGGTTCACTTGTAGCTATTTTACTTTTATCTCCTTCCTGGGATTTTACTGAGAGTGGAATACATTTAGTTTCTTCATTCTAGAAGTTGCAAATATTTATTTATTCATTAAAAGTAAAAAATCTTTTAAAAAATTAAGCAGATTTGGGAGTGATGTTTCAGGAGAATCCAGGAAGTTATGCTGTTTTGGACCAAGAAAACCCCAAACAGCCACAACACCAGCAACTCCAGCCACCCACTGTTTCCATTTCCTGAGATCTGCAAAGAAAGCTAAGCAACATGTATGACAGTTACAGGCACATTCATCTCCACTGTCGATTTCAATGTCATTGCATTTCTGCAGCTGAAATGTTATAGTCTGCATTCTCAGTTAGCACTGCCAGAGAGAAACTGAAGGCAATTTCAGATATGCTCTGTCAACGCTCCTGTGGGCTTTGTTACTTGATGCTGAAGAGGAGACCTTGCACATATACTGGTTTCATCAGTTCTTGCTCAGCCATTGCATGAACTAGCTGTTTTCCTCTCTAGGCAAAAAGACGTGTCTGTTATTCTGATTTAAAGTGGACATCTGCAAATAGAAGGACCTGATCTAGAGGGAAGTTATAAAATCATTTCAGTACACAACCTATCAAATTCTTAAGCATTCACATTTCAGCTCATCTCCCCCTTGTGCTGTTTTTCATTTAACCAGCATAAACAGCTTCTCATGATAGGCAGAGAGAAGATTGTGAAAAAAGAGCCTGAAATTCTTGGTTATGACAGCACGGAGGTTGCACACTGTTCCATGCCCACTGCTTTTCATGTTTATCAGTATAACCTCAAGGTTTCTTATTCCTCACCATATGTTTTTTAGTAAATTATTCTCTTTCCATCCATCCTTAGATTACTAACTCCTTAGGACAGCCAAAAGCCTTTGACTTCTTCTTCTGCATTGTTTAATCTATGAGCTGTTGCTGAGACCACTGAAATGTGTTGTAGCAGAAATTTTCAGATGAGTTATTCACACCACATTACACTACGTACTAAATGCAATCTCCTCTACAAAAAGAAAAGAAAAAGATATGCTTTCTTTAAGGAAGAATTTAGAAATCAGTTTCAAGCTTTCTTATGCATTTTGGGGGTTGGGAACAAGAAAGAGATATTTGTCTAATATAATTATTAAATATTTTTATACATATAGCTGATTAAAATATTGGTGATTAAAACAATTAGAGAGAAGCATGCCAGAAAAATAACATACCTTCTTTTTATCCTTCAGTGGCCTCATTTTATGTTCTGGCACGTGTCTTTGTGAAGTGTCAAAATCTCAGCTTGCTGCATGCAGGCTGATGGTAGTCTCTGCATCTTCAATCATGTCAAACGTAGAGAAAAAAGAGGAAACAGTTTGAAAACGTCAGCTAGTCATAGGATTAGAACTACAGCAAGACTTTGCAAAGACACAAGCTTTTTAAATTTCAGCCCGAATCAGAAAAGTTGTGGCAGTACCTTAGGAAAAAGTACTATTACTTTGAGTTATCCATACATGCACATTTTTAAGTGTCAGAAGGACATTTCTTTGTCCGAGCTGATGTTACTACATTCAAACGGATTCTGTCTCAAGGAACATCGCTAAGGACATGTCTAACAGACAGTAACACATTGTAAAGACTTGGAAGCAAGGAAAAACACTGTGATGTGATTACTAATATCTACTATTGAAGAACATTTTTATACATACGTATAATAGCCAAGATCAAGAATCCTGGCCGCGCTGTAGATCACCTTGTCATTTTCAGGACAGAAACACACCTAAAGCAAGCAGATGACTGAGGTGAAAAGTGAGGTGGCTCACATTCATTTTAGCTAGACTCATTCCAACATTGTGATACATTCTTTAGGGGACTTCATAAGAGCAACAGTTACAAGACTGAACTGCAGGATATGATATTTACAACAAATTTGGCCTGTTTATATTTTTCTTCCAAAGTTGCAGAAAATACTGCTTTAATCATCATTATTTCCTATGGTTTTCTGTTTCTTATTAGTTCATAAATTCTTCCCTATGAATTTCCTAAATGTAAAGACTGAGCAGACAAGTCCCCTGGAAACTACAGGTTTTCCTTGCAGAATGTTTCTTCTTTTCCCACAATTCTTTCAAGACTTCATCACTATGGGAAACTTACAGGTGTGTTAGTTAAGCTTCTGTATGCTTAGTTTTCCTCCTTCTACCCTTTATTCTGCTTCACCTGCCTGATCTTCGGTGTCTTTTCAAAACACTCCTCTTTACTGCCCATGCTGCCCATTATAAATATCACAATATCAATACGGTTGATTGACAAATGTGTACATGAATCTCTAAGCATGCCATCAGAGTGGCCACCTTCGGGAACATGCCTTATGAGTTGCTCTAAGGTCAATAGGCGGTAAAGCCTTCTAAGCATTCTCCACCTCAGATTAGAATCAATTTATTGACTAAATACGCAGCCAAACGGCAGCTGTCAGACAGAAGCAGTAAAATGTGAGAGTGGACGTCAGCACTCTGGAGAAAATCTTTTACATGGTGATCAGACAGACCCCATCTGGAAATAACCAACTATGACAGATAAGGTGGCCTTAGCAGGCACATTGGCAGTGAGTGATCCCTGTGTTGAAGCTTACACCTGCCAGGACGAGACAATCAAAGTGGGGTCTCTACATTATTTTTCTAATTGAAACAGGCATTGGTAAGGGAGAGGCAAAAAACGTGTCCTTTTTGAAATCTCAGGGGCAAACAATGAATATTTCTTAGCTATAGAACTAGTTTGGAAAACTGGAATAAAATGTCTTGCAATAACTTTTAATGATAATATAAAAGTATGCAGAAAACAGTCAAATTTGAAAACAGTAAAATGTTAAACTTGAAATGAACCCAGCAGTGATAATGGAATTGAATTTTTCTTCATAGACACCAACAATTAGCATATTGGGAGAGAATGTCTGAGTCTCCTTTCAAACATATTTTCTTTCCATCCTAGAAAAATATTTTCTTTAATAATCTTGATTTTATTTAATTCCATTGGTATTTTTACAAACCTTATAATACACTCCTTCTGGTGGTATAGGAAGGCCTTCTTCTGAGAGTTTTGCCAGGAAAGCACTTATTTTTTCCGACACATTAAGAATCAGGGAGCTCCCATCAAAGTGAAATACAATATCTCAACATAGCAACCTGTGAAATCTACAAAAAAAAATTAAAAAATCATAACTTTTTATCATCTCAGGCACTTTATTAAAAACCACTAGTCAAAGAAGTAAATACACATTTGTATTCTTAAACAGTGTAGAGGAACAGACAGTACATTTCCAGCTACAACTGTTCAATCAAAAAAGCATGTTTAACCGAGCAGTCCATTCTATTTTTATGTCTTCCTTCTGTGCTTAGTTAATTAAGACCTCAGGCATTATAAAAATTATGGGAAAATTGTTTAAAAATCAGTAATATATTTGCATTATATTTATATATAAATATATATATATATATATCAGCAGGTTGTTACACCCCTAAGGTTTTGTTTTAGGCCAACACACTCTGCCACAGGACACAGCCCTCCATGAACCTGTCCAAGATGAAGAGTAAACCTTTTTTTGTTAAAAAATAATGTAATAAAAAGGGCATAATTTCTCATCTTTGTCTTATAAATTCCACTACTTAAACTTTTCTTTCTCACTGTGCCTATTTCTCTTTTCTTTCTGATTTCACTTGTATGTAGGTGTTCATATTTCCTTATATTCTTAATCTTTTTTCTATATCCTTTTAAAATTTACCTCACTATTTCTTGCATGACTTTCTAATGATTTTTCAAATTACCAGTCCCTTCAAAGTCCATTAGGTACATGAGGTTGCTTATTTGAATTCATATTAATGAGTATTTAACAGTTTTGCCAATTCAAACCTGTCTTTTTAAAAAATTCATTCTTTTTGCACAGAAGAACTTCAGCTTCCTTGCAAAGTATCTATTTTATAACTACGAGAATTATGTGGAAAATGATGCTGTGGAATTAAAGTTTTTTAAAGCAAACTTTCATACGAGCAGTATGTTAGAATTACAATGTAAGAAAGCTTCTACTACTTAGCTTTGGATCTCACAGAGATCGCCCGTACCTCATAAATCATAAGAATAAGAATTTTTTTCATGGTGTTTTTTTCATTGTGTTTATTTCCAAATGCAGGTCACAGCTGGTTCAGAAGGCAAGACATGATCTGATAATTTAATCATTCTGTGATAGGGAAGACTAACTACATCCCTCTGGACAGGGCTCCAGTCTCCCCTTTCAGAGTTATTATTTACAAAGACAGTATATAAAATGTTTTTCACTAGTCAATAAAAATAAAAAATGTTGAAGCAAACCAGAATTGTATTGGTTTCCCTTTGACTGCTCCTCCTCTGGAGGTCCTTTCCTAAAGTTACTCCCCATCAGAATGAATTTTCTCAGAAGCATCATCTGTTTTCACCCTGAAAGAAGCCAAAATCTTTCTCTTGCAAACCCTGACATCAGACATCACGATATAAAAAACAGTCTCATTTCCCCCTCAAGAGATGTTTAACTCCTTTGGCACAGTTCTTCTGTTTATTCTTCCAAACCCTCCTCAGCTTGTCCACAGCTTTGCCTGATCTTCCAAGCCATCCTAAGCACTTGGCTCTTCTGGCTCTTTGTAAATCACTTAGCTGGAACAGTCTGTATCCTGGCTAATCCCCCTAAGATTCTCATCCAAACATATTAATCATAATAATATAGTAGCCAGTCTTGCTCCTTTCTGTTACTTTGCTTACCAGAAAGACAATCAAAGGAGTAAGACCCTTCTCTTCCCAGAATCTTTTGCTGGGAGTCATTTGTTCTGAACGTGAGAGATCTTGAATTCTTTATAGTTGCATGTTATAAGTGAAGCCTGACTAGTCTGCATGCCCTTCTTTCATGCTTTTTCCTAGGCCTAGTTTTCATGGCTACACAGAGGCTGTTTTGTTTGACAATGACTGGTTTAAATGGCTTAAAACAGACAAACACCAAAATGTAATAAATAGGACTTTGTCATTGTGATCCTCAGCATTGTGGGCCCCTAGAAATGGACAGCTATCTCTGAGAAAGCTGTTGGCAATGCTGATAGGCTTGTGTTACACAATTATAGAGGCAGAAAAGGTAGTTAACCTGGACTGGTAATCATAGCAATCAGCACTGGCTAGGGTCAGTCTGTAGCAAACATCAGTATAAGGATATGAGTGAAACACTGTTCTTCACTACGAGGGGGTGAGTAACTCTGCGTAGAGCCGGAGGACGTACTGCTCAGAAAGCAGCTGCCCCATGCCTTTCCTTAAAGTGGTGGGGGTGCCTCTGCTGCTTAGTCTCACTCTCGTCTTAGGTGATTAGGAGAGTTGGCTGTGAAGGATGTCCTGAATATCAAGACCTTTTATCTTCATATATGAATTTAATGTCTAATGAGTCTCTCTCTTGTTTCTTTTCAGCTTGCATTACTCAGGCAATCTGGGCTTCACACTCCTCCAAACTGAGGAACAGGATGGCTTACATCTAAGGAACCTCTTAAGCATGATCCTGCCATGTGGATTTTCACTGAAAATGCAAAAACAAAGTTTGGCAAGATGCTAAAGTTACAAGATCAAGCTTCTTTTATAGAACTTTGAGTCACTTCCTATAGTGTGTGTCAATTATGCTTCAAGAACACTTTGGCAATTCAGATTCTGGATATAGTTAAGCATGGAAATAATCTATTTCTGGTTTTAAGGAGAATCAGACAACCATATTCTGTCTTTTCAATCAGGTATCTCAAGAAAGGAAAATTTCTAGCCGAGTATAAAAAGTTCTGCTATCGTTCATAAGGAAGTTTCCTTGTATTTCCTCACCTTCATAAATGTAGATATTCCACAGTATCTCTTGCATCTGAAAGAGCTTAAGAAGAGGTAGGACCTGGGGTTTCTTCCTTCTCTGAATTTATATCTCTAAATTACTCTCCTAGTGAGCTTTGACTCAGGAAAGGTAATATCTAGAACTACATTTGGAAAAACAAATCCACCAACAACTGACAGATAAATCTGCAAAATAAAAGAAAGAAATTTCCTAGCACTCCTTCCAAAATATAATTGGAATAAATTAGTCAAATAGTCTTCTGTTTATAGTCATTCCATGATCATAAGAAAGGAGGGGGGAAAAAAGTTAAAATATAATGTGATTATGTTATCTGAAGGAAATTATATGCTTAGTTACATTAATGTGTTATTATGCAAACACTTAGGAAAACATACTTCTGAAATATAAGGAATAGATGGTAATGCAGATTTGTTATTCTGCAGCATGGTAGAACTGCTTAACAGACCTAGGCATGTATAACAGATGTTGCTATGCACTGTCCTTGATCTATGTGATGGGCAAATTCCCTAAGCAAGGCACATATATGTCATGTCCTGTGGAGGGGAAAGTACCCCTGTAGCCTGCTCCAAATAAGGAAGAAAACAGATTTAAAATTAATTCAATGTCTAATAAAGAATAAATAATATATAATCACCTAAAATAAAAAAGATTAATAAATAATTAATAAAAATTAAAGCAGATTTAAAATGAAATTTTCATTTTTGTTTAGTGTTACATGCTTGCCAGAAAAGCTAATATTATGAAGCCTTGATATTTTTTAGAAAAGCGTACCTAAATATATATTGGAATCTTTTGATGGTATTGCACTATTCTACTGTATTTTTGATTATATTAAGTGCAACTAATCTTCACATAAACTGTTTTGACTCATTCTCACTTTTGAAAGTGAGTTGTAAGTTTCCTCTTTCCTACATTGCTTACATTATTATTTGTTAGTGGAATTAATAATATCTATCAAAATTTTATCCTTCCTAATAATTACATTGATATAAAAACAAGACAGTGAAAATAAATTAAACTAAACTAAAGCCATGTTATTTTTAGGTGGTTGTTTAGGTCCTGTTTTCAGATTGTCATTTATTCTCCATTGAGGAGTTCAAAAAAAGAAACCTGTTATTTAATGTAATTTTTCCTTTTTTTGAGCTCATATATCATGCAATTGGCAATCAAGACACTACATACAGAAAATCATAGAATATCTCAAGCTGGAAGGTACCGATAAGAACCATAGAGTCCAACTCCTTGATTCTCATAGGGCTACCTGAAGAATAAAGAATAAGATATCATTATGATCAAAACAATTTCAGTAGAATAGGTCATATGAAGTAGTAGAAAAATTGCATTACACATGAAAAATAAAACAACTAGTTCTGCATCAAAATTTCCAGGTTCTCTTTCCTTGTCTAACCACCAGGCACAGTGAAAAAGAGTTTGCAACACACAAACAATTCCAGCACAAAAGTACAACATACAAGACAGTAATAACTTGATAGCCCTTTGTGTACTTTTTACATCCCTTTCTGATTATCTAGAGTATTTTTAGAGGACATCTCTAAATATTTCAGAAGAAATTCTTCATTAAAATGTCTGTACTTATTTTCAGTCATAACACCAAATATATTTTCTTCTCCTCTTATGCTTTAAAGTTATTGCAGTGGATTTCTTTGCGCGGATAAAGTGAAGGGCTTCTTGGTAGACTGTTTTACTGAATCACAAAGTTTATTACACATATAATCTGTCTGACTTCTGGATCTTTAACAGATTTCTAGATATATACTATATATCTTTACTGTAACTCTAGAAACTGAGAGATCTCTGAGGATTAAAGTCTTCAAACCAATGTGCAAGAGGTTATTAACACAACATTATTTAAAAAGAATGCTTAGGAATACCTGTGTAAAAGGCATTCCTCATCTGTATTTCCTTATGGTAGCACCATGCAGCTTAAAGCATGCTCAAAACATCTTAAGAACTCAATTCCAAAAAACCCACAAGCTATGTTAGGCAATATTTTCAGTCCTTAAGTTTTTTTTAAATTGAAAAACAAATGGGAGCTTTATGAGGTAAATTAATTTAGCTATAATTTTGGGGATTGCCATATGGTATCAATAAATAATTTCTCAGTAAGATACTGCTATTCCTTAAAACAGATAAACATATCTCAGTGTATTGGGTTTGCATGGTAAGGGTTTGGTAGCAGGGGGGGGCTGCAGGAGGCTTCTTCTGTGAGAAGCTGCCAGAAGCTTCCTCCATGTGTGACGGAACCAACACCAGCTGGTGCCAAATCAGACCCACTGCTGGCCAAGGCTGAACTCATCAGCGATGGGGGTAGCACCTCTGCAGTAACAGAGGTGTGAAGGGGAAAAAACTGCTGCACAACAGCAGCCGGGAGGGAGGAGTGAGAATGTGAAACTGCCCTGCAGACACCAAGGTCAGTGCAGAAGGAGGTGCAGAAGGTGCTCTGGAGCTGAGATTCCCTTGCAGGCCATGAAGAGGACCATGCTGAGGCAGGATGTGCCCCTGCAGCCCATGGAGGTCTACCAGGGAGCAGAGATCCACCTGCAGCCTGTGGAGGAGCCCCACACAGTGCAGGTGGATGCCCACAGGTCACAGGTGGCTGTGACCCTGAGGGAAGCCAATGTTGAGTACTCTAGTGGCAGGGACCTGTGACCTTGTGGAGAGAGGAGCCTAAGATGGAGCAGTTTTGCTAGCAGGACTATTCCCCCTGTGGGGGAATCATGCTGGAGCAGTCTGTTCCTGAAGGACTGCACCCCATGGAAGGAACACACACTGGAACAGTTTGAATTGTAGCCTGTGGGAAGAACTCACATTGGAGATGTTCCTAGAGGACAGTCTCCTGTGGGAGGGACTTACTGGATCAAGGGAGGACTGTGAGGAGTCCTCCCGCTGAGGAGGAAGGAGCAGAGACAATGTGTGATGAACTGACTGCAGTCCCCACTTCCCATCCCCCTGTGCTGTTGTGGAGAGGAGCTAGAGAAAATTGGGATGGAAGTTGGACCTGAGAAGAAAGGAGAGATAGGGGGAAGGTGTTTTTAAAATTTGGGTTTATTTCTTATTATCCTAGTCTGATTTGATTGGCAAGAAATTAATTTAACTTGTCCCCAAGCTGAGGTTGTTTTACCTGTGATAGCAATCCCTGAGTGACCTTTCCCTGCCCTGATCTTGACCCACAAGCCTTTCATTTCATTTTCTCTTCCCTGTCCATTTGAGGAGGGGAGTGACAGAGCAGCTTTGGTGGACAACTGTCACCCAGCCAAGGCCAACCCACCACAGTCAGGTACTCATACCTAAATCCATATCATTTCACTCTGAAATATATCCATACCAATTAACCGCTTTGAGTCGACCAGTGATGGCTTCATCACATGGCTGATTATGGATATCTTATGCATATATATGCCATGAGAAGCATAGATATATTCTGCTATTATATTAGGGAAGATGTTCCCACCTACATCACAGAGTCCAGCTTTTCAGACTTGAAAAATATTCCTCATTCCAATGAAGGTCTTTCGGTCACAGCAGGTTTCACAGCATAATTAGTCCACCTGAGTGAAACGGCTCCAGGAAAAAATTTAAACAAAACATTTTGCAGTCACTGCTGCTGTTTTCCTATAACTATGAAGCCTGTAAAGAATTTCAGCATACCATAGCACAAGAGTCAGGGTTGAGGTAAAATAGTAATACAGACTAGTAAGTCCTTTAAATAGCATTTTCATTCTTCAAAACTTTTAGAATCTGGGGAAGAGGATGTTGTTTTGGTAGAAATGGCAACTGAATAATTTTTTCAGGTTATCCTTTTACTTGGATTTATAATCCAGCTGGAGAGAGATAACACACTTTTAAGAGAGTTCATTTAAGTTTGGAGCCCTTGTAAGTCATCCCTGGCTGAGAAAATCTGAACAAGTGTAGCCAGAACTTGTTCTCAGAGCCGGATGTAAAGTAAACACAATTTCAGCTTCAGCTGCACTATCCATCCCATGAAACAATCAGCGACAAGGTGAGAGACTGAATTAGAATTCAAGTCCACTTCTAGAGTCTCTTTCCCTGAACATCAATCTCCAGCTCTTTGATGCTATACATAAGCCTCAGCATAGGCTAGCAGCAGCGAACCTCTTTTGGTGGCTTATGACAAATTGAACAGCTTGGATATGATTTCAGAATGGGAACTTCTTTTTATAAATGTGCCTTACTTCTTTTTCACATCTACTGTGGCAGCACAGAGTAGATATAAAGTATCTACTTTGCACATAAAAATCACATAATTTCAGTAAACCTACAATTTTTTACACAATCCTTATGCTCAATAATTCTTTTAGTTTTGGTAACTAACGTTGTTACTGATTTCTGTGACTGGAAAGCTATTAGTTGTTTTTTGTTTGTTTTGTGGTCTTTTTATCCCCACAGGCCCACTGGGAACACTGTTTTTTACCATCTACATTCTGTTCCATGTATAGCTTATGGCTTTCTATAGAGAATTACTTTCTGCACTTAAGGGAAGAGATAGGTCAGATGCACTTCAGCAAAACAAGAGCTTAGAAAAAGACATTTTGTAGGCTCAGAAAATAAAATATTGTAATCATACTACTACTGCTGTTGCTGTACCTCTGACCTCTGCCAAACTTGCAGCATCCAACTGAAAACTCTGCATCCTAAAATATTTATTCTCCACACTGAATTTTTTTTTTCCGTTTAACTATTAAAATTTATTTTTTTCACCAGAAGTGAGAGAAAAGTGATATTTAATGCTTTAATGTGTAACACATTCTAAGTTACACTTTGAAAATGTAAAGCTAGCTAGACTCAAATCCCCTTTATTTATGAGCTAGCCCATATCAGTAAACTTTATTTAGAATTGTCCAGACTGTCATCATTAAAAGGTCAGCATCAGAGGCAAGGAGATCAGGAACAGAAGCATGCTTATGTACCTACAATGCTACATTTCAACTGAGCCACTTTTTGTCATAGAATCATAGAATTGTAGAACCATGGAATGGTTTGGTTTGGAAGGGACCTTCGAGATCATCTAGTTCAAACCCCCCTGCAGTGGACAGCGGGGTTTGAACCACTAGACCAAGTTGCTCAGAGCTCCATCCAGCCTGGTTTTAAACACTCCCAGTGATGGGCATCTACTCTGGGCAACCTGTTCCAGTGTTTCATCACCCTCAGTAAAAACTTTTTTTCTAATATCTAATCTAAACCTATTCTCTTTCATTTTGAAGCCATTCCCCCTTGTACTGTTACTACACACTCTTGTGAAAAGCCTCTCCCCATCTTTCTTGTAGACTCCCTTCAGGTACTGAAAGGTCACAATTAGGTGATCCTTAAGCCTTCTCTTTTTCAGGGTGAACAAACCCAATTCTCTTAGCCTTTCCTTTAAATATATTTTAAGTCCAGGATTCCCATATTTTAAGCTATCAGAAATGCTCTTGCCTACTGATGAGTGGCTGCTCCATTAGCAATAGCTGTGCTATGCAGAAAGCACTTACAAATGCTGATTAAGGCATTGCTATACCCTTTACTACAATTGGAACACTTCTAAGAAGGAGACATGTCCCTGCAGCTGCTGTAATAAATCATCTGTTCAAATGGATGAACTATCAGGACATGTTAGCTATATTTGCATTTATCAGCATCAAAGATCTTTTCATTAAGTCGTGTTCATAGTACCAATGCTAAATTACATTTTTCATCTGCTATTATATAGACTTAGCTTTGCATCAACATTTAAAATTCTTAGAAGTGGAAGAAGATACTTAAACTGTCATCACTGTAAATAAATCTATCATCCAACAGAAAGCCTGCAGTAAGGGTGAAGTATGACATAATTTCAAGAAAACTCTTCAGAAGAACCAACACACAGTCTTATCTGAAGGTTATTCCTGTCTCAAAAAAAATCTTACCTGCTTGGATGAAACTTTGGAACCTTTCTGGACAAGATAAGTCTTCAAGATGATTTCATCTAAAACCTACTTTTTACTATACAAGCTTTCAAAAGGCTGTCAAAATTTATAGCTCACAGAAACAGGATGTAGCAGGACTTCTATTAACATACCCAGCAGAGGAGCAAATTGAGTGACCCATGTACCATCACAGGGGCAGACTGAAAAATGCTTTCTGGCTCTCTGTATTTTGATAGGGAGAAAATAATAAAATGTTCTCTTTCTTGGTCATCTTCAACTTCCTGAGGAAAAAAGGTATCTATTGGTGACAATTGTTTACATCAATTTACAACAACAATTTATACTTCCTTGGAAAGAAGGAAGAAGTGTTAGTGATACCATATAATTCCATCCTAATCTCCAGCTTCATGTTAATTGACCTTTCCCATGGTACAGTAGTTGCCATAGTAAAGCTTATCTGAATCCCTGTTACCCAAACCCCTTCTCTTTCTGTTTCTCCTTCCTTTCTCTTTTCTACAAAATGTCAAAAATCTCTGATTTTAGCTTTATCTTTGAAAATGGGAAAAATGATCATCAATGAAAAAGCTCTCCATTTCGTTGGAAGTTTTGGGCACATGCAAGATGCTACTACTGTAACTTCTGGAGCCACTCTTGTCTAGTCATGAGATACAGAACAATATCTCCTGTCACATATCTAATTACTTATGGGTAATTTTTTTTAATGAGTTCTTCTGTTTTCCACAAATAAGAGAAGATTTATAGAGCGACATGAAAATTTTCAGGCAGAATACTTAGCAGGGAGTCTTAGCACAGAAATTAACAGTAATGTGAACAATATTCAGACTGATAGAAAGATAACACATTTCATTTATTTCATTTAACTTAATCTGCTTCTGTCTACAACAATGGCTTGAGATGTTTTTGATAATCGAAGCTCTCTGTAAGCCATTCTCATCAGTGACTGTCCTCCCAAAATGTGCATGGCTAGTTATCTCAAAGTCTTATTTCACGCTGTAACCACGTTTAAATTATTTAAAGGGAGATATATTCTAGAAGAATAATGTCCACTAAAAAGCCAAAAAAAAGAGTAAATATATTTTTTCCTTCCCAGCATCTTTGTAGCCCTGCTTTGAATGTTTTATAATAGCTTTATGTCTTTCTTATGTTATGGTGGCCAAACCTGCACAGAATATTGAAGATGAGGCCACACCAGCACAGAGCAAGGAGGGACAATCACCTCCCTCAACCAGCCAGCAATGCTGTGCATGAAACATCCTAGAAAAAAGGACTGTATTTTTGTAAGGAAGACCTTGTGAAATAAGCCTGAAGTATAAGATGAGAAGGCTGTATTTTATAGAGTGCTGCACTGAATTGTATAAATAGATATATTGATTTTTGGTATGCTTAGGAATTTCTGTTTTGAATATCACTATGTATTGTAGAAGATGAACAAATTTGATGAGGTAGGTGGCAAAAACAGCTGTGACATTTTAAAATATTTTCTTCACCACCACATCCATAACCTGTTACTCTATTACCAAATTTCAAGGGGAATGCATTTAGTATGAGCAGACACTGAAAGTGTTCTGAAGTAGCTTGGACAAACTTTGCATGACAGCAGGTTTATAAACATTCTTCCAGCTGAGTGGTGGTGCCAAAACCTCCAAATGAGGGGCCAATCCAAACTGTGACTAGTTAACACCTTTAATTGACTCAGGATGTTATGTGGTAGATCAAATTTTTCTGAGATTACAAGAAATTTACTGATAAATAAAGATGAAAATGTGATTGTTTAATATTTTGATCAAGAAACACCTTTTTTAGAGTATTTTCTGAATTGTGTGAGAAATTCTCCCCCTTTTAAAGCAACTAAGAAGTGTACCCTGCCTTAATTTGCAGAAGGCCTTTTGATATGAAATGCAAGGAAAGGAAGAAAAGTACAAATGCAAAATACGTTTAATAGAAAAAACAGTATGGGATCACTTTCATTGTTTATTATTTTTAATTAGAAACCACTGTTCCCAGTTAATTAACTTTTTAAATTTTATTTTTATGAATATGTATCCTTTATAAATCTTTAAAATTTCCTCTATTCTCCTTGCATTCTACTTTAAACGATTTTTTTGGTTATTTTCCCCTTGGCTTACTCATCAAAGTTTGACACTGAAATTAATTTCAATCATCTAAAATGTATGCTGTTCCAGGCATTGTATCAGCATGGAGAGAAATACTGTGTTTGAATTAGTATAGGGATAAACTATTAAACCCAGCAAACTACTTAAAATAGGCAATAAATATTTTTCTGAGAAGAAAAAAAAGGAAGATGAAGGAAAATGCTGTTTCATACCTTAATTTGTCATTTCAACCAGAAAACTTTAATCACTGATCAAAGTATCTGATGCTGTAACACAGGTGGTCTAGGTTGCACACAGATATAATAATTTTATGGCTAAGAAACATTCTTTAAAAAACATAATCTTTGAAACATTAGACATAATTCCTTTTCTGTTCTTTTCTCTTTCTCCTATAGTACATTTCCAATACCTCACTTTATTCTAATCTGCCAGGAAAGCAGAGTTATTCTCTTAAGAGTAGGAAATGAAGACTGGAATAACAAGCAGACTTGAGTAGTGGCATAAGAAAATTTAAAAAATCAAATTAAGCATTCCAACATGGAGATAACTGTCATCACCTTAAGTGTTTCTGTTACTCCTGCAAAAGGGGACTAAATCCTTAGACGATGGATTTGTTCACTACAAGTTTCTTCCAGTCTGAAGAAATGATCGTGAGTGCAGCCTGGTGGAATTTTCCCAAGTCCAAGCTCAAGTTCATACAAGATATTGCATCTACACTTACACTACAACTACACTATGAAACAGATATTTAGCTAAATGTTTTTGCAAATAATTATTTGTCTATATAATCTATATAATAATTAATATAATAGAAAGTAATATAGAAATACACTTAATACACATTTAACGAATATATTACTATTTATAGAAAGAGTTTGGTTTCAAATGAAGTTAAGCACAAGTTCACATGTAATAATAGCACCAATGTGAAACCTGCTGCAGTCTGTTATTCTGCTCTTTAGGATAGAATTCATTTTTTTAGTATTTCATATATAAATCACTTTCAAGGTAAAAGCCCATGAAGAAATTCAACAGCTTTTTTTTGTGCATTTTCGTCTTTGACTTTAAAGTATTGAGTAAAAAAAAAAAGTATTTTTAGAAAAATTCAGGAAAATTTCTATGGCAGTTAACATTATCTCCTGGACTAAAACTTACATTACAATTTCTTTTAAACTGTAATATACACTTACTAAGTATGTTGCTCATTGATTTATGTAGTATTTTCCAAAGCATCTGCTAATATGTAAAAAAGATAGAAAACAACATACATCCTCAGCCTCTCTTGAGTATTGATTATGAGAGGTTTCTAAGCCTCTCTGGAAGTCTCATCCACACAGTCATGTTTGATAGTCCCTGAGAGGATTTCATACTTCCTAGCCCCTATATATTCTGACCAATACTGCAGCACCCAAAGACAGTAAATCTCGCAACTTGACTTTGTGTTATATGAAACAACAATTCCCTTTGTCTTAAAATTCCCTTTGTCTTAACTTTACTGCTTGTTTCATATATTTTATCATGCAAAATTACCTTGCTATCTTCCTTACTCATTGCAGGATTGACACACTTTTGGGAATAAGACTTAAGTGGGAGAAAAATAGATTAGAGGCTTTAAAACAGGAGCATGAATGCTTTTTTTTTCTATTTCTATAAATGTTATGTATAGCAAAAAATATATTTGAAGATCAAAGATATTGCTTATGTTTATTACCAAGCTCATAGTGCAACCTAGAATTTTTAGATATTATTCTTGTCTAGAAGATACTGATTTCTGATAAATATTATTTGTGTCAGAGACATTAGGAAAATAATTTTGGAATTTCAGGAGCTGTGGCTAAGTTGTGGCAAATTATCAACATAATATTATTCGGACAGCTTTCAATAATTTTGCTTTTCAACAAGATTAAAAATCATGAAAAATAAGCACCCACTGTACTTATACCACTGTAAAAGTATCATACGCATACAATTTGTAAGGACTGGCTACAGTCATTGTTTACCACATTCACCTGAACACGTTAAATTTAAACTATTGTGAAATAAGGATTCTGGATTACCGTAAGTGTTCAAAGTATTTTTTTTTCCTCTGAGGGGAAATGTTAAAATGACATCTGAAAACATTTACAAGATGCTAAAAAAATTATCATTCAAATGAAAGTACTCATTTTCAGCCTGTACTGACAAATATCCTTGGACTTACACCTTCCCTACCGTTTAAAGACCTTTACAATGAAGTTTTGTTGATTGTATTTCCCGTGCAGCATAGCACACGTGATTTTGGGCTAATATACAATTATTTGTTAAAAAATGCACAGAAATAGTTGGTCTTCTATTTTTATGTACGTACATGTGTGTGTGTAGCAAACCAAAGGATGATACAAGTATTCATCTGAAGTGTTTTTGCATGGATGAATGAATATATTTGTTGATACACACAAGTATATGTGTCACTTTCTATGTAGAAATGTGGATTCCTGTGCATATATTATCATGAATTAATATATTTTTAAAGCATTTGCACAGATTTATAACAAGAAACAGAAATATTTCATTCTAGGGCAGTTCGCCACCAGAAATATTCTTTCATTACCCTGCATGAAATATTTTTTTGTCACAGGGAATAGTGTGTATTTGTAGTTGAAAATGATGTTTCTTTAAAAGGAATATAACTTCACTTTTGCAAGGCACAGAATAGTCTGAATACAGGTGAGCATACCCTCAACATTCCCTCCTTCTCCCTTCAACAACCCCCTCCTCCCTAATCCAAACAAAACAGAAACCTGTCATAAAATAAGCACTCAGTGAAACTAAATAAAATCAAAGTGAAATGTCTGCCATGAGAGGAGAGAGCCAGTGTAATAGTAGTTAAAGCATAATATGTTTAAGCCTAGGGATGAAGTGAAGTGCAGATGTGTCATTTCTTGAATAAAAATAAACTAATAGTTCAGCTATACAACCATAGCTGCAAGGTTTTTAGAAGCAGGTAAGAACACATCAGTTTTTATGTACCACCCAAGGTCTTATATCATAGTCTCTGGCTGATCCTTCCTTTGAATTAAGAACCACTTTTACTCACAATTGTTGTTAAGCATTCCAAATATAGGTTTTGCTCTTCTAAGTAAGAAATATGATTTTTTGAAGCCTCTATGAGTTTTTTTTTTTTTAATTTGCTTGTTTCTAACTCACACAGGGTCTAAAACAACACACAGTGGTAAACCTTACATTCCATAACATCCCTTCCTACTTGAAAACATACATCCTACTTTTGCATAAATGTCCAGCAACCAATATTTTGCATTCTCTCAAACTGTAATATTACCTTTTCAGAAAAAGTAATGAGGGAAACCATCATGCCACAAAGAAAGCTGCTTTAGTGTTGTAGGTCTCATACATGAAAGCCCAGATATGGCCGTGCCACAGATTTCCTGAGCTATGTGGAACACATGGATAGAGCCACTATTGTATTTATAGGTTTCCCCAGAGCAAAGAACAACTATTTCAGCCTTAGAGCATGGAAAGCATTACAGCCTTTCACTGCATTTTAGCAGCAGTTAAAATCTCCCCACCCCAGACTGCTGGAGAAAAGAAAAACACTACCTTTTCTTAAATGAACCAAGCCAGAAGGAACTTCCATAGAAAATTACCCTCTCACTAAAAGCAGCTTGAATACACTTACACATTTCTCCTGAGTGAGCACAAAAGACATGTCAGAGCTTGTGAGAGAGGTATCTGTTCTTTCACTCTCTCCAAATGTTCACCATCTTATCTACTTTGACCTCCTCTAGATGTAAGAGGTGCTTTTCATTAAGTCTAAAGTAACGATCCTCTGCTTTGTAATATTTTTTCAAGTTAAGTGTTAGTAAAACAGGAAAAAGGACTGCATGTGTAGTGAGGTAGAAGGCTTTCAGTCTGTGCTTGCACCATTTACACCATCTTATGCTGCTATAATAGGCTGTTAGAAACCATCTCAAATGCACGAATTTGAATAAAGAGAGAAGTTCTAGGATAAGAAAGACACTGTTTAGTCATGAAATGCATTCTATATTCTAGACATGTTTTAGGTTTTTTTACAGAATGAAATATTACAGTAGAAATCTCTTAGGCATTGTGTCACGAGAGAGAACAGCGTGTTCTATGAAGAACCTGACAAGGAAAATTTGCAAAAAGAAAATAACATGTTAAAGAGAAATAATTTTTTTTCTATTCTTTTCAAAGTGATACTTATTTCAATAATTTTATTCTTGTTATGACATTAGCTATAGAAATGAAAAAAAATATGTTAATCAGGAAGAGCTGGAAAATCACTTTTAATGCTCATAACAAATGATATTAGATAAAGCTGAAAATCTCTATGATCCAGCAATAATATTACACGACATTCAAGTATTATATGCATGGCTTAAAAAGGCAGAAAACTGGAATTTATTAGAATACTTTCACCATTAAAATGCAAATTATGCATTGACAACAAGCTGCAATAACAGCTCTTATTTTTTCTATTTAGGAAACAAATTATTATGTTTCTGCTGTTGAGGGGGAGCTTTTCCAAATCACTGTCTATGATTTTCCTTAAGAATTGAGCTAATCAAAACATAGTAGCATAGTAAAACATAGTATCTAATGATAAGCTCACATTGTAATTTGCAAACCAGGTTTGATCTTCATTTTTGAATATACAGTGTTATGAATTTTACATGAAAATTACACAGCCACAAACAGAATATGTAAAGTGAAAAATGTAGCCCTTGGCTGCCCTATTCTAGACCCTCTTCATGGTTTAGAAAGCAATCACAAAGAGATTCTCATATTCACCCACCTCGTGTACAATTGCATTCACCTTGTCTGCTACTGGCAATTTATTCTCTTTTGCCTCAAGGGAACTCGAGCACCTTGATTCCTAGATAGGCACCAGACACCAACCCTCATTCAAGGTTAGAAGAAAAAATGATGAGTTTCTCCTCTTTATTATCTTTTTTCCTCCCTGACTCCTTTTCTTTTGCTTTGTTATATATAGCTTCTGTAGCATTGAAGTCATCCAACTAAAGAAGATTTTTTGATCTACAAAACATGAAACATATTGCTGAGACAGATTTAAAACTTCTACTTGTTTTAGGAAATTAATCTACAAAAAAAAGCATGCTTTGAAGAGCCACTTATTATCAATGGACTGTATCTTAATATATAATGAAATTCAAGCCTTTGAAATGTTTTTACTTTTCCAATAAATTTTATCTGCAACAGTTTTAATAATAACAAGAACTCAACTCAGTTTTTTCTTTCTCTATTTCTTACCTCCTATAACTCTATTCTGCCAGTCATTTTACATGAAGATTGTTCCATGGAGGAACTGAAATTTTTTATCTTTCACCATTCAACTCAATTGTTCTGTAGAACCATGAGGAGGGGTGTTTTACACCATATATTTGCAATTCAGTGAACTTATGTAGGAAACAATTTTTAAGAATGCATCAAACAAAAATGAAAAACAAAACTAAAAGAATGTAGTTTATGAATTTATAGCAAGGTTACTTTTCTCAGTCTAGATGGTGTTAGATCTTTATCCATCTAGATTTGTACTGTTTGGTTGAATTGGCTACTCTTTCTTTAGTTTTGCTTTGTGGGTTTGGGCCGTTGTGTTCGTGTTTTATCGACAGTGAAATTACGTTTTTGCCTGAGATTTTCAGCTTTACAAAATACTCTTTTTTTCCTGAGTGCTTCCATCACCATCAGGTACTGCTATCGCCTGCTTCTATGCAAGGGGTTTAATCTGTAGGAAGAGAAGTGGCAAGAGCACAAAACAAAGCAAAGCACTCAAAACTGCGAAGGACATGTTGGAAAGGTGATTACCAGTATAGAATTTGATAAAAGACTTACAAAATAGCATGACAAAGGACAAAAATGTAAGAGCAAGCCAAAGAAATAAAAGTGTACAGTATTAATCCTTCATTAGAAAATCTGCCCAGACATCTCAATTTTAATTGTCTGATAAATATCCTAGAAAATATTTTTACTAGAATTCCAAGGCAAGTGTATGCAAAAATAACACTACTATAAAATCAGGCTTACTTTAACCAGAAGCTAAAATTATTTTGAAACATTTAACTAACTACATTTTATTAATAAGACATAGCCTCCCAGGAATTCAAATCAAGCCTTGTCTAATAAGTAAAAGGTATGCTAGTGTAATTTTAAGGCAATTGAAGACAAATATAAACAAATCAATAAAAATGCATCAAGTATCCATCAAGAAATATACAGTGTTTCAATGCATAGTAGACAACTGTACTTGCTCACTTGACCGTCTTTGCTAAAATTTGTATGTCTGTGTTCCCAAGCATATGTCTATCCTTGCCTTAAAGAGAGGCTGGGTCCAACAGAGCCCTTTGGAAAAGAAGGCCACGCGTGTCATCAGGGAGTTTCTGAGTGTATTCAGGCCAGGAAAGGCTGCTGAGCTGGCAAGCTAAATCCAGCATGAAGGCTGAAGCTCATGAAGAGGTTAAGAAACAGAGCCACTATGAATCTGGTAGCAAGGCCACAAATGTGGAGGAAAGAGTTTCTCTGGGACAGAAGGGAAAGAATCCAATTTTGCTGTTGCTTGGACTTCTTTTCATTTTGAAACTCAATACACTTTGACTTCTATTTTGGAATAATATTTATTTTTGAGTAGAAAGCCTTTTGGTCCCGTTGGGGAGTTTCTCCAGGAGGAAGTTTAAGCACATCTGTTCTGCAGCAGTGGCCAAAACATTTTCACAGTTAATAGGTGCACAGGTACAGAGCAAGGCTACAGCTGCAGCAGTGTGCTGAGAAACGATAAAAAAATTTTATCCCTTATGAAATGATGAAAATTAATATAGAGAATATCAAAATGCTTCTGTAGGTGATGTGATGCTCAGGTAAAATGATAATTTCACCTCACTGTCACAGAACGAGGAGACAGAGTAAAAATCAGCTTACTTCTCACTCTCTTCTATTGCTTCCATCACATTTATGTTATTTCCCAGATAGCTAAATTACATTTTGTTTTGCTTTCCTAGTAGCCATACTGGAAATAGCACTGTTAACACTTTAGATGTGCTGCAAACATATTTTTCGCAAATACCACTCTGACATAAATCCTATAATATTAGTTTCTTTACTACCTTACTAATTGATTTACACTTTTTAAACAGATATACTTCCTTAGATTTTTTAGGTCTTTTTTTGTTGTTTTTTAGCTTGCTAACCTAACTTTCTTTGGTGTTGTTTGATTTCCATTATCTTCCTTCTTATCTTTTCTAATAACTTCATTTCACATTCAGTGAAGTTGCTAAGCCTGGATCATACTTGTTTCCTGCCTTTTGTTTTTGTTCACAGTAAAATTCATTTTTATCCATCCATTTTCTGTTGTATTTTTTCATCCTTTCATCTTTCCCAATAAACACAGTGCCATTTTTGCCTGTGTTTCCTCTCTGTCCACAAACAGAAATAATGCAGAATTTGGTTTAACAACAAAGACATAAACAAAACACATTACAAGAAAGCCACGAGCTTCTGTGTACATCTTTATTCTTGATTTCAGTCTGCTTTTATATCACTCAAAATTCCTTCTTTTTCTCTCTTAAAAAATTAAAATATGCATGTATCAACTGAGCTTCCTGCCACTTCTTGGTTGAGAATTAAGGAAAATCCTATCTACTTTTTCTTTTTGAAGAAGAGTTCTTACTTTGGACTCCTGACTGCTGCAGAGAAAAATCTCCCTGTCTGCTTCTTTATTTCTTTCAAAATTTTCAGGAATATTCTACTGAGAACTCAAAACCAAGTAATCCTCAATTAACTGATGTAGCTGTGTAATCTTTTGGTATTCAACACTGCACTTTCTCTATGAAAATAAAGAAACTTCCATAATTTTGCTAATTAAAATTTATCACATTAAGAATCTAAAACATTACCATGGCATAATTCTCCAAATGTGTGGTTTACTGTTTTCTTGTGGCAAGACTGCTTTGACTATTCCTTCTTTTTGTAAAGGTGAGATTAGGTTATTATTGCCTTGTTGATGAATTGTGGGAAGAACTAGCAATCGCCACCACCCCACCATTGTTCTGCAGATGAAGTATGGGGAAATACTAGAGGGAGAGTACATTGCCCATTAGCTTTTGAAAGCAAAGACACGATGCATTATAAAGGAGTAGTAAACTGAGCCAACAAATATGTGTATCCTCTTCATACTTCTACTAGTGACATGCCTTTCTCTAGTTGAGGCTTCTTCCTCTTTCATTTTCGTTTGTGTATTAAAATGACATCTGGCAATAGAGAGCTTAGTAAGCTCCTGTTTTACACAGGCTTGTACTCTTCTCTTGTTTCATTATCCTTAGAATAACTTATCGCCCATTTCATTTTTGCGTTCTTACTCAAATAAAGCTTTTTTGCTAAATGACTTTCTTCACTGGTGTCCTTACTTCCATATTTAGAGGTGGGTGCAATTGTATTAGCTTTATTCAATCCAGCTAAATGCTTCATTTATTGACTGGATTTTAGGTTTATACCTTAAATTACAATATCAAGTGCAGCTGTATTTACCACAATCTACCTTTCCTTTTCCTTTTGTTTGGGACTAACATTTTATATACTTTCACCATAACAGCTCAGGACAACTTCTGTAGTAAGACTTGAACTGAAACTAAAGCAACTGTAACTTGAAATTCCACAAACTTCCGATTTTTTGTAATAGAGTAACAGCCAAAGAGAGACATAATTTTAAGTTACACATCTGAAAACAAAAAGGAGAGAAAGTGTATTTAGCAATCTTTTCAGTAAAGGCTGCTCAGAGAGGCAATAATTATGGAGCAGGTAAGAGGTCGCATGCCCTGGGAAAGATAAAGGTTCCAAACATAAATACATAATAAAAAAAAAAAATAGAAAAAGTAGAGCTAAGTTTCTATAATGTTTTTCCAAAGAGAACAAGAAGTAAATGCTGTGCACAAAGGTGTTAGGTACAAGGTTATACCTTGCACACACAGACAAAAAATAGCTGCAGCTAAACAAGAGTTGTAAAGGTCAATTTTAAATGGGTAGTTTTAAAATGTTTTGTGGACTTTTCCTTATTCTACTCTAACAGACTTGCTAATTAAAATCTACTTTTTATTAAAAAATAATGAGAGCACAGATTTAATAGAAATTGGTAGCAGGGAGGTGAGTCTATTAACAGCAGCTTGAACAAACTGGAAAGAAAATCAGTTGAGCTTAAAAAGAGATTTTAAACTTGTCAGAAATCTGTCCTAGGGAGGAACCCTACCAATTCTATTTCAGTGAAGTCTGGCAGCATTTATAACTGTTGTTTCAATTCAAGATTAAGTTTCAATCTAAGATTCTTATTTTTCTATATGATCCATTATATGAAAAACTAATTATCATTCCATGATGTTAAAAAAATTTTGAATTCTAAGTATTCAGAGTTTCCTCTGCAGTTTAAAGTTTGCTGCTGGGCCAGTATTGAACCTTGGGGGACACCACTCGTGGCAGACTTCTAACCAGACCCTGTGTCACTGATTTTAACCCTTTGGGATCTCCAATTCAGCCAGTTCTCAATTTCAATTTTCCTCCAAAGTAATAAAAAACTTTTAAAAACAAGAGTAAATATTAAAAGGGTATGTGAATACCACAATTACACACATACCATAATTAATGCACTTTCATGTCCCTGAAGGCTTAGAGATATTTGGTTGCATCTCTGATCTCCACATTCCTGATTTGTCAGTGGTGTTGTGGTTACCTTGTGGTATCTTCCATAAAAATCAGATCTTGAATTTAATTCCGTGGAAGTGTTTGAGGCATTACTTTTTTCACAGAAGAATATTCCTGCTTTCTATTCACTTTTTGTTCTTTAAACTACAGAAGCAATAAACAATTACAAGTTTTTTATAGAAACAGTAAAGACAGAGAGCACACCTAAGCTATTTTAATATGAACATAATGACACTAAAAGTTTCCTTTATACTTTATTTAAAAAAAAAAAATTACCAGAGAGCACATACACCTCTTGTTATTCTTGTACTGACTTTTTATCTAAAATCTCATCCAGTACAGCAGTGAAATGATTTAAACTCAGGTCTGTTGAGCGCAAAATGTGTTGTGGATTTTTTGTTTTTAAATATAAACCCCAGAGTATGAAAAATGGGAAGAAGAATTTGAAATGATTGCTTAACAAAAAATGCTGCCTACCTTAGTTCACTGATCCTCTGTTTTCTCCAGGCTCACTTTGAGTTCCATTTGGGTTTGGGACTCAAAGACTGCAGAGATGTCAGAGTTGTTTTGTTTTTTTTCTTCTCAGTTTTAAGGAATGTGATTGCTTTTACAGATAAAAAAAAGAAACTTTTAACAGTATTTGAGTAAAACAACCCATTACAGAGTGAAGAGATCAGAGCTTCTGCTTTGATGTATGTCACTACATTCTACATTTTATAGCAAGTTTGTCAACTGGTGAACAGTTCTGGTGAATACTGAATGGAGAGAAGTTGCATATGCTGAGGATATATAATGCAGAAATAAAGTTCTTCTCTTTCTTCTTACAAAGGTCAGAGTTTTAAGAAAATAGCAAGCTGATCTAAAGTCATGAGTCAGTGTCCATTCATTCCAGTGCTACCCTGCAAATAGAACAGACAAGGATGCCACATGGGAACTACAGCGTCTTCTATCATTTTTGCCGAAATTCTAAGCCACTAATTATAGAGGACTGTCTTTCTTGTTTAGTTCAGACTAATTTCATCTGAGTCTTATGTCATTTTACTTACAACTATGCCCACCACACTGTTGAAAGTGCCAAATAAAGTAAAGTGAAATAAATGACAATATCATAGTCACTGCTGATTTCTAAGAAATCTGAGAAGGCTTAAAATTGCAATGCAAAAGTCTAGAAGCAAAGAATATTTAAAAGTCTGGGTGAACACATTGGGATATCAATAGAAAAATATACATTTACATTAATGACACTCAATCAGACTCTATATCTGACTTCAAGCCTTCAGGAAAAAGAAAAAGAAAAGGACATTTGATGTCATTTATGTTGATGTAAATTGACCTGAAAAAAACCCAAGTTCTGTGCCAAAAAATAATTCAAAATGCAAGTTAATTGAAAAATACTTATATAAAAGGATTTGAAACAGAAAAGAGGCAAGATTAAGAAAAGTGTTTTATTATTTTTATGTGTGGATTTGAGGTACTAAGAACCAAGCTCATGAGAGAGAAAAAAACCACAAAAAACCCTTTTGGGAACAGATCAGTAGCTCAGAAACAGGCTTTGAAAACTCCAAATCCTGCAGGATGATTAATTATTCTGTAGTTCACCATGAAGTATTTTTAGCTACTTTAACAAAGACAGAAAATTGCTGCCTTGTCTACTGAGTGCAGCAAGAAAATGAAGATTATGAAACGTTTCTGAAGTACATAATTTCGGAAATGCTTGAAGTAACCAGTCATTGCTTGTACTATGGTACTTGGATTTCTGGACCAAGATTAACCTTTTGTATACATTACTGTGGCGGGACATGTCTACGCCCTCTCTACCACAGATGCCTGGTGCATATGCAGGAGATAACTCGGGCAGGTCACAGGCCCAGCATGGGGTATCTCTGGTGCCAAAAGGGCTCAGGCCCCCAGCTAAGAAACAACATCCTAGTTTGGAAAGCAAATGTGGGAAGAGATGGAAGAAATAATCTTGACCAAAAGACAACGTTCTTGTGTCTATAAAAGCCCACACAGTTACCACAGAGACAAAAGTCTCTTACACACTCCTCAGAAAGGTGTGAGAAGATTTCCCCCTGGAGCCTTGGACCCCTCCAATTTCCCGGGAATTGAGACAGAGGATTTTTTGACGTGTATTCCATCAGGATTGGATGGCAAGAAGCATTGAATCCTAGTTATACTATTTCTTAGCTAGCTGTAAATTTAATGGTACCTTTATCTCCATGTGCATAATACTGGTATTGCCTTTTTGTTTTATTCCTGTGTAGTAATAGTCTGTTTTAAGCAGTATGTCTGTTAGGTTTGTGTCTATTAATAAATAATTCATTTTTAATAGACTGAATCAGGCATTATTAAAGAACTTGGAAATACAAGTGGATCCTTGAGGTGCTGGCCACCTCAATACAGCTACTGCCTGCTGCCAGAGGCCTGGGCAAAAGGCAAGAGCTGATTTAAACTTACAAAATCCATGCATAACAACTACTCAGTGGCATTAGATGTCTCCCTTCTTGACATTATAAATTTAAAAGAAGCTCATCTTCTCTTTGACTTTAATACCTGTGGGTTTATGAAGAGGAATAGGATCATTAGGAGGGAGTTTTTAATTTTTGCTCGCAGACTACCATTAAAGGTCTCTTTCACAAATAAAAACTCTTTTTAGCTCTCCCTTAAATTCCAAAAATGTACACACTCAACATTTCTACACGGTTCAATCCAAAGGATAGGGCTTAAACTCATAGAAAATCCACAAGAGATTTTTTTTCAAAAGTTATTTTTTTCAAACTCTCAGCCTGAATCTTGGCCTACGGACCTTATTCCTTTAAAATGGTCTTGAAAACAATAGGTTTTTCCAGGAACCAGTATGGAACAAGACACAACTATTTCTGTAAACTTCTAGGGAACCAGTTTACTTATTCATAATAGAGTAGAATAATTCAGCTAGAAGGGATCTACAATTATCTAGTCCAAAAACATTCATTTAATTATTTTTAAAATGCAAGTAAACCCATCTTATTAAGAGCAGAATACTTGCCTAATATGAAGAAAATGCACCAAAATCAGTGGAACTGAATAGTGCTTGAAGGGAGGCAGTAGCCGAACTCCACACTGCTTGGCTTGTATAAAAAAGAGCAAAAAATTTTGTAATTAAGGTAATTTTCATGTAATGCAAAACTGTCATTAAGTGATCTGATAAAAGTTTCATTATGTATGTAATACCAGGTTATAAATGGTAGAAGTATTTTTCAGGGTTTTGAATATATCATAAGAAATTATAATTAGGAAAAGAAGGCTACAGAGTACAGTAAGCTTAAAATAAATACTTGATTCTAACCTCTAACAATTACACTCATTAACTGCAGTTCCAGTGTCTTTAGTGAAAGAAATGTGATTACATCATCAGGAAAATGTAATGAGCCCTGAAAATATTCTGTGCTAACTTCCTAATATTTATTGTTAGTTTTATTTTACAATATCTCACATACCAAGAAACATACTACATTCCCTGTAAAACCTGAATAAATGATCTTTTCACAAGGCCCACTCCATCAGTCATGAATTCTACGGTGTTCTAACAATTGATCCACTATACAGAACTAATATACATACCTATTTAACAGAAAGAAGACACTTAAAGAGACTTGTAATGGAACTGGCAATGAACTTCTTTTGTTGAATAGGAAATCTCTTAGATTTTAATATAAGGTGAATATTATGACAGTAACTGCATATGTGGCATGTCAGGGATCCCATGTACAGTCCTATTGTTGCCTTTACAATAAGTCATTGGCAGTTCAAAGAGACTTCCAAAAAAGACATTAAGCCAATATATGAAAGCTCCTTGAGAAACTGAAAAAAGGAACACACATACCTTAGCTAAAATACAAATTAGAAAGCAATATTTTAGGAAAATCAAACTGTTACTGGAGGAACTAAATCTATTACTGCTGAAGGGAACAGAAGAGATGAAGAGGTCCATGGTGTAGGAACACTGACAGAGTCTTAGGAGAGGAGAAAAGGGAGAAGCAAAATAAAAGCAGGGAAAAAAAGAAACACGATAGTAAAAAAAATATTTAACCTTGACACAATCTCTTAAGGAAACCAGAATAAATTATATCATTTGCAACATTTAATTAACACGCTTCAATGAAAGGAAAAGTACTGCTCTTGCCTCTCTCTCCTCAAATGCAAATAGAAGCAAGCCAATCTGCTTTCCTCTCTCTAGCAGTTATTATTTTGCTTTGGTAAAATGTCCCAAGGCCTAGTAGTAATATCAGGAACTACTAGACTGGAGAAATTAGATGGAAAAAAAAAAAAAAAGGGAGAATAATAAATTATAGGAAAATGTTGCTATTATACATTAGATACTTATTACATCCATCAGCAATGTTTCAGGCAAGAATAAATCCTTCAAATATTTCACACATACAAGTTTCTTGTAAAAAAGTTGTTGGTGATTATCAGAGACTCTGAAAAGAGAGAGGATTCCTGCAGTATACTGCTATTTTTGAGTGCCTGAAGCATAGTGGGCAGAGCACAATGAATACCTGCTGATTACTTAACTACCTTTTTTTCCCCCTCTTTTGTAAGTAAAATCTCTCTGGCATATTGTAATGCAGCTTATTCACTGAAAATCCACAGAAGTGAGTCAAAGATGCTTGTTCTCACAAACTGCAAAGGACAAAATAATACACACGAAGCAGAACTTAGCTTCTTAAGTCTTTAAAGACGTACCTGCAATCAGCATACCACCAAGAAAACTAACTTAGAACAGCAGGAACACGTGTATTTAGCAGCAACATGGAATAAATGTCAAACAGAAAACTTATTATGGATGTTCCCAACTAAGTTGTCATCACTAGCCCTTAAAGCACCTTTTTTATTAAAAAAGTGATAGCAGAAAAATGTTTTTAGCTGCCTTAGTGGGTACAGCAGTGAGAAACAGCAGAGCCAACACAGCATGTCAAGACTGCCTGGTGTCAAACTGCTGCCACACTGTTGTTTGAGAGCTATTGCTGTAGAAAGAAAGTGTTTACTAAAATTTCTTCTTACCTTTTGTCTTCTATCACTTATTTTCACTTCCTGCTAGTGTTTCAGTAACATCTTTGTTTTAGATGCACCACAACCAGTCACAGCATCAGTGAGATACAACTACTAATTTCAGACCTCTTACAGTTCATTAGTTCTTCCCTATTCTAAATTACCTTCATTTATGAAGAAGAATATTTCAAATAATTTTATTTCCCTTAAATGTTCTTATCTCCCCCAAAACATTCCGGCAGTGTTGCCTGTGGTTGCAGAGATGGCCTCTCTTTACTAAACTTTGGGGTGAAATCAGTCCTTCCTGATTTGTGAGGGTGGAGTATGCAAAAACTTTGAGGCCCTCTGTGACATGACATCATGCCCCACGCAACAGTAATGAAGGCAGCTAGGAAATAATAGAAGAATCTATAAACTTACACTGATACTGGACATTTTTACATGATTTGTTTTGCAACTTGGATTGTTCATCTGTGAGATTTCACTGTAATTGTCTAATTATTCCTATACAGAGGCTATTGTATGTTCTTTTTAATTGCCTTCACTAAAATTCAATTTCCATATTGTGATCAATTTCCATTTTGACATAATAACTTCTTCAAAAATTAAAAAAACCCACAGTTCAGGAAGTACTTATACAGCTCCATAAACAAAAATAAGCCCTGAAAAGAACATCACTGACAGGAGTTAAACTACACTTATTTTAAAAGTCAAACAGAACTGAGATCTTAGTCTTTTAAGACAGTTCTTTTCAAGTAAACGGATATACTGCAAGATTATGTGGTAACCCCTACTGCATTGTAACTTAGATTAAGACAAGGCATAGCAGGAGGTAAAAAAATGTTATCAGCCAGGAAATTTTAATTTTTCTTAAATGGTAAGACAGAAATCTCTGAAATTAATAATAATTTTCCACGTGTTTAACGATATTTTCATATCTGTGTAGAGCAAAGAATGAAGAAGGGATTACATGACCATGAGAAAGAATTAGTTAGGACTGCATGTTTTCATTAATTTCCTTCATTTCACTTGAATGTCCTGAATTTGGAAAATGGTGAAATCCAAAAAATTTGGGACTTCTGAGGGGTATTAGATATAAATTCTTTGAGTTTTACTAGGAAAGTTGTTGTTTAAAAGTGAATTGATGCACTGGACATCAATGAAGGCAGGGAGAAGTATTAAGTAAAGATTAATATTGCAAGAACCTATGACCGTACATCTTGTTAGGTCAGCATTTTGTACCTGAGTGCTGCCTGATGCATTTCTGCTCTTGAGGATTAGTATCTCAAGGAAATTGGAGTGCTTTCTACTTGTGTCTTGAAATCTCTAGTTTGCAAATCCCTTGAAAAAGAAATGTTTACCAAAAAAATAGTGTAAACCACAAAATCTTTGTTTAGCTGGCCAAATACCAAGTAAAAATGTCCTAAACAGGTAGAAACAGCAAATAAAAATATCAGTGTAATACAAACTATTTCTCATGCCAAAATTTTTGGTCATAACAGTTACAATAAATTGATACAAAGTATTTTCAAGTCTTATGCTTCCCTTTAAATCTAAATCAACAATATTTTGTTCTCTATTATTTTGCCCCAATAAGGTTCTATGATAGCCTCAAGAGACCCAAAAATGAATGTGCTCTCTTTCAGGTGATACAACTTGTTAGTCCCTTTCATCACAAAAGTTTTTTTTCCTGTACAAAGTGAACCCCCGAAGATATTTCTAACCTCATTTAATCCTTTCACTACCTTGATAGCCTGCCCTCCAGTGTTTTATCTTTATCACAGTCATGGAAGAAAGTGCTTTGGTCTGCAACTTTTCATGGGAATAAAATTGCACCTCAGACTTGTGGTATAAGACATGACACAGTAATGCGTGAACCATGAATTATTGAAAAAGTAAAGGAATCTTGAAACAGAATCTCTTTTCCAAAGGCAAAAGTTCAGTCCAGGTTTGCAGGCTGGATACCCTAAACATCAAAGCCAGCCAAAACATGACCTACAGGGAGATGAGTCAGGGTATCTCAGGTCGCTTCCTGACAATCAAGATTTTTACTGAGTCCAACTGTAACATGAATTTTTCACTGAGATAACAAAACAGTTGCACCTGTTTAGTTGCACCTCCATGTTTAACACCTTTAAATAACTTTTCCTTTCCTACCCCCACCCCAAATAAGATCCAAGCTAATGATACAGTAAGTGGGAAAAAAAACAAACAAAAAAAATTCCCCCTCCCCTCAAAGTAAACAAAACTGCATACCCCTACCCTCACATACCCCCTGTGGAAAAACAAACAAACAAACAAACAAACAAGACTCCTTGGAGAAAACAATCACAGACCCTACATTTTGAAACGTTAAGATTAGTAAGTAAACTTAGAGTTTTTAATATACATACAATATATAGCCAAAGCCAGTGGATTGAAAGATGCAGGTGGTCCATCCCCTCCAGAGCTGACTGAGAGGATCTGCTCAGTCCCTTTTCCAGGCCTCACCAGGAATGAAGCTGAACATGACCCCCTCATGCACACACACAAGGTCTCTGCAGACACAGCTGCTTGCAAATAGACTAACAGACAAGAGCACAGTACTGGCACAGGCACCCACTTAAAACAGGGACTGCCTGAGTAATCACCCAGTCCTTTCTCAGGACTCTCTGGGAAAAACCCTCCCCAGACCTCACCAGTGTTTGACTCCCAGGTGATCCATCTCTCTGGGGTCCTGCTATCAGATCTGAAGTCTCCAGTGAACTAGCTCCAAGACCCTTGGCATCCCCATTAACCCTGATTTCTCCTGCTTGTCAGACAGTCTGCCTTGAAGTTTGCTACTGGATCACATGTGCAGAATAGAGACTGCACGGAGACAGCAAGTGGTTAAAAACAGAAGTTGGCCAGGAAATGAGGGGTGATGATCAGCTGCAGGGTTGGTGACACAAGCACACTGACCAAGAGCTTGTCATCTCTTGCTTACATGTCCCCATGCTCTTTTAGGCCCCTTTCTCTCTCTTTCTCGGCATTTGTTCAACCCCAGTTCATCCCCATCCCTCCACTCTGAAGCTTTTTTCTTCTCAAATATTTGATAATAATTTCCGTGCAATCCTCAAAACCTTCAAAGCCAGAATGCCCCTCTCCACCTCTTTCCAATTTTCCCCTAATACATCCTGTCCACCTTTTTGCAGTCATCCCCTTAGTTTGTGCAGTGTTCCTCTGTGGAACCACCGTAGAAGGTTTTGTAACAGGGACGAAACTCGAGTTGTTTAGGATAAAGACTGACTGACCTCTATCCATCTGGCTGCTTTTAGTACTTGATTCAGAAGGGCTGAGATTCCCAAGTCATTATTGCTTCTCTGATCACTGGTTGCTCTTTGTGTCTATTTTGAACAGCAATTAGTCAGATATCCTTTCTTTTGTCAGCCTTTCTCCAGTGAGCAGTAGAGTGAAGGCAGCCTTATTTCATGGGTTTCTCTCTTACTAAATTCCTTTATATTTTATATAGTTAGGTTTAAAACCAAACTCCCTCAAACTGCACGATTCATTCAGGCTTTCTATACGCCACCCAAGAGGTAACAAACAGTTGCAAATTAGTGAAAGAAAGAAACGTTTAATTCAAATATCATGTAAATAGTATTAGGGACTTCAAACACTAAAAATCTATCCATTTAAGTGGAAACAAGATGACAAAAATAATGGTAATACTTAGCAAAGTAATGGTTATTTAATGAACTCAATACCAGCAAAACTTTCTTCAGATTGTTGTAATTTTAAATTTGTTTTAATAACTAACAAAGTTTGATATAAATACTATATCTCACATATCATAATGTGCAAACAACTAATGTAAAGGGATTTTCCTCCTTTTGATAATTTTAAACATCTTTTTTACTGACATCATGCTTCTGAGCCAGAGATTATGAACTTACTTCAGATTTATTATCCCAGATTCAAGTATTTATGACTAATACAAAAAAGCAATCTGTTGTTAAGTGCTTTAATTTGCATGGAAGATATTAAAGGGATTTATACATTTGATCTAAACCCAAAGTTCAGAACAAGAAAGAGAAAGAAAATGGTGCTAAAGTGAAATCAAATATAGACTTTAGGACTTTTTCTTTTAACTCCTTTTTTACTTTTACCTTGAGATGGATTTTTTATATATTCCTTCACCTAACCATAACTACTCTTAATACTTTCCAAGAACAAAGTGAACAGTCTCTTTCTAAAAAAGAAAAAGAAGGAACCATCTTATAAATGCCATATAAATTCTAGTTTCCCCTAAAATTATAATCTTAGATATTTGCTACATTTTTCTGAAAGAACAAAAAATCATATTCTTTTTAAAACATATTGTAATCATAGTTTTGTTGGTTTTTTGTAGAAGAGTATTTTCTCAAATGCTTAATATTGATTCTTGTATATCAGGCTCATAACCTCAAGTGCATTGGGGATTTTCAAAGGTGAGCCTTGGGAATGCTGAATGTGTGTCTAGAATTAACTCGAAGAGAAGACTTCAACTACTATTAAGACTGGCTTCCAGCTCTAAAATGATAGAAAATTTAGGGGGTTTAGGTAATGTCTTAAAAATTGAACCTGTCTGTATTATCCTTATGAAGTACCATTATAAAATAGGACCAGATTGGAAAATACATATAAATTCAAAACATACATGCATATGCTTACTGTACTTTAACTTCAGTGTTCCTGTTGGGCTTCTATGGAATTCTAATCACGTGGCTACAGGAAAAAAAAATGATTTATTTATGTGATTATTAAAAGTTACTAACTAGCTTTTGTTTTTCAAAACAGGTATCTCTGATGTATTTGGGCTTTGTTTACACTTCTAGTTTGCAGTTGGTCATCTTGAGATCTTTTTTGCCAGAACACTCTTTTGAAAGCTACACTGGATTGGAATTTGTAAATCAGCAGCAAAAAGTGTAACAATTTATATGGACACTACAGTCATAAAACCAGTGTGAACTTCTCCTACTGTCTTTCTTTCTAGATCTCAGTTGCTGAGATTAGCACAGAGGTGGCATTCAGTGAATGCCAGCTTATCCATATAAGAAGGAAAGGGCAATATAATTAAAAAACTTTTACATATATCTGGAAGAAGAGTAAAAAAATATGAAAATAAAAGAAAGGTCAGAAAATTCCCAAATAGCTTCATTTTTGAAGGAGATGTGAATATTCCTGGTCAGCACTGTGAACTCTTTAGTACAGTATTGCCTGCTACTATTAAATCATTTTAAAATTTTTTTTAAGACTTCCGTCAAAAGATGTGGCAGTGAAAGAAAACAGTCTCTTTAATTAAGGTATGTGCTTTTCTCCAGTAACTACTTACCAAATGCATAAAAATTCTAAATTCTTACCCTCACATTCTGTCTCTAAACTTAGATTTGTGTTTATATCTTTTTTCTTAAATGGAACCACAGGTTCTGCCGTACTGAAGAGATCTCTCATGTAGATACCACACCGTGGTTTTGTGAACCTAGCATGGACAGTGCCTTCAGATGCTGTAAAATTCTGGCAGCCTGAGTGAAATTTGTTGGCCTGAGTGTTCAAGACTATTTTCACCCATGGAGCACAGTTTGCTACCTTGGCTTCAATGCTGCTGCCTACAGAAGGTACTTTAAAGAAGATAAAAGAGAAAGGTTTGCTCAAAGCAAGCCTGTCTTCCTCTCTGCACCACCATGGACCTACTTCAACTCAATTAAAAGGGGTCAGGTATACCTGGAGTAACACACAACTATCATTCAGTCCCTCAAAAAATCTGCTTTGAAGCTGATCCCAGCTCACACAGGAAGAGGGGGAAGGAAGAGAAGCCAGAGGAAAAAAAAGGAAATTATCTGGTATGATTAAAAACTTTGCAAAAGACTGGTCAAAAGGTATTTCAGGGATACTTGATCAGTTATCAGGTTGAGTCGTTATTTCAAAATGTTAAGGATTTAAAAAATAATACAACATAATATTAACAGACAATAAGATGCATACAAATAGTGTGAATGTAGGTGTACAAAAGTAAATATTAAGTGTGGCCTCTGGCAGAATATCTTAATCCAACAAACATTTGAAGATAAGTTTTAAGAAGTTCCTCAAAATACGTATCCATCACCACACATTTTCTCATGTCAAAATAGTGTTGAACGCTCGCAATAGCCTTCATTTCAGTTATTACTAGTGGTTATGGATTTTTCATGTGGAGTGTTGCACACTCTGCTGTTAAAATCAGACCTCAAGTCAATCAGGTAACAGCTTGCTCACATGTAGGGAACAAAAAGGACACAGAATTAGTGTTATTGCCAATGCACACAGCTATTAACAGGGAATTCAGAACATTCACAAACTTTTTATGCAATGCCATCAGCTATGAGATTAGATTATGCCATGTGTCCTTTTAATGCAGTTTTAAAAAAATCTGCCTCAACCTTTAAAAAATTAACTAAATTGTAGAAAATACTTTTAAGACACTAATTAATAAATAAACATGAAAAAATAAATATTATATTTGCACTGGTTTTCTTCTACAGTGCATTTTATTGGCCTTGTTTTAAATGTACAAATTCAAGCCTTAGCTGATTTTTTTTCCATTTTGCAATTTCTTGGGGTTTTTCCTTCCCTTTCTTTTAAAAAATCCTCATTTAAAACTGATGCACGTGTCCGTTGACAACAAGAAAAGCATAGATGCAATCCTCTTGTCCTGAAGTGTTAAACCAATCCTATGATCTTACAGAATCTTTTCACTATCTGCACTTCTATTGTTATGCCTCAGTTCTCAGGGGACATCTGTGGAAAACGAGCTGACTGATATTTTTCCTTAAGTTTTATTTTAGCTGCAAGAAATCTGGTATACTGTTAATAATGCTAACAAGTAGTCTGATGCCAGAATGTTCCACTTGCATTAGCACCTTTCAGGTCTTTTAGCACTGATCCAAACAAAAAAGAAGAATAAATTTAGCTCAAATCCTGATTATAACACGATTTATCATACCTTAATGTGTCCTTGATCTGAATGCCATGAAATTTTACCAAACACAGTTGTGATGATGACATTTCAGGGCTTCAAGCTTTCCCCATTCTTTTCCCTTTCAAGAAGTAAATAGCTAATTCTACTAAATGCTTTTTTGAACACATAAATGAACCTTTGAGGTCCACATAACCATTTAGAGGAGTGAGTAATTTTATGTAAAAGAGAAAAACCCCAACCAAAACTATTGAGTGACTTAGATTATCTCAGCTAGTTAGAGCGTGGTGCTGATAACACCAAGGTTGTGGGTTTGAACGCTGCACAAGCCATTCACTTAAGAGTCGGACTGGATCCCTGAAGAGTTGTGGGTCCCTTCCAGCTCAGAGTATTCTGTGGTTCTGAGTGTGTTCATTTCAGTGTGGTTTTGTGTCTTATATCTAATTGCAGCATCAAACCCACCTGAAACAGTCAAGACAGAATAACAAGGACTTGATAATGATTATCCCTATTTCAGTAACGTCTAGGACATTAAATCAGTGACCAAACTGCACCATTCTAAGCTAACAACACTAATGGCAACAGTGGTATTTGATCCATTTTAAAACCCAGTTTTCTTGGAGACAACAGGGCTACCTATGTAAGGAAAAACATAATTGTCACCTAAGATACTGTGTGTCGTTTCTTTGTCAAGAGAGACACTACTTATACTTATTCCCTTTCAGCTGTGAGTAATCATTTGACAGACAGATTACATAAATATGAGACAGCATCAACAACTGAATTTCCTGGTGTGACAGGATTCATGTTGCACAGACCTAATTACTTCGGACTTGTCAAAGGCAGTGACAACTGTGGACGATAGATAGTGTACCTCTAATGATGCATCTCATGTGAATGAATGGACAGGTTAAGCTACATGTGCTTGCCAAATTTCTATTCCTTCAGACAATTAATACAAGATGTTCAGGAAACAGATGGCCAGGCATCTAAAAGTCAAATCAGAATATCTTTTATGGTCTGTGGGGAACAGTTACGGGCAGCAGAATTGAAGGTGATTAGCATGTTGTTGACAGTCTATTCAATCTTCTCTATCATTTATTTAAAAGAAGTAATTATTCTCTGCAAGAGACCTGACTTAGCTTTCCATCCTGCTAGTACAGCTGTGCCTGAGAGAAGACCAAGCGTTTTCTTTCACACTGAGTTTAGACCTCTGAAACACAAGAAGCTACAATAATGGTGTTTTCAGTCTCAAAATAGAAGTAATGTGCATCCAAGCCCTTCTCACCATGCCTGTCAGGAGCTGGGTTTGGTTTATGCTGTTATTCAACTTAATTTTAATGTTTAATGTGGAGAACACCATCATATTTCCTTTACTTATAAGCTAGGTAAGCAAATTCAGTGGCAAGTTACCCCCGTTATGGTTTTAGTCACTTTTTTTTAGTAACCTTTAACTTTTATCTATCTTTGCAACTCTCAGATTTTTTTCTGTTCCTTCTCTCTTGAAGCCTTCCAGTTTGTTTTTTTTGGCAGTAGGGCAAACCATACTGTAGAGTAGGGCAGGTGTAGTACTATCTGAATGCTTTATTAGAACTATTAACTTTTGTCATGTGATGCTTTTGTGCACCCCATAAAAACCTACCATTTTCTTCTCTGACCCTCTTTTACTTTGTCACAAAAATGGCCTCCAAAAGATCCTGTTAAGCTCATGAGAAATTTGGAAAGGTGAATAAATTCCGATTTTTTTTCCTTGTTGTCTTTCAATGGAAGACCATTCTCTTGCTTGTATGCAGTACATGAATGATCTGACTTTTTCTGCCACACAAATTTACAAGGATTAGCCTTGACATACACTCACCTCTATTTGATTGCCCAATATGAGTTCATCAACAAACCAGTTCCCTTATATATCCAAGCTCTTGAAAAATTCAAGACGGGGTTAAAAGCTCAGACCACAACAATTCTGAGCCCCATTATGTTCAATTATTTTGTCATTGTATTTTGAGAAAGCATAATCAGATAGTGCAATGAGATTCACAGAAACAGAATTCCCAGTGGATGTTCCTCCTACCTTAAATGATAATTGCTGTTTTACTCATAATAAAGACATTATTTTTTAGCTTTATTCTATGTTATATGATTGCATGATCACACATATTATATGCCAGTCTGTCCACCACACCTCCTGGTAAAGTGACAATTTTAAAGGAGTTATGATCTATTGAATAAACTTTGATTTGGATGACTTTCGAGGAAGGACAAAGTTTTGTATGCTGTTGAACAATAGACAGGTGTAAAGCAATGTCAGAATTATATCCTATACTTCAAGGAGAGACAACAAATCTTTCCATTGTCTCTAAGGACTTTGAAAAGTCAATATTTTTTTGCTTATTAGTAATACAGAAGTAGACTGGAATTAGAATTAAGCCTAGTCCTGAAACAGTTCTTACCAGGAACACTTCAGAATTTAGTGAATAGGCAGAATTACTTTCTAGGTGAAGTTTCATCTATATGTTTTCCCTGAATGAGTAACTTCTGAATAATATTAGGCCATAGATAAAATCACCTAACAATATAAATTTGATGAGTATTATCAATGAGAAAGTATATGTTTAGCTCAATCAGTATCATCATTCTATACAAATAACTCAACCTTCCATTTCTAATTTACTCACACTGACCAATCACACTAATGTAACACATTCCAATCA
Source organism: Machaerirhynchus nigripectus (assembly GCA_013397975.1). Taxonomy (NCBI): domain Eukaryota; kingdom Metazoa; phylum Chordata; class Aves; order Passeriformes; family Dicruridae; genus Machaerirhynchus; species Machaerirhynchus nigripectus. The sequence goes on from VZRQ01003409.1 coordinate 1,178,971, forward strand.
GCTAAGGAAAGTTGTACTAAGTTGCTCATACGGGCCAATCTTGTAAAAATCTCATTTTTGTAGTACTGATTTTAATAACTGTGTCAGTTATTGTTATAAAGAAATTTTTAAATATTTATGTGGAATAAAGGTAGGTATGGAATGGATTTGTTTCTCCTTTGATATCTGCAGTAGAGTGAGACAGGACTTAAGAGAGATTTTTAAAGGCTTTTTTCTTTTTCACTTGAATGTTGATACCTTCTTGAGCACATTGCATAAGAAAGCAATTATAAACCAGAACTACTAATGGTAGGCTAATCTTATATTTCCGAAATGTTGAAACAGAATTTCAGAAAGCCCACAGCACGCAGACATCTCAAGAAAAAACTGTAAATAGTTGAACAGGTTATAGAAAAATCTGTGGATCTCCATTTGATATTTAGTAGTTATACAAAGGAGTCATACAGTGTAAATAAAAGTTTCTAATCACACTGAGTTTTGGCATAGATTTTTTTATTTCCACAGTTGAAAGAAATGCCTATTCTTTGCTCCTGTTCGCAGCTGACATTCCTAATAGCTGGATCACAATTTACACTATGATTTTCAGAGGTTTTTTCAAACCCAAATGATTCTGTGATTCTATTAATGATGTTATTTTTAACTTTATTCTACAAAATGATATAACTTTAAGGTCACACATAACCGTATGAAATTGACTCTTGTATGACTATATGATGCACTGGAGACCAAAGACATAAGCAACAAAACTGACTGAACACTTGTGTATGCTTCTGGGCTTTTTTTTTTCCTTCCAGTAATTATGACTATTCTGACATTTCCTACCACCGACCATACATTAACGGACTGAAATTTTTACTTTCGATATATGCAAAACTGAGGACAATTACAGCCCCAAATATGCTTTTGAAAGCTGTTGAAAGGTATCCAAGTTAGTAGGATATGTCACACAAATTTGTGCTCTTGAGTTCACTATTGTCTCAAACATTCAAAAACTCTTCAACAACACCAAGCTGGTGATATCTAGGTTCCTTATTTCATATTTTTCTGATGTGAACATATTTTGACCCTGTTCCACCATCATTTCCCTCCTTATTTCTCATCCCTATTCCCTCCATATTTGATGACGTATGTGATATATATGCCTAGTTAGATACCTACAGAAATATTTTATGGTTCTATAATCTGCATTAGATTTAGCAGTTGTTCTAGGAAATTTTTGTGCTCTAAGAGCAAAAGATTTAGATTGGTTGGCACTTTAATAGAGTAAATTTTTTTTTTTAAAAAATGAAGATAGCTTAAATTTACAAAGTCTAAGAAGAGTACACAATTCAATTAGGCTTGCTATTCTAGTTTAGTTTCTCATTTTACACAGTGTTGCCTCTATGACTCCAGACTAATTTCTGTCTCAGAATATCAAAAAACTGTAAATTATGGATGACTCACAAAAAAGTTTCAAGATAAGTATTCTGATTGAGAGACATGCTGATTATAATGATTGGCAGTAGGAAAGGTCTCAAATCAGTGTGGCATCCTGCAGTTTTTCACAGGTATAGCCATCTTTACTATGCAGATCCTCAAGTGACTTCAAAGTTGGTTATAAGTAAGCCTTCAAAAATCTTAGCCCTGCTTGCCAGAATATTCATTCTAATCTCCTTAATCTTTTATTTATCAGTAAAACATATGGAACTCATTTGACACTAAGTAGGGAATATGTAAAGGCAATAATTCCCATCATTTAAAAAAGCTGAAGATGAAACAGGGGGACACAAAATTATCCTGAAAGAATGTACTACATTTTATGCTCAATTCATTTCAATATTGATCCTTAACCTTGCTTTTCCTTCTTTCCATATGCAGGCCTACATAAAATATTTCTGAGCTTAGATCAAAATAGAATTAATAGCAGTGATTTATCTATTTAACAAACGATATGACTATTCAAGAAGCACAGACCTGAAGGAACCACTTGAATCTATCACCTGCTACATAATCCTTCCTAAAACAATCATAATCTGGTTTAAAATCAGGCAATATCTTTGTCCCATTCCTTCTGTTGTGGTAAGAAACTTTCTACCCTTTTCCAGGCTATCTTTATTAGTGTGAAGTTTACATCCCTGCGCTCTGGTGTCTATATACTTTTAGGTGTTTTTTCACTATCATATTTTTTCACTATCTTTACAGAACACTCTGATTTTTTTAAATATACTATTTCATCCAAACGTCTCTATTTTCCTCCTATTAAATATATTTCCCATTCCGCTGTTGATCTTGAAAACAAAGATTTTTTTTCCTTGCACATAACAGTCCAGAGGAAGTCTCATGAGTGTTTTCTGTAAGAACAGTAACTCCATCTTAAAAATGCTTGACTGAAGTTTTCTAAGGCTGAATAACCATTTTTTTAAAACAGCTCTGTTTTGGTGATTTCAAATAATCATAGAATGTGTTGGGCTGGGAGGTACCTTTAGGATCATCTAAGTCAAACATTCCTGCCTTGATCAGGGATACATTCCACTAGACCAAGTTGTTTAAAGCCCTATTCCACCTGACCAATCCGTAGCTAGCTTGGACATCCCAAATGTTTTCGTCATTTCTACCTGTAGTGTTTCTATTATATAGCCAGAACCATTGATAGAAGTACTTTTTGAATTTCAAATTAGTGAATTTTATTCTACTTCTATGAAATAAGACATCTAATCCTTACTGTATCTCCATCCTTTCCTGTACTGATTGCCAGCTTCATTGCATCAGCAAACTTCCACTGTCCAGGAGAATACATCAGCAAAAAGTATTAAACAAGATTTTCCCCATTACTTATCTTTGAGTTTCACTCCCAGACTTCAACAAACTCAACAATTGTCTCACTAACAAAACTTAAGCATCCTGCCTCTCTGTCTTTCTCTGTATGGTACTATAACAAATATTTTACTGAAATTGGATTAAAACTATTGAATTTCCCTGTCTAGACAATCAATCTCTAGTCTTATCAAAGACAGATACAAGGTTAGTCTGACACAATCTACTTTTGATGAACTGATGCATTATTTTCCAACATTTTTTCATTTACAGTCATTACTCGAATACTTACTTTCAGTATTTATTCATAAATTGTATGTTACTGAGGATAGATTAATCCCCTTACAGCTGCATGTTTTTCTTTCCTATAAGCTAGATATTATATTTTCTTGTCATATGGTGCCACTCCAACTTGGCAGATTCATTAGAAATTCCTACTAATAACTGCCAATTGCACAGGCCAGCTGTTTTGAACTTCTGTGGATGAAGAACATGCATTTCATACAATATTCAAGCAGACCATTTTTTTATCACCTTTCCCTAAAGCATTTTTTTAATCAAACTGTTTCTTTTTATCCGCCTCTTACTCATTGTCTACTACTACTCCTATTCAATCAGTTATACCCTTTTAGAGCCACTGTGTCCTCCATTATAATTTATTTCTTTGCTGACTGAAGGATCTACGACATCAGTGAGAGGCACAAGCTTTGAGCACTCTTACTTAATCTGTGGACTGGAAAAATCCTTTCCTCAGTGTTTAAGTACAGTGCTCACATGGACTCTGCTGCTGACGGGTGAAAGAAAAAGGAAAATTGATTAAACAAACATACACCCTCCAGCGTGTTAGAAAGAAACCCACAAAATCTGGGAACATGTTTTTTCAGCCAATAGAATTAATCTCTCTTTCTCCCTTTAAAATGTGGTGTTCTTTAACCACCTTCACAAATGACCTCCAATATGGCAGTTTTATTTTTCAAAAAAAGTGTCATCTTTACAAACAGGAATTTGATACATTTTGATTTTGTTGTATAGTAATAGATTTCGCAACTTTACCTATCTAATATAAGGCCAAGTTACAATGAGCATAGTTCACCTCCAAGGGCTCAAAAAATTTTCTTCTGGGAAGAGTTTATTTGTTAGCTACATGGTAAAGTGCAACTATGTCATGTTACTTTCCTTCACTTCTCCCGCCTTCCCCCACTGCTTTTCACAGTGGATACACTGAAAATAGATCCTTTTACCATCTTTGTAATTCAATAGTTATTAATTTTGTGTAATTCTATTGTAATGGTAGCTTATATTTTTATTGCAGGTAAGCTGTGCTTTGGTAGTCTGAGGAATGAATAAAAATTGTCTGATACAAGAATCTTAAAAAAAAAAAATAAAAGCATTCTTGTTGTTATTAAAGATCCAGTAAAACAAGTATCTTTTGGCAGACCATGCTTGCTGTTCCAATGTTTGCAATTCCATTCTACATTAAAAACTAAAGGATTTTAACCTGGCTAATTTAACCTTTGTACAATTTCCATTTAAGAGTCTAACTTTATGAATATTAGGAAAAGATTATTTTTAAGCTCGATATTTATTGCCAGCAATTTTTGTTCCTATAATGTCCTGAACATACCTGAACTTCAGTACTGTCAAAGGTAACACATGTAATCTTGTTTCAACAGACTTTACCTCAATAAATATGTCTCAAATGTTTTCTTCTTAAGTTGGAATTACTTTAATTGACTTGGCATTTGACTCTGTTAATCAACATTCATCTTATCTCAGTTGAAGTAATTTAACCTGAGTTCAATTAAATTAATTCTCAGTCTCATTCTTAGAAAATTGCATTACAATTACACTCTGCATAAAACTATTTAAATTGCCCAGAATGAGAAGTGTGATATTTCAATGTCTGTATATGGCCCTAAATGAAAGTTACATTTGATTTCCTTAGCAATTTCTTTGCAATTGAGATTTTCAACCTCCTTGACAATTTTCCTCTATAGTGCGAATCCCCTTTGTTCTGATTTCCTTAGTAGTGACTTAGAAGGAATAAATTCTCACTCTTCTCTTAGAAAAGGAGGAAGCAACAGGTGAAACCATCAGCCAGAAAGTGCAAAGCAAGCAAAGAGAAGGCAGGTGCCGAAGTTACCTATTCCCTCTGTGGGGTGATGTTTGCTACAGGGTGTTTTGGATGGCCTGAAAAAATAACTTGACAAATACCTGGCGATAAGACACATTAGTGACTGTTAAATATAGAAATACCACCTCTGACTGAAAAAGATTCTGAGCCTTGAACAGTAGGTGTTCCTTGGAAGTATCACTTCACATTCAGACTGTTTATGCTCCCTCCTCTGGATATCTGTAACTGGATGGTAAGTGCTGCTATATATCATTGTAGTTCAATATGATCTAAGTGCTCAGAAATTCAGTGTTATAATGATGGGTCTGTTTAATGACACGCAAAGACATTCAGCACTTGCACAAGATTACGTAAAGGAACATAATAATTTTTTCCAGAAGAAAATTGGTATGAGTTGATGGTGTGACTACAAAATATCCTCAATAAATTATGCAGTCACATCTTTTCCTAAATATCACCTCTGGTGGGTTTTGTTGGGGTTATTTTTGTTTCTGTCCTTTGTTTTTTTGGGGGTATTGGTTTGGCGATTTTTAAGAAATTGATCCAAAAGTATATTGAAACTGTCAACGTAATATTACTAAATGTTCCAGACTTTTGGGAAAATATGTGAAACTATGACCATGCTGTCTCTATTTACATATTTGTGCAAATGTTTCATGGAATGTTTGGCAACAGGACACAAGTACGCTTGGTTTAATTTTCTGTCTCTTACTCAATGGGAATTTTACATTCTTTATCATGATTCATAATATCAGAATACTTTATATTAGCCTCAGATAACTGCTTTGTGACAATATTTACTGATATATACTGATATTCACTATAATCTATGTGTTATATATATATAATCTGCTTGCTTTAGAGATGGGAAGCTAATTTATATTCAGTTCAATGTTTGCTGTCATAGAAGCAACACAGAATACTTCTTGTGTTTTCTATAATTTTAACTCTCTTTAAAACAGAAATCAGTTATGTTTGTTCTCCACATATGAAAGCAAACCAAAACGTGTAAAATCTTTATACAAACAATAACTTCAGGATAAAAGAAAAGCCTAGCTCACATTAGTTGTTAAGAAAGTATGTGGGCTTGCTACTTGCTTTGTTTATTCTCTTATATATCATTCCTGAGGTACTGAAAATAATCTTAATCTTAAAATATCTTTATAATTTAAAATAAAATAATCTTAATTGCTTTATTAAAAATAATCTTAATAATTCCTTTCAGAGGTGACAGCCCAAGTTGAGTAAAACTCATCGTCCCACTAACTGCTCCATGCAAGAATTTTTCCTCTTAAGATCTGAAATGTTTAAAAGAACATTAAAAACAGTCCAATAAGTACATTTCACTAAAATCAGTCTGTTAATTGCCTGAGTTGCTTTGATAATCTGGTTTTTGGGTTGTGATGGATTATTCACAAAGACTAATTTTAAACTGGTTTCCTAAGGCTCTTTCTACTAGTAGCAAAATGAGAGACGTTCTTTTAGAGGAGAAATTGGAGCACACAAATCACCCTCTGGTAAGGGCTTTCTGCTTCTTGATGTATAGGGCAAACGTTGGGAGACAAATCTCCTGGGCAGATGTGGAGACCACTAATTCAGAGGGGTTTGGAATTTTAACAGTTTTTGGATTAAGCAATTTTCTTTCCATACAGTTTAAGCAAGGTAACACGCTATATTAGAAAGAATGAATATCAATAAATCAAATTAATGTAGAATAAAAGATGTTGAGGACTATCACTTCAAATTTAATATCTCTTTTTAAATTAAGTCTATCATCTTCTGAAGGGAAGTAAGAAGATGTTTTAATAATTCAAAAACTCAGTTATTCAGGGAAGCTTGATCTATTTGACTACTAACACACTGATAACAAGGGTGTCTATACTTCTCTTTTTCATCTCCTGCTTTTTACCCCTACCTTGACAAGTCCATACATGACTTAGGTCAAAATGATACCGTGAATTTGAAAACTATTGTTCTGATCACGAATTCTTTCCTACTGTCAGAGACAAGTTTGGTTCATATGACAATTAACTAAAAAAAACGAACAACTGGTTTTAGCTGGTTAACATTCCTAACTGTTACTGCACGTAAAGCCAGTGGTTACTGCTCCGCATCGGGCAGGGCAGGGAGGTGGGGAAGGGGAAGTGGAATTAAAAAATGCATAGCTGCAAATACTTAAATGACGTATACAGGAGCTCACCTCAGTGAATCCACCACCCTGCTACTAAAGCAACCACCAAATTTCTCAAGAATAGGTGACCTAAAATTTCATGTTTATTGCAGTCATAATTTAGATATCTATTTATAGAATTTTAAACTGTCCCAAGTCAGAAACTCCGAACATAAGAATACTTCTATGACATTACTGCAACAGACTAGTTCCGAAAACAATGACAGTAGTGTTCAGACTTCTCCAACACATTCAGTATTATTCTTGTAAATGGCTTAATTTTGTGGAAAATGTGAGAAAACTAATGACTAGGAATGGAATGTCTTTTCTGCCATGTGAAAACAGATTTCTCTCAAGAAGTCTCCAACAGATATTAATTGTGACAAATTACATTATGATAAAAAAAATTAAGATGCTTAAATTTGAATTAGTTACTATTGTGGTCTGCAAGAAAAATACTGGATATTCATGTTCAGTTCTTCTTTTATGCTGTTATCAGATGTCAACATGTTGAAGAGAAAATAATTTTCACAGGATTGAGGTATTTGGCAACTTACTATTCACTAAGCATAAGTCTGTTAAAAGCCTATCTTGAAGAACAGCAATAAATCCTAGACTGCTTGGAAAACCTCCCCTCTGTTAATTAACAGCATTGAAGCTCTTAGCTAGACTTTCCCACAGTAAAGCAGATCCACCTTTAGCATTCAATGGCACGAACTGTGATGCAAAGAAATTTTGGTAGTGCTTTCCATACTTTCACTCTGTGTTGATATATGACATTACTGTATGTAAAAGCAAAATATTACACTAAATATACCATGGCTTGTAGGGTAGAATAAGATTTAAAATTCCATAGAATTTCAAGTGAGAAGAAGAACTATTTCAGTTTTAGCTAATTTGGTCCACTTTTGCTATAAGTCTGTATATCTAAAATAGAACATATGTTGAAAAAGATATTTATGATCTCTTATCCATCTACTGAGAATGTTAATTGTCTTTAAAAGTATTCTATTCATTTAATAAAATTAAATATTAATACCACTATTAACATTGGTGCCTTTTCTTTTAATGTATCCAACATTAGCTTCTGAGGAACAGATTCATGCATCTTTTTCCAGACAAAGATTCTTCTGTCTGGCAAAGATTGTATTCTGATGTAAAGGACAGGTGATGGTAACATTTCTTCTTAAACTTTTGCCTCAAAATCAGCAAAAAACAGTCATTAGAGGAAAGATTTCTAAAAGTTTTTGCAATCTTTTCCTCTTTTTTCCAACATTTTTTTTTGGGTGGACATTAAAACTAGTTATGCCATTGTAGTGTGGAACTCAGTAGCACTGCAAATTATTGACCATAGTACAACTATTTTCTCTAAGAATTCAAGAATCATATAACCTAATTTTTAGCCACTGAATTTCTCAGATGTTCTCTATTACTTTTTCATCCACTGGGGTGCCCAAGAATTATTTCCAAAAATTGGACATTTAAAATGAAAATATGAATTTCAATCTTCGATTCGTGATCCTGATTTTTTAAGATATTGATTCATACTGTAGAGTGAGCTGTCTGAAACCAGGTTACTCTGTAGAACTCATTCTTCCAATTAGCATGTACACCAACACTTCTAAGCATAAGTTTTATGGCTTTTCATTTATTACAGCAGGGACTAAGTCACTTAACCTGTAGTCATTTTAACCTGGATCAAATTTGAATTAATGTAGTTCTCTGAAGTATCTCCTGTTTTCTCACTACTTCCAGCAACACACAGGCTACCAAACCTCGTATGTATTGAAAATACTGGAGTTTACTAATGACAAAAAATATTTTAAAACCCTCCAAAACCAAACACCACCACTGTCTCCCCCTCAAAAAAAAACAACCACAAAGTCAAACTTCTGAGAGGAAAAAGAAAGTTACTTAGGAAGGAGTGAGAGAGAACTGATTTTAAAAAGGAATTGTAATGTTTAAATCACTGAGGAGAATTGTGATATGTGACTCTGAATCAGTATATAAAAAAGGATAAGTTAATCAAAGGCCAACCAATTGACTTGGAACTTTCAATGTACTATTTGCAATAACAGATTGAGTAAAAGAGTTTCAGAAGAGAATATTAAAACGTATCTTTAAATATAAATTAAGGCAATATTTTCATTGATTATTCATGGCTTCAGAAGCCCATAAGAAATTTTCCCTGTGGTTATTACGACCTCATGTACAAGCAAATTTATGAAAGAAACATAAGTTAAAAGGATTTAACAAACCAAATTAACAATAGGGGAAATGTGATTTGGAAACAAGTGTAAATAATGAGATATCTTATTTAATTGTTAGTCTTAAACTCTAATTTAAGACTGTTTCCTTTATCCTCTGAAATTTATCTCTAATTAGAGCACAAAAAGAGGGGCTGTGGACTCACTGATCCTTGTGGGTCCCTTCCGACTCAGAATATTCTGTGATTTTGTGATTCCGTGAAAAAATAAGTCAAAATTCCTGTACATGACATATGCTGGCAGGGTATGACATCTTGTTTAATACATACTTAATATATGTTAATATATGTTAGGAGAGCAGACAGAGTTAGCAGTAATGAAGGAATGAGGACAACAGATGTGGAGGAACAGGATAAGTGCAAATATTAAAAAAATGGAGGTATGAAGGAAAAGGAGCCGTGTCAGGTGAAGGATGAGGAATAAAGATAGATAAAATACTAGATAAAGTAATAATAATTGTTGAAGGAATTATCTTCAGCAAAATATCTCTACAGCAAACACAGTGCAGGTATTTGGGGTGAAATAGTCATTAAGGATGTAGGCACATGAAGCTGTACACCTCTATATGTACCTAACAAGATACATAAACATACAAAGGAATGATCAATTCCAGTTTGATAGTCTGGTCCCTTCCGAATACTACTGCCACATCTATAGAGGCTCACTCATCACCAAGGAAGCTCCGTCTCATTATTCAGACTGCTTCTGGAGTTCCCTCCAAGGCTATACACAGTCCACTGCTGAAGGTTTCAAAAACTGGGAACTGGACACAAATCACTGAGAAGCCTTCAGGAATATTTACACAGTTGAAAACAGTCTGCTCATGGTAGTAGTGTTTGAAAACACACAACATATATGTTGAAAAAACTCAGATTCATTTAAATCCACGTTTAACTGCACAGCATGATAGGTTTGCACGCATTCCTTTGGAACCAATATATCAAAATGCCTGGTTTGAAACCACGTCTGAATTCAGTGTCCCACAACAGCCTGGAGTGAATATTTGGCCCTAGCAGTTCCCTAGGAGCTGCCTGCAGTAAATTGACTGCATGAGTAGGACCAAGCTAGCACACTGACGTGGAGTCAGCCCCTGCTGCTCGAGACACACCTCATATTTCACACTTTACAAAGCCAAAGCAGGGAGAGGAAGGAGTGCTTCTGGAAGTTTCTTACTGCCTCAGAGAATGTACTATGCTGGTCTCTGTCCTGCTACTGTACCACTTTGTGCCCTGAGCACAGCTCTTGTGTTGGTTCCGTCTTTTATGTCCCACACACCCAACGAGTGGTGGGGCCTGTGTACGGCCAAGGCATTCACATCCAGTGCGAGCGGCCTCTGCTGCTGCTTCTGAGTGCAAGGGAAGGGAATCCCTTGCCATGGTCCTCAGCTGTCCCTGAGGACAGAAAGGTTTCAATCACAAGGTATTCACAGGAACAGCTCTGTCCCTGTCTGACAGATACTCTCAAAGATGTAGCACAGAACAGGTAATGAGTCTCTGGAACGCACTGGAGAGGTAATTCTTTCCTGTACATGTATACTTATTTCCTCTGCCTCAACAGAAACACTGTGAGAATAAGCCTTTATACGCAGAGAGGTCAAGTCTCAGGCACTGACTGCCCCTAGAGCTTTACATGGCAGCCTTTCAGTAGTCACTTAGTCACACTAGTAGTCTATAGTCTATAGACAATAGCCTAAGAGTCAATAGACACACTTAAGAGTAAAGGTTGTTTACCAAGAGGCTAAATCAACACAGTTAATAAAAATTTATAATATTAAAAAAATTACAACTGTCGGGACAATTTTGACTTGAAGACTTTTCTGTCACTTAGTGTTTGAGATGCAATTTCTTGCACATATATTGGTGTCACCAAAAGAAAGATAAACTTTTTAAAATACTTATCTAAATAAGCATATATTTCAATACAGATGTCCCACTAATTTGATAGCGTTGATTTCAAAGAAAGGACTAAACCCCAAAGGGAAACTTTAAGCCACTTCACTACTTTCAAACCCAAAAGAAACAAATGCAATATTATGCAAACTTCAAGAACTAAAGAACAATGCCATGACACATCCTATAACATTAACTGTTAATGATGTTATGTAAAAGATACTTACATGAGGTTAAATATCTTCGCTATTTCATAATAGGGAATTCTGAAATGGGCTAATAGCTTACTTGAGGCAAAGGGATGTCAATGTCAGAAGCACAATTAAAATTTTTTCAAAGGTTTACAGATCCTACTCCTACACTATTAGCTCACACTCATATCTAAGGTGTCAAGAGCAAAATGACATCCTACTGCCATTCATTAACATAAAAGCCTTCCAAAGTAGTGCAGTTGGTTTGTAATATCATCTATGTATCAAAGTGACCTCATCGCACTCTAATTCTTAGTTGCTACAAAGAACCATTAAAGCTATCAAGAATCAAGGCTTAAACCTTTGCTGCTGCTTGGCTAAGAATAAAATGAGGTAAGAGATTGAATCAAAGATCTGTTTGCATCCTGAAATAGAAACCATAATTTACCAATTCAAAATATTGTAGGGAGCATTCACTAAGACAGCAGAGTTAGTGACACAACTGCCAAAGTAACTGAAAAGCAGCTTTCCCTGAAATGATGTACGTGAAAAGAACATCCATGCATAACAGCAGGATCTAAACCCTAAACAATAATAATGTTGTAGACCAAGGGAAAAAAAAAAACCTGCATGCTATAGTCTTGTTTTCTCAAGTGTCAAATATGCACCTTGGAAAAAAAGAAGTCATGAGCATCTTTCCAGTTTTTGAGAAGAAAATAAGTTCTTTAGATACCTGAAGGAATTCAGAAATCTATAAACTTAGTCCTGACACCAGTGTCAAGATGCACCTTGCTGAGCTTCAATTTAATATCTGTGTCCAGACTGTGAAATGAACTGACAAGCTTTAACTTCTACAGATTACATTTATATGCCGTAAATAAGTAATGCAACATGCTCCTGGTTGATTACAATTTGAAAAATTGCAATGCAAAAATGACACCTTCTGCTATAATTTTCTGTGTCTGACGCTTGCCAAGTAAACTGACTACTATGCAAATAAGAGAGCATCCTTTGTGTTTGCACTTCTATCTGTTCTGCACATCCCTTTAACAGCCATGACATTCACAGCAAACAGGATGTACAGAGGGGTGCTTATGTCTAAGCATGCATATATATGCACATATGCATGTGTATGTATATATGTATGTCATACATCTGTTCTCTAGTGATTTATTAGTTTCATAGGCTTTTTCTTATGGTTCCAAGAAACATCAGAAAAAAAAAAATAGACATCTTCTATCATTTCCTCTCAGCTATCTTTTTCCTAGTTTCTATAAATAAATAATACAGCATAGTACTTTAAAAATTGCAAAAGAGACTAGAAGACAAAAAAAGGCAAAAAAGGGAAATAATCAGGATTTTTTCTTAATTTACAAACCTATACATTAATACAATAAGTAAAAACTTATTACTTAACTTTCACTTATATAAGCAAAACTCCACATATGTTTTTGCATAGAACATTAGGGCTAGAAGAGGTTGAAAAAATGCCACATGCTCAGAACATATTATCCATTAGTGTATATAATAATATTAATGTGAAAACATTGGTACAAACATACCTTTTTTGCTGTGTTTTTTTCAGTGATATTAAAAAATATTTTAAGTTGATCTGAGTGATGGTGAGGTTGGAAATGGAGTGCAGACACAAAAATAGCTTATTAAAAAGCAAAGAACTCTGTTAGTATACTGATATTACAGCTGTTTTCTTTGGCAATAGTCTCTCTCCCCTGCTTGTTCATTTATTGAAAGGAACTGGCTTGCCATCAATTTAAAATAAATAGATTATTTCTTCCTACAGTATCTTAAAAGATATAGAGAGTCTAAATCCTTTTCAAATCTCAGATAATGCATATACACTAACTTCCTATAATTAAGAAAAAAAAAGGAAAATGAGCTATCAGTGCCCTTAACCCTATTAAATAACTATCCTTTGTCTGTACCTTGCATTCATTAGGATTTTGATTCACCTTCACATAAAACAGCTTTGATAGATAAAACCAGTTAAGCAAACTAAGAGATAAAAGAAAATGTGTTCTTTCAAAGGAACACTAACTGTGAAGAGTCCTTGTTTGTTATCTCATTTGGCACATTCATTCTGTTCTCAGCTGTAATAAAATGAGACAAAGCCATGCACTTGTTTTCACTTTTGTTTTTTTGCCTGGTACAGAGTTATAGCAGTCAGGACTCCAGAAAAGCCTGTTTGTGTAACTGGTTACTTAGAGGACCTATTTGCAATGAAGAGATTTTTCACTTCTTTTAGTACACTACTAATGAGCTGCTCATGCCTAGAGTCAATCATGAAGTTCCTGAATTCTAAGACATTCCAGCAAATTTTAGTCAGCCAGGTAACTAATTTTAGTCAACTACCTATATCTCAAGGAATTTCTCTGTATTTTTTATGCATCTCTTTTCTGGTTTTGTATAATAATAATAATAATAATAATAATGATGATGATTTTAATACCCACTGGGTTCTGTTTGCCAGTTTCAGGAAGGCATGTTAGCTCAAAATTTTACTCTCTCTGAGTTTGCAGCTGCTAAACAGCATAAATATCTAATTAAATTAGCTCATAAAATAAATCAAAATTAGCAAGGTCTTCTTGTAATCTTCTACTGCATCCTTCTCAAATAAAAGCTGTTTATTCCGTGACTACTTTTACATCCTTGTACAACCCTGAAGACACGATAAATATGTAAATCTGTTATTACCTAACTAGTCAGTTATTTCATTTCACTGCCAATTGGCCTACAGAACTTTTTAGCAGGATATTCAGAGATCCCCGTCTCCTCCTACACAGGTAAAAATCTTTCAAATAACTCCATCTCCACATGGTTCAAAAATAGTTAAGAAAGAAAGCAATGATATTTTTGCCTTGCCCTCTAATGCTGACACCCTCACAGAATACCTTCATTATCAGAAATTTAACACTGCAATGATCATATTTGACTTGAATTCTGTATGTCATTTTGAAAAACATTAAGCTAATTCTATCATTTTTCCATTAATACATTTCCAGAAAATAAGGACTAAACTTCTGTTGAGTCCAAAACTACAGATCAGTTTCCTGTGCTGCTGAGATGCGAACACAGGTGTGATGGTTTGAACCTGAGCTGATGGACAGTTGTTTTACACCCAGACAGCATTTTGAAGGTTGCTACTCAATGAATTAGTTGCTTCAAATCCCACCAAAAAAACCCAATTAAAAAAAAATCCTAAAAAAATCAACTGACCAACCAACCAACCAACCCACCCAACCAAGATAAAAGATTAAAAAAACGTAGGAGACCTTTTTCAGGTGAAACTCCTAGCTCAGAAAATTCCAACCTGCTCTTCATAGCCCCTAACTTACTCTGCTCCCTCAGGCCATTTTGTTAACTCAATATAGTACTAGTGAGAGAGGAAATATATTATAAAACCTTTCAGCACATGGAAAGCAGTCTCAATAAGCACATTTGAATGTGAAAGAGTAGGAGAAGATGGTTCCCAACCCTTTAATATTTCCTGACTAACAATCTGACTTCTCTGTGCAAACGGAAATTAAGTCTCACACACTTTTTCAGGAACTGGTCAAGATCACTGTGTACTCTAGGTTTATTGCTACTTATTGCATTTTATTATATAAAAAATAAATTTTGTGCCTGTGAAATTAACATTGGAACAGTAGGTACTTCAATGTAAGTTAATCAAGTGGCAAGGACTGTTCTGGCAAAGAATAGCAAAACTACTTATGCTCTTCAACCACGCAATAATGTGTCACTTAGAGCAATTTTTCTGTCTTATGAAAGCTTCCATAATAGAAACATTTGTAGAATGTTGTTTCCTTTTTATTTTTCATGAAAGAAATACTTGAACAAAATAAAATTATGATATTAAAAAAAAAGAAAAGAATTCCAATTGCATCTCTTCCTGACATTGCAGTGACTGGGTGTATCTTTACAACTCTTGCAAAAGAGGAAAAAAACCCATCAGCTTTCTGAATTGAGGGCTGTTATCAATCTCCTTGTTAGTTAATAGTCACCAGTTCCCTGAGGTCAAATTTATGAATATTTAATACTAAATAAAAGCGCTAATTGTGTTTGAGAAACACAGAATTGGACAAATATATTCTGCACAGCCATTATAGGAACATAAAACATTATCATAATTGTTGAGTTTTAAGTGCTTGAAGGGAGAAAATCCACAAAAAGGGCCAATTAATTTTATCCAATGCAGGAAAAATACAAACAAGAATGGTGACTGATTAGGGGAAAAAGCCCATCTTGTTACACAAACTGCTTCCTTTGTATCATTTGCCCAGGAGAAAAGGGCTGCTCTACGACAGGAAGAGCTTTCATCGCCCAGACCTGGCAGCCACGTATTCTGAAAATGGTCCACAGCTTTTCTGAACCACCTAGGTATCCAGCCCTCGTCAATAATGATAAAAAGCCAGTGAATCATTGCTAGCCTTCTTTATGCTGGTGGGAAAATGCATGAGTAAGATGCTTACAACAGAATGGCAACTATTTATAAATACCAAAGTACTGACTTTTGACATCATTCCAGATTTACTTCAAAGTAACTGGGGAAATGTCATGCTGCACATAGTCTAATTTTGTAATTGTGACAAACGAGTCATAATTTTCTGCTTTATGTTAGAGAATGATTTCAGGAATGCTTTGGCCATAAATTGATCATTTTTATTTATGTTAAAATGTCAAAATTGTCTCAGTAAACTGTACTTTATTATCACTTCTTTATATTTTGCCCCCACAATAATGGTAGCAGAATTACTAATAGAATTTTTTGAAAGTTTTATGTAATAGTATGATATATATTAATATTTATAGGACAAAAAGCACACAAGCATGTGCATATAATACAAGTCTCAAGAACCATGACAAATACTAAGATCGAGTACTGTTGTGATTTAACATAATTTGGAAGTGACAGCAGTGGGCATTAACTTTTAGAACATTTCAGTTGAAAGTTTATTTATTTATGGTATTAAAAATAATAAAACTGTCTTCAGTCATGCAGGTTTGCAAACAAAAGATTGGCTGAAAACATTACTGTATTTGAGTGCTTTCGCTGACTTTACATGACTCCAACTCTGAACATGTCAGACTGATCTAGAAGAGTTTAGCCATGTTCTGCTCTCAGATAAGCACCCTTCTTTCTACTAATGCAAACCTATAATTGACTTGCTGTGTGCTCCTACAGTTGAAGAAACTTTGGGATCCCCTATTATAATATGGTATACATCATTTTACATAGATCTGGAAACTTGAGTACCTATGGCATTAACTCAGAAAACGAAAACAGAATCCAGAAACATTCTGACTGCAAGCACACTGAGACAAAAACTGCAGCTAACATATTAGTCCATGAAAATGACTGAATTTAGAAATACCAAGTGATATTTAAAATTTTACATTTGAACTTGTTTTCTCAAAACTAGTTTTCACATCAAAACCATCCTTTTGTACTGTTTTCTGTAAGTTTAAGCCTTACAGAAAAAATCTTATTTTTTCATATCTTTAAAGAAAACTATTTCACAAGCCCTACGTGATAAATACATTTTTAGTAGCCATATTTGACTGAGGAAGAGAAAATGTATTTATTGCACATAAATTTTCTCAAAATGGCTTACTTAGTTTTTTAATTGACTCTGTCAGATTTTAATTGGATACCCACATTCTATTATGACAATTTATGAAACTTACTTTTAAAAACAAAATTTCACTGAACATGGAGAAAAAATTACTTTTAATTCAGTAAATCAGCAGAATGGAGCCTTGCACTAAAACAGACAAAGTAATGAATTAAGAGTGGCTCTTATAAAAATACCATGACAAGTACTGGCCACATAGACTAGAGCACCTTGGACACATTGAAAAGTTAAATAAATAAATAGATAAATGTGAGGTAGCAAGGCAATGTTATATTTTTCTCATTTATCCCATCACAGTTGCTGCCAGACAACTTCGCCTTTGAATCAGTTAGCAAAGTCATTCATTGCTCACGCAGTCAGCACTCAATGTCTTGTACTGAATTGAAAAAACAGGTGCATGCCATGAAAAATTATAAAATAACAGTCAAAATGGCAAAACCATTTGAAACCATGGTTCATATCAACAAGACCACTCGTCAAACACAAATACCAGCAAGAGTAGTTAACTCCATAAGTAATTGTAGTGAACATCAGAAAGAAATAGAGGAGTACCTAAATTCTTTGTTCATGATTGATTGGAAATGCCAAGCTATTAAAACAGTAATTCCGGGGCAAATGTAGTTTATTCAGGGGATTACCTTTCTTTTGTACTTTTATTCTTCATCATGTGTGACAAGAGCACCAATGCCATCTCCCCAGGCTTGAATAAGATGAAGGCATTAGTCTTTAATCTTTTTAAAAGGTAATCTGCAGAGATGAATAAGGCTTTTATGTAGAGATAATCTTACCCTGTTATAGCTATACAGGTACAACCTACTATGAAGAGATGTCCCAAAGTGGGGCAAAGCAGCTACATAGTTTCTCTGTGTTAAATGGTTCTGCTGGAAGAGGCAAAATACATTGGTTTTATTTCTTTACTGAGTTATGGACATAATTACTGCGGCTTTGATAAATTGTTTGAAAGCACGTCTCACAACATGGTAGTTGGATGTCGCTGTGACTAAATCATCACAAGTTCTTCTTCCAGTGAACCGACCATAACAATACTTCTGTAGAAACTAGGTCTGTAATAAGTGTAATATAATTAAATAAATGTAATTAGAGAGTATTCTTGATGAGTTACTTTAATGCAAATGAATGGTTTCTTCCTTGTTTAGAAAGTGAAGAGATCACATGGAGACACATGATAAGATACAACAAACTAAATGCCTGTGAAGATTAACACAGAAATCTTGAATTTTGCCCTTGCAGAAAAGGACAAAAACTCTTACACGCTGTTTATAGACGGAAACTGGAGCACAGTGAGATTGTGCTGACTTATTTCAGAGTAGACTACTATATCTGAAGTGTTTCATGAACTGCATTCCCCTAGCATAAAGCCCAAAGACTGGTTCCACAGGGACTACATGGGAGGGAGCAACCAATGGACAGTAAATTCTCATGTAGTCCTTGCAACATAATCACAGCAAATCCTTCAACTGTTCCTTTTTGGAAAGTTCCTTAAAACTTATTGTGTCTGCAAAAATTCTTCATAAGTAGGAATGGGTATAGTAGCCCATGGCATATATGAAAAGTGTGCTCTAGAAGCTTTCAGACTACTCCATGAGACAGAACGTAATTTTCTAAGATGTGTTTTGGATGCTTCTCATATCCACAAGGGCTTTTTTTTCCAATAAATGATTGCATTTTAAAAAATACTTTTTCAGCAGCAAGTATGGCAAAAAAAGAGACCCCATTAGTGTAAGTGGGAGCTGCATGACTGATTCTCAATACACAGCAGCTTGCTCATGGGAGATGTTGGTCTACAACAACCTTTATAACTGTTCAGAAGAGATCTTCTGTAAAGACACAATATCAATTGAAAAGATTTAACTCCTTCTTCCATAGCTGCAAGTGCTGCAGAACCGCTGGGGCCAATATCACTGATAAGTTATGCAGAATGTTTAAACTAGTATTAAAACAAGTTAACTCTGAAGTTCCTACAAAGACACCTATGGAAGTAAAATAGAAATTACTCCACTGAAAAAGCAAGTAAAACTAGCAAAGGAAGGAATATTATAGAAGTCTAAAAATGAGTTAATAGGAAGAAAATGCCCAGGAAATAGTAAATGGAAACAATTTGTTGGCATGTTTATGTGGAAGTGCTTGTCATGTGAATGCATGAGCTACATATACCATAGAGCACTAGACCTGGCACCATTTTACAGGACTACAGAGATACAGCTCTGTTAGGTTTAGCAGTTGCAAATCATCTATTACGTAATTCCACTGTTTACTGTCTTTTAGAAGAGCCAAAAAAAACCTGTCATACTGAGAACATTTTTGAAACCACTTGCAACTTTTTTTTGTCTCATTCTATCTACCATGTACGTGCCAGACCAAGTTCAGGTTTTTGGGCTTTGTACAGTAATACAATTGTGACTTGTGCCAGCATTATCATAATATTTGCTTTAATTGACACTTCTACTGCAGTTTAATTTGTCTTTTGTTATCTTAGGGAATTAATGATAACTTGAGGCAGAAGAACAGCCATATACTAAAATACTTCCTATTGATCATGTATGACAGAAGCTAAGAAAAGTCTGTGGGGAAAAACAGGGAAGAATTGCTTGTTTAATTGCAGGATCATAACTAGCAAAATCTGAATAGAATATTAGTTTAATGTATCAGTACAAATTCTTTTAATGGGCAGTGAGGGGAGGAAAAAAAGAACACCGGAAAAGCTGTCATTTAATACATAAAGCAGGTATAGAGCTGAAAATAAAGCCATTCACATTCAGATAAGGAGTTCACTGCAGTGGTATTTCTCTATTACGAAGATACTGAAGAAGAGACTCAAACCCAGAATTTACTGTTGATATCCTCTTTTTCAGCCTGATGCTGTATTTTCAGATTCAGTGAAGAAAACTGATGCTTTATAAAGGAAAAGGCTTTTGGGAAGCAGAGGCAAATGGTTTTTTTTAAATAGCAGCAAATGAGGAAAAACTCCCAATTGCAACTCCCTTCCAACCCAAACCATTCTATGATTTTATGACTGTTTGCTGCAATTGTAATTGGAAAAAATAGTGCAGATGGAGCTGCTGATTTCTTTAAAAGAAAGGACGTGTTTCTCAGCAGGTGGGGGGAGGATAAAATGAAAGAATTTTCTGGTCTATAAACTATCCTTAAAATAGCTGGAACACCTCTTAAAATTCCTCCTCTTTTAGGAGTATCTCAAAAGTGGAAAGATGGGTGAAATAGCTCTGTCATCATCAAGCCTTCCCAGTCATTTGTATTGGAGGAAAGGGCAGATACTGAGGCAGAGCCAAAACCAATAACAGCTCTTCTTATTTGGTGGATGAACAGTAAAAGTGATCAAAATGTCCGGGTTTAATAAAAGAAAAAAGTTCAATTGAGAAAAATGATAACCTTCTCCCTGCTCTAATAATTTAAAGCATTTGGGTAACCCTTAAATCTTCCTCTGGTTTGAAAAGGCTGAGTCTAGCATGAGTAATAAGGGTGCATCTTTTAACATCAGTTCCATCAAAGTTGCACTTCAATAGAAACTAAACTTTAATTTCAAAAATAATAAAAATGTACATCTTTCTTCTTTCAGTTAGAAAAAATACCAAAATCCTCTTCAGCTGAAAAAAGATGGGACTGTTCTAGAAATGTCTGACTGTACAAATTTTCGCATTTAATTTGGAAAAATAAATTTGCATAACCTGTCATTATCATACACATACATGTATGGATTTAAAGGCATAGAGACCAGAAATTACTATAAAAGAATTTAAAAAAAAATTTGGGTTTCAAGTATAAAATTTACTCCCACATGAGCATGATTAGAACTCATTTTCTCTAGCCTGTCCTTTCCTCTCTATTATACAAGATCCTATGTCATTCACTGTACAGTCTTGTTTAAACAAATTAAAATGCCTTTTTTTTTTTTAAAAGCAACAATCATTTTTTGGCTACAAACTGAAAAAAAAGAAATGAATGGAAGTGTGTTAGAATCCAGCACTATGGTGAATTTTACCATTGCAGCTTTATTATAGTTAGCTACCTTCTTTGTTACATTTAGCTCCTGGAGTCTGCTAATATGGCAAAGGATTTTTTCACCTCATGTCATACAACATACGATCTAGTAATACTTCCCTTTAGCTGGCCTAACATTAAATATTAGCCATATTTTAGTTAATATATTGCTTCAATCAGCACTAAAAATCACTTTTACAAGCTCAAAAGGAGCTCCAGTAACTTTTTAAATTTTTTTTTTACCTGTGGATGTTCTGCTTGAGATTGTTGCTGTGGCACCGTACAAAATTCCCATGAACTAAAAGGTCTTTCCATGCATTGTCCTCCTACCAGTTTTACAGACTTCTCTATTTGTCCTGCCAGGGAAAAAGATTTGCCTTAAAATTCTACAGGAAAAGACTAGCATTCAGCTAGCCTACAATTCACCAAATGTGCACTGATTACAGCACAGATACTTACGTGTTTGTGACAGCAGAAACTTCAGATTTTTAGAAGGATTGAATTACAATATCATTCTTATGTTTTTGACAGAATTACTACTTATGAATATAGTTTTATTATTCAGCAGATACTTATACCCTAATTAATGTTACCTGAATTGGTTTAGATAATAAATGGATATGTCAGCATTAAAAAGAGAAAGTTGTTAACAGTGCTGTAGAAGATGATGTTGCTAATCATGCCTGTGAGACAGACCACGATAGAAAAAAAATGGACACATCACTTCAAAGAAGTCATCAGGGTAGTTCAATATATTACACTGAAAATAGGCAGCAATTTGGAGGAAAGTTAAATAATTTTCTGAAAGCTCCATTTCTCCCAGTAATTTTAGTCCCTGTCACTTCATACCAAAAATCACTGTACATACCAAAGTAAGCCTTCGTTCCTTAATTTAATCAGTTGGTAACATCAGAATAGTTCTTATGTTTGATGTAATGGCCTTGTCATGAAAAAAACATAATTGCTTCTTAGAACAGGGTCTCAAATCCAGACCTGTTATCCTCCCAGGGAGCATATTCACCATTAAAGTAACACATTTTTAAGGAAAACTGTAACCCATGTAGCTAACACAGAAACCTGATTTTCCCACAGAAGCACACTGTGCAGATTTTAACAATATTTTATTCTGAACCCAAACATAAGCACACAGACATAGCAAAACTTTTTTATACCTTTTTTTTTTCTGTGTATGGGTGTGTGTCTGTGTACAGGTGCCCTTTGAAAACATTACAGAAATGGTCACTAAGAGGTCAGAAGCTCCACACTGGCACATTTGCAGCACTGGCACAGTACAAGGTGCCAGTGCTGATACGCAGTTTCTTATCAGCTTGTTTGGAGACCTGGCTGTGTGAGCCCAAACCTGATACTGGGTGTCTCTTGTGATGCACACTTTAACTGCAGGACGACAGCAAAGGCTTTGACAGCGTGGGCATGGCTTGGAAGTGGAGGCCCCAACACTAAGGGTCAGTTATGGGTCGTTGAAGAAGGCCATCTGTGAGAGCTGGGGCAGGACTGGGGTTGGTTGAAGAAGAAGCAGCTCAGGGAAATAACAATTGAGAAACAGCATAAGAACTGCCCTGAGGAAATAACATCCCTGGAAACACCTAGCCCAGGGACACAGACCAAGAGCTGCAATCTACAGTGCAACTCAGCTGTCTTTCAAATGGCCAGATCTTAGATGTTGGGGGAGAAAAAGCAGATGCCTGATTTGGCTTCTGATCATCTGAGCAGAAGCTCTGAAGACTGACTGCCTTGATGGCTACAATCAGCAAGGACCATTGCAGTCAGAGCTAATCAAATATCAGTTTTGTGGTAACATATACTAATTTAGGTCCATTTTCCAAATGCTCCTGTCACAGTGATTTCTAATTTCTTCTTCTTTATCATCTGTTTCTTTGTCTACCTCCCCCCTTTTCTTCCTCTTTCCCCTCTTCTTCTACTTCCTCTTGTTCTTTGGGGAGATGGCAGTGAGCTGAGCTATTGCTGAGAAATACCTATCAGAGTGGTTTTTTCTTGAATGAGCAATCTTAATTATAGATCCAATGATACTCAAGAACATTTAGAAAATTGCCAGCACTGAGGATTTTTCTACCATGACCAGCTCTACATTATACCCATGATCACACTGGTGACTTCATTCTGCTAAATCATCCCGGTACTTCTCAAATTACTTTTTTTAGTTCTATTACAAATTATCAATGATTAGCTTATTTAATGTCTTTTCCAGATCATTATTGCAAACAGTACTTTAAACCAGGGTGGTTTTCTTTCAATACTCAAACATCTCACTACATTTTACTCTTTCCATAATTGAAGAATTATTCAGGATCTTTGTTTTCCAGGTCTCATCCAGCTTTTGACCTGTGAGAGAACGTTAGCTCTCCCCTTCAGACTGACCATTTTTTACAGCTTCTTGTGAAAGACTACAAAAAGTTTTTTTTAAAGTTTAGACAACATGTCTACATAACCCTTTCACTCATCATTTCATTAACATCCTTAAGGAATTATACTATGTTAAATCAGAGGCCCATGTATTCCCCTTATGGAGGTCAATCTCCTTGTAAAATTAGGATCCATTTAGTATTTAATAATTTTATTGTTAATTGATACTTCATCTAAATTATTTACTGAAGATCAGTGAGTTCTAGAATCTCATTTGCTCCTCTCATAAAGGTAGGTAAAATATTTTCTGGTATAGAAGCTCATTGTAATGAATACCTGAATTTGGCAGTTTTTAGTTGTTTGCTTGTGTGTTTGTTTTATAGGATTTCAACCTCCTTCACTATGTTCCTTCTGAGCTTTTTGGTATGTCCTGGGAACATCTGATGGTTAACTGTTTGTTAACAGTTTTTAAATTTGAAATTTAAAAACTCTGCTTTTGATACTTTAATCTGTAGTAGTGTCTCATCTTTAAAAAATGAGAAACTGGTATCAACTGTCACAAAAATAAACATGAATACTTAGAGAGGATGCATTTAACAGACATTCATTACCCAGTGGTGCTATTCTCTCTGATTATGTAAAGACATTTCAATGTGCTGGAGAAAAAAAAAGTGACAGCATTTCCTTTTAATCTTTCCCAATTACCTGACAATAGGTCCTCGATTTCCTCTTACAAGGGTTTAACATAAATGAAGATGAGCATAATTGTGGGATTTCTCTTGGGAAATATTGGTAGTATACCTCTGAGGACTGCATGTATTGTAAGATTAACTGTAAAAATTGCATGTGTCACTAAATACTTGGATCAGTGGGGAAAGAATGGTCAGTACTCAGTATTTCAACTGTATGAGCAGATTCATTTTCTTAAACTATCTTTAAAAATTACTTTTTTTTTCTCATGAGCACTAGTGAAATTAGCTGGAAAGAGAAAAAGCAATTTTCGTATTTCTATTGAAAGCAATTCATGAACCCAATTACTGGAGTGCCAGAACATATCTACCTTTTGAAATATTTCTTGTCACATGCTGAATATTTCATGAAATTCAGACCACCATATCCATATTTATTTCAAGATGGTCTAGGAATATTATGTCCTGTTAAAATTGTATTAATTCCAACAATAATTATGCTACATATCATCAAGAAAAAAATCGTATTTCTCAAAATAGGAAAAGAAGAAAGTTTTAAACAAGAAAAATTCTTGTTAACGATTTACATTTATCCAATACTAACTTGCAAATCATTTAATAATGAATGAACAATTCATCACTTCTGCTTTCTTGAATGTACTGGCACAGTGATCTCACACATGAGCTTTATAGATTAGTTAATGACTAGTGGGGAAATTGACAGAGCTGAAAGGCTCTTTTGGAAATGTCATATCTGAAATACATTAAAAAAGTTTTTGCAACATTCAGAAGCCAGAGATCTAATATCTGACTTTGCTAAAACAAAACACTACCATGAGACAAGTAATTTTGCAGTAAAATGCTGCAGATTATGGCAATGATGACAGCATATTTTGAAACGAAATATGAAAAAAAGTGGTTTTCTCTTTCCTTGGACATGCAGAAAATGTTGCTAGAACAGAAAGAGATGTATAAGGGCATTTAAAGTAAACATACACAAATGTGCTTCTTAGAAGAGAAAATGGCCTTATTGTGAGTTGCTTTTCCATGCATTTTAGTTTATGAGTATTTTAGTGCCTATTATTGAAAATTATTCTGCTTTTTAAAGCAGGATTTTTGACTACAAAATTTTTTGCTATGTTATAGAGAATTTCTATGAGGTTATTATTAAAATTCCGGTAGACTTTAATTTTTATAAATCAGAATTTAGAATATTGCAGGAAAAGTAGCACAGCTAAGATGAAGGGAAATCAGATGGAAGCAGATATTTGTAGATTTGTAGAAAAGAATCTGTCAGCTCTTGCAGAGTAATGGAAAATATCTTACCACTTACTAATTAAAAGGAAGTTGGTAAAGAAATTGGTAAAGAAGTTTTAAAGGAAGAAAAATCTGTGTATAAAAGATACATGTACACAATCGCAGCTCTCATCTCTCTAAAACCCTTCAGTCATACTTGGTGTGGAATGCAACTCTGTTTTTGACAGGTGTTTGAGAGTTTCCTCTGCTGCTTTTCAGAATGTCAAAGATTCAATTTTTAAAGCTTCTACTCAAGCTCCTATGTTTTGGTTCAAATTCCTTTCTTTAACAAGAAAACTGCAGTTACACCTAAAATATTTTAAGGTACTATTTTTTTTTAGAATAGTTTTTTTAAGTAACACTAATTTACCCTGTTTTCGTGTTTAATTTTAGTGAAGCAGACTTCTACATGTCTCTTAACTGCTTAAATGAAATATAGTTCATACTTAGACTATGTAGGCCATACGGCCATAAAAAATTGTATCATAAGTGAACAAAATAAAAATCACTGAAATGTAACTAAAAGCTACACTTCTTCTCAGATGAGGAGACATTGAGCTGTTCTGCAGCTCATTTGGATTATGTCAGCAGGCAGGAAGGGCAGCCAGTCCATCAAGTGTTCTCTGGAGTTTTCGGGATACGAGGTGAGCTAAATAGCAAAGTTCAAATCCTATTTCTATTTTGAATTCTCCCCAAACTTCCTGACAATTAAAATGCAAACTTTGGTTTTGTATCAGCTCAAGTTACCACAATAAAGGTAAGGCAAGGACTTGTGTCAACAGCAGTCTGAGAGATCAGCTTCACTGGAGAGTTACGAGTGAAAGAACAACCAAGTGCCCTGGCACATGTCCAAAAAAGCACTTACATGAATGCTTCAATCAAAACTCCTGAATCATCTCAACCAAGACCTTAAGTTTTTTTTTTTCACTTTTCTATGACTTTGTCCAGGTTCATAACACTGTGAAGGCTTTAGTTTTAACTAGTCTTTATTGTCTGTTTAAACTCTGAAAAAACCCAACACCACTAAAAAAACCTACAAAATTCTCTGTGACCTTATAAGTTAACCAGCAAATTACACTCTAAATGTGGATATACGCATAAAGAAACAATCATGTAGCCTCACAAGTTTTAAAATGAAAAGGATAAATTAATAAAATTGATTCAATTTTTAATTCCATTTTCTTTATATAAATCTACACATCTGTTCCTTGAAGGACAGTTCCCTCAACAGTGACTTCAGTATTTTCCCTGGTTAGTCAAATTCATTGTTTACATGACTGTTAAATTTTACTTGCATTTGATTTGTAACCACTAAGTTGTGTACTCATGCTTCAAGTCACTTCATCCACCAATCATTCCTAGAAATGATGGCTACAAAGATAACTGTTATATGCTTCTGTTGAAATTACATAGGGTATTTCTAATAACTGCATAAAATTCTGAAAGGCAGCAGACCAACAGGTTTTCATATCTTGAGTCTGCATGAATACAGGAACAGACAACCACAAGAAAAATAGTAGCATTCTGCTTCCCCTCTGCATTTGTTTATATTGAATACATAACACTTTAGAGGGAAATCAACAAAAAAATAAAACCTACAGGAGGTAAAGTGTAACTTGGATGTTATTCAAATGCACATTTTCTTTAATTTTTTTTCATTAGTTGCAGAATTTCCTTTCTCCTTAATCTTTCAAACAACTTATTTAACATGTTGATGAGTCAATTACAGAACAAAAAGCTCATAGTAGTTTTGTTATTCCATGGGTTTCATAAAATAAAGTACTTGCTAGACTGCCAATCACATAAAGTCTATTCAGCAAGAGGAAACTGATCCAAGCCACAAAAATCAGATATCTGGCAAAAAAGGCTTTGGCTTGAGCCTGCCCGAGGTTCAAGCAGAAGTCAAACCCCTGATTCAATGGTCCAAAGTATCTTCAAATTTACCCTCTGGATGAGTTTGGGCAGAGTCTGCCCAAACTATTCTTATCTATAAATAATACCTACTGTTACTTACCATTATTTCAAACACTACTTTTACCAGGTGTCTGTCTGTCTAGCTTCAGAAATTCAGGTTTACATTTCATGTATGGTCCTCAATGAACCACTTGTTGGAGCCTGCTTGACTTCTCTGGGCCACCTGACTAGGGATCTGGTTGTGCTATCAAATGAAGCAAGCAAAGACAAAGAAATTTCTTGTACCTACTCTCAAACACCATCTCTACTGAGCTAGTTGCAAGAAATAACTGATAAATGACAGATACAACAACTCACAAGTGGGTAGTAAAATTTCCTGGGCTTCCTTCGAAGTGTATGACAGGCTTTTTAAGGAAATGATTGTCAAAGAGGCAAGGGTATATTCCCTTTCAGTTGAGTAGCAGTTCACAGCACCTCAGTGCCTCTTACTGAGACATCCATCCAACATCTTCTGGAAATTCTGGGCATGCTGGAGAAGAATGCCATTTAGAATAATACAGATTTGAAGCAATTGTATGAAATACCTTGGCAAAAAAATGTGTTTCTCTGTTCTTATAGGTAAAAAATATTTGTATTTTTCATTTTACAGAGCTACATTTAAAAGTGGCTACTTTTCTTGAAATGCTGAGATATCTCTTTATATGAGTATGACTAAGACATTTCAAACCTATCAGTGTGAGAAAAATTGCTGGAAGTCTGTCTACGTCCCAAGCACACTGCATTTCCAATATATTAAATGAGAAACAAGGCAAAAATAGAGAGGTGTATTGTCTCAGTTTGGCAGAGGGATATTCAGAGCTGCCCGATTTCCAACCCTGTAGCTATAGCTTGTGAATTCATTGCCTTTGTCCAGCTGCAGGACTATTTGCACCACAGGTTTTGGCTTTGTAATAATTACTAAAATCCCAATTGAGAAATTTAGATTCATACCTAGAAATACTTCACGTTTGTTTTTTGCATTAGGTTGGACTCTTGGTTTTTAAAACTGCAGTTTCAAATAAATTCTGATAGCTAGTAACAATTAATGTTATTCAGGTTTTCATATTGGAGCAGATACTGTTTAAAATCTTCATTAATGGCCTGGATAGCAGAACAAAAAGGTCCTGCATCATGTTTGCAGATGACGTGAGGCTGGGTGGACAGGTCTACACTGGAGAGGTGCTGAATGGGTAAAAAAAAGTGGACTGAATAAAAAAAGGACCCTCATGAAATTCAACAAAGGCAAATTAAAAGCCTTGCATCTGTGATGATATGAACCCTTACAATTGTACAGGCTGAGAACCACATGGTTAGAATAAGTGGCTTTGTACAGAAGAATATGAAAATTTACAGTTGGCAACAAGTTGACTCAAGATATCCACACATCTTTTCAACAGTGAAGAGTAATTGCATCCTGGATTGCACTAACCATCAACTGCAGGGAAGTGACCACTGGAACTGCCTGTCATGGAGCATCAAGACTCCTACATACTGGAGGATGAGCTAAAGGTGACCTTGGCCCAGACTAGGGTAGGGACTTCAGCATGGGTGCAGTTTCACGGGACCAAGCAGGATTGGTGGCAGTAACAAGCTCAGCCCAGGGATCATCACGAAAATGTGATGTGTCAGTCAGGGCTGAGGTTAAGCTGTACATCCAGCAAAAACAGCAGGACCAGCAGGAAATCAGTTTGGGCACAGGGATACATGTTTCACAGGTCAGGCAAGAACTAGGGACTCAATCTGAACTTAAAACTTCTGGACCAAAAGGCAGAGGATGAATTGGTGCACTACGACTGGTCAGGACAATTAGGGCTTGTGGGTGCACTCAGGGCCTTGACACCCTGAGAGCTGAGTTCTGCATAGTAACTGAGTCCTTCTGGATTCAAGCAGTTCTTTCCTAATTCATTTCTAGTCATGTCTCTATCAGTCTGTCTATTCATATTCTCAGATCAAATTAGGACATTTTTTATGTCATGTAAAGTAATTAATCTTATTGTACTTTTCAGTTATATGCTGCTGTTGTAAAACTTTGATGCCTTTATTTATTCTTGCAATATCTGATAAGATCATTTAAAAATACTTGTTTATTTATAATAATTATCTATTTGTATTTTACCTAATTTAGTTTGTAGTATGTCAGTAATGAAGTCAATGTCTTACTCAAAAAGCTGCACCGTAGTCTGCAGTATACTAAATGCAAAGAAGTATAGTAGTTTTGACTCATGACAGAAAATGGAGCATTCTGCTATTTAATTTCAGAAAAGAAAGGGTGCTTTTCTTGATGTTTTAATTAATATTTTAACATTAATTAATAATTGCTTCTCAGCCTTATAGTCCTTTTCTTTAAAATAATAATCAACCTGTTACAGTTTTGGAAACTATAGAAAAAAAGATGTCAAAAAATTACTGTTTTTTATACATGAACTTGAGTGAGGGGTAAACATGAAACAAAGTAATTTAGGACAAACTGGGACAAACCATTCTGCATCAACACCAGGGATCAATACTCCAACTGAACAAAATATACAACATACTTTTAACTTTTCAGAATAAAGACACCTTCTCAGATTCACCAACAAAAGCCTTCTTCAAAACAGTAAATCAAGTTTTGGACATATCCATCCATCAATATATTCTATATTTTGTATACCATAATCCTTGGGTTCTTATTTCACCCATCAACTTTCTTAATTCCTTTTCCCTCTTCATTAGGGTACTTAGTCTATTAGCTCTGCTCAGATTTTTTTTTGTATCTTTGAGGTCTTAGGGTTAAGTATAAATTAGAAACAAATTTGTACATCACAGTATGAAATGTGGCACAGCAGCATTAATTTTTAGATTACTTGCTCTCCTGTACATAACACAGCCCCCAAACCCAATGCCAGTTTTCTAGACTCTGTTTATAAGCAATTAAAAAAAAGAGAAGGAATTAGCAGCCAGCCACCAAAGTTAACCAATGCAGAACACCAGGCTCTTATGGATGATAAAAGGGATCATTAAAAGGGATGCCTTCTAATACAGTGGTCCAACAGTTATCATCTTAGATATTTAAGATTCAGACAGCATTCATTACTCTGGCCAAATACCATGTGAGCTCTTCAGTTCCTATGGCAGTGAAGGCCCTGGAGCCTGGCAGCTCCACCTCTTCAAGCTGTACCAATGTCAATGGTCAGTCTAGCAATCTTCAATATTAACACGAGTCCTAATTTAGCATTAGGGTACTGTTTCTCTAGTAAATATCCATAAAGTTAAATTATTTCCATGAATATTTTTATGTATCATAATCTTTTGTGTTGGGTCTATAACCCAATTCTCCCTGTTTGCCAGATGGTTTAATCCATTACCAGCTCAGATAGCCTATGAAATAAAA
Organism: Machaerirhynchus nigripectus; assembly: GCA_013397975.1. NCBI lineage: Eukaryota > Metazoa > Chordata > Aves > Passeriformes > Dicruridae > Machaerirhynchus > Machaerirhynchus nigripectus. Next base: position 1,209,776 of record VZRQ01003409.1, read on the forward strand.
AGCTTTAACAGGTTTAATATATGTATCTCCACCACACAATATCCTAGTTCTTCAGCATCTGCAACAGTCGTTATGCATGAACAAAATCTAGAAGAAAGAAACTAATTTGGCAAGCTGCAGGAAGAGATGTGGATGAGTAGTTTGAAGGGGGAAATAAAGGGAATTAAGGGGCTAGGGGAATAACAGAGAGAAAAAGAAAATCCTGAAAGATAGTGGCCAGATAATGAACAGGTCACCTCAGAGAAATAGCAGAAAAAAACAAGAAATGCAACAACTATCTGTCAGAAAATATCTAAGACTTTGGGGAAAGAAAACTGACAGTACATGAACAAAATTATTTGTGTGAGAAGGAGAAAAGAAATAAAAAGCTTGGGGATGTCTATGGAATAGATAGGAGAGACATCTTCACTATTAGGTTTGACATTCTTAGTAAACAGCAAGAAAGAAAATGAACATTTCTGTCTCTGAAAGAAAGCTAAAGAGCATTTGGAGGTAGCAGCAGAGCCAAAAAAACCCCAGAAGGTAAGACCTTCTATTGGGCATAAGAAAGAGCAGGTTATGATGAGTGTCTGGGAGGGTGGGGCTGAACTTTCACTGTAGCTCTGCTACATTGGAAAAAGCTGCATTGCCCCTAAAGCTGCAGATCCCATTTCCTTGCAGGCTGTCAGCAAAAAGCAGACAATAAAGCTTCTGTATTAAACTTCCTACTGTTTTCACAAAACATCAGACCTACATCAATTAAAGTATGAAAAGGAAAAGAAAGACTATGTCTGAGAAATGTCCTGAAGGCCAGAAAATCCTAATCCTCTCCCAAGGAGTGGAAGCCCTGTTGCTTTTGACTTTAAGAACAATTCTGGACAAAATACTTGAAAATGTACAATCAAGAACATTTGTGCAGTGGCAGGAGATTAACTCAATGATCTAATACATGTTTTTTCCCTCTAGCTTCTATCATTCTGGTTAAATTGCTCTTTAAATTTAGAGAGTTAAAATTAAATAAAGACAAGCTGTCGCACCAGTATAAGCCATTGAAAAATCTGTTAAATTCATTCATCTGTGTTACAGCTCTCTCTGTGGGCCAAATTCTTCCTTCACTTGTATTTGTGTAGTGCCATTGAAATCAGTATAAGAAATCTGAGTAACTATTTATTCCCATTCAGGAAGTGTAGTTTGTTTGGTAGTTAACTGTCCTAAGTGTTTTAAACTCCAAAAACATCTGATGGCTTACAGTTGATTATTCTGTGTTTGGGTGCCTAGTAATGTAAAAAAAATGCTACTTAAAATTTATTTAAAATTTGTTTTGGGCCAAATATTTATTTGGGCCAAATACTGCTTTCAAATCCAGTGGCATAAAATGACAACAGAATTTACTTTGAGCTGTCATTTAGCAGTAAAAGCAATGAAAGACATGAGTGACCAGAATCCCCTTGAAAAAAAACCAGACATCATTACCTCTGTTATGCCTCTCTAATCCCTAAGAATTCTATTAGAGCAATGGCTGGTTTCTTAAATGGCTCTGTCAGCTGATCTCACCCCTGAGTTTCATTTAGTGTGTCTTTATCACAGAATAAGTAAGGTTGGAAGGGACCTTCAGAGATAAGCTGGTCCAACTGCCCTTCTCAAGCAGGGCCACTTAAAGCCAGTGAACCAAAACCAATTTTGATATATCTCCAAGGAGGAAGACTCCACAACCTCCTTGGGCAACCGGTGCCAGTGCTCACAATTTAAAAAAAACAGTGTTTCCTGAAGTTCAGATGGACCCTCCTGTGTTTCCTCTTTGTGCCCATTTTTCCTTGTGTCCTGAAAGTGTGCGTAACAGAAGATCCTTGCTCCATCCTCTTTGCATCTTCCACTCAGGTGTTTATATACACTGATGAGATGCTACCCTGAGACTTCTCTCTTCCAGGCTGAACAGTACCAGCTCTCTCAGTCTTTGTCCACAGGAGAGATGCTCCAGGCCCCATAATGATCAGCCCTTTGCTGGATTCTGTCCCGTATGCGCATGTCTCACTTGTGCTGAGGAACTGCGAATCATTCTCATTTATAATCATTCTCCCACCAGTGTTAACAGGATAAATGTGCATGGACTACATGCACTGCAGTAATAGTTTTGTGAGTCTTCTGATAAGTTCAAATGAGTTTAGAAAAGGACTCTTTTCTAAATAAATGAGCCCTAGTAGACCACAAGTGAGCCCTATTATCCCTTTATTTATCTATACAGAATGTTTCTTGTGACTAGAACTTAAATTTGTTGTCACAAGCTTCCTGGTTTCCTTTATTATGTGTATATTTTTTAAAGATTTGATAGAAAAAAGCTCATGAAATAATCACTTGGAACAGATAAAAGCCTTTCATTCCTTGGCTTGCAACTGCAGTGATGTCAATTATGTCCCAGAGAGGGGCATATTATCAACCATAAAAGTGTAAGTGACCTCTGCATCCCAGTTATGAACTAAGCAACAATAAGAATGTTAGACAAAAAAAGTCTCTTTGGCAGAAGATTAAACCATTTTAGCTAGCAGCATGGTTACTCAGTATGGGGACCATTTCTAGTGCAGGACTTACTGTTGTCAATTTCTAATGCATTCACAATGATTAGAATACATAATAGCAGTCACAGCAAGACTTCTTTGATAATTATTTTAGTGATAGGGAAATAGAGTTCTTTTTGTGGCGAGAAAGAAACTACTTCTTGCCCTCAAGAGAGGTCTGCATCTCAATCCAGCATATTTCTTAGTCAAATATTTAATCATAAATACATAAGTGACCTCACTGTACTAAATAATAAGTCTGTAGAAAATTTTATAAAACTAGAAAGGCTCTGGCTAATTATATGTACCCACAAATCAACCCAAACCATACCATCTTTATCTTGAGCAGTGTAAAGAATAACTGATTATATATAAAATGGTATGATAAGACCCTGGCACCAAATAATTCTCTCTTCTTTAACAGTCAAAGGGGTGTGGTATTCCTTTCTCTTCTTTCACTCAGCCACTAAGAATTTGTCTGTCAGCATGCGCTGATGCAAAGCCTGATCCTAGAGGAACAGATTAACATGTTTTTGCCTGAGCCCTTAAACACATGGCTTCCCACTAGGGCAAAAAATATGCCATATTCATTTAAAAATACTGTAACTTACACTGTAAAGCTGATTCCTCTTCTGCTCTGCTTGGCAGTAAGTCTGCAGCTATGGGTAAGTGGGACACTGTCCTATGTAACAAGTGGTCTTCCACGTCCACAAATGCTGTGCCTCTTCCAGCCATAATTTACCTCCTATCACAACACTGTGCACTGGGTATGCAGTTAACATTAGCTGCAACATAAGCATATTGAGATTGATTTTGTAATGTGCAGAACAGGCCACAGTATGTCTGGATTTGCAAGTGTGTGGAGAGAAAAATGCTAAACATGAACCTTTTATGCAAACCTATACTGCTCTCTGTCTCACAACCAGACACAGCTTCTCTGTGGAAACACAAAAGTGTGAGGCAACTATTACTACTTTAAAATTCCACACTTTTCTGTAGGAAAGAAATTTCCATGATGCAAAGGAGTTATCATATCCTACAGAACTGAGTATCAAAAACATTCAGAGTCTGGACAACAGAGGGAAGCCATATGCCTTGGTGAAACTCAAGACCTTTCTTTGAGGATATCAAGTGATTGGGGAAAGGAGACAGTAAGAAATCATTTCAAAGGGAAAAATAAAGAGCAATAAAGATGTACCTATGATTAAATTGCTAATTCAGCGGTCAGCCTTTAATGGAGTAAAATATTGCTGGATTTTTTTCTTGCTTTACTCATATTTTACTCATTCTGTATCTCAGCCTTGTTTTCACAAACTTCAATAATCATGAAATATTCTGCTATATCATCTGCCTTCTTATAAATGTAATTACCAGAAATGATGATGTGCACTGAAACACAGTAGACATGAAAAATCTATAGCAAAACATTTCTGTTAATCAGGAGTGAGTCTTCAAAAAACAATACTGCAAAAGGCAGGCATATCAGGATGCTTTTTTTGTGTTACCTGATTAGTAGAATGATGAAAATAGAATTAAAGTGAACCTATTATTATGGCCATTGGTGGTCTGAGACAACATGCTCAACAGCTAATCTCACTGGATTAACAGGCTATTCAAAATGTATTTGCTGGTTTTGTATGAGCTTCTCTTCTCAGCATTATCATGGCACAGATAATTTTCAGTGGGATTTTGAATTTAATGAGGTTCTTTAATAAGGAAGCCTATTAGCATTCACACTTGGGAATTAAAAGGGCATCCCAGTCTATGAGCAAATTAATCTTTTTGCCTTTGGAAACTATTAGACAAACTGTGTATGCCTTTTTTGATGATCATTGTGCCTGCAATACAAGAGGTTCGGAAAGTTTGGTATTTCTGCAAACATGAATTGCCACACTTTATGAGGATTTACCTGCTCACTTTTTTCTCCTTTGTTTTACCACAAGGAGCTGCTGTTTTATCAGCTGTACTGAGAGACTGTGTCTCCAACTCAGTGCCTTTAGCTTTACCCTTTAAACTGGTGGGATTTCAACAACAAAAAAAGAAGTAGTACTAGATAGGTGAATGGGTGTATATGTTAAAGAACACACATATATATGATACGAGAGGTTTTAAGACAAACTTACCACATAAAACACAATCTGCCTAGGTTATCCATTATCATGACTGTTCTACTGAGAGAAGAATATTTAGCTTCTACATGTTGGAAATCAGAAGTGATAATCATTACTTTGTTAAAGGCCTTCTAAATTTTTTTCTCGTGCCTTCATTCACGTTCAGCTCCCTGAGCTTGGGAATGACCAGCAAAATCCCCACTGAGGACTACTTTCAATACATATGTGTATTGAAAACTCTTCAATGCATTTACTGAATTTGTTCTTCAATTAAAAATTTAAGACCCCTAAACACCAATATTTTGCTTATGCTTGTTCAAAAAAAGACATTTAAAGCATGAAGCTATGGAATATATTCTCACCATTCTGTGAAAAAAAGCCAGTACAGGCAGGGTGTTGGGACCTTCTAATCTTTTGCAGCTGACGGTTGTGCACTCTGCCACAGCTGCTGTAGGCCAGTTTGTGAGATCTTGGGCGGAGCTGCAGAAACTCCTGCTAAGGACAAGCACAGTGTGCATCCTGCTTGAACATGCTACTCATCTTTTGGTTACATTGCCATAGAATCACAGAATTTTTAAGGTTGGAGAAGACCTTTAAGATCAAGTCCAACCATCAATCAAGCACCACCACCGCACTCAGTATTAAAACCATGTCCTCCAGCGCCATATCCACGTTATTTTTTGAAAACTTACAGGGATGGTGACTCCACCATTTCTCTGGGCAGCCTATTCCAATGCTTTACAACCCTCTCCGTGAAGAAATTTTACTAAATATCTTATCTAAACACTCCCTTGCACAATTTGAGGCCATTTCCTCTTGTCTTGTCACTTGTTAGCTGGGAGAACAGGCTGCCCCCCATCTGGCTACAATCTCCTTTCAGGTAGTTGCAGAGTGTGGTAAGGTCTCTCCAAGTCTTCTTTTCTCCAGGCTAAATAACCCTAGCTCCCCCATCCATTCCTCATAAGAATTTGAAAAATAATTTCCCAATGGGAAGAAAGCTAATGGAACCTGAGGTACAGCTGGAAGAACAAAAGAAGCAGCAAGATCTGGGAATAGAACTGGAGAACAGATTGCCTGTAGTCTACTCATCAGAGAGGGATGACTGATTTCTCCAGAGTTTGCTGCCTATGGTTCTGATTAGTACTTCTTTACTGTATACATCAAGGTCCTGCAGGCTTAAGTCACAGAATCACATAATATTCTGAGTTGGAAGGGACCCAGAAGGATCATCATGTCCAACTCTTAAGTGAATGACCCACAAAGGGATTGAACACACAACCTTGGTGTTTCAGGCTCAAACAGGGAATGGACCCACATTTCAGTGTGGATGAAACCATGGTCAAAGTCCTTAACAATGAAATGGATGTTAAATTCAAGATGTAGCTGGATGTGAGGAGGAAAAATCAGAGATACTGGAGATCATTAACTTTCTGGAAAAAACCAAACAATATGAGAATCTGGGAGCAAAAATTCCAAAAGAAGCAATTTTGACAGCTCCTCCAGGTACTGGGGAAACACTTCTACCTAAAGCTACAGCTGGAGAAGCTAATGAATGTACCATTTTATCCCAATCAGTGGCTCAGAGTTCTTACAGATATTTGTTAATGTGGGTCCAGCTCAAGTTAGAGACTTATTTGCTCTTGCTTGGAAAAATGCCTTGTGCATTCTCTTAATTGATGAAAGAGATGCAGTAGGAAGGAAGAGAGGAAGAGGAAAAGTTGGAGGACAAAGAGAGCGTTCAATCAGTTCCTAGTAGAAATAGGTGGATTTAATACAACCAAAGATGTAGCAATTTTGGCAGGTACTAACAGGGCAGCTATATTTGAACATCTCTGATGAGGTTGGAACACTTTGACAGGCAGATTTAAAATGAATTCCCAGATGTAAAAGGAAGTGCATCTATTTTCAAAGTTCACCTTAGGCCTCAGCAATTAGATATTATTTTAAATAAATATAATCTAGCAAGAGAATTCGTATCACTGTCACCTGGCTTTTCTGGTGCTGATACTGCCACTTAAATGTCGGGGTAAGCAAGTGTGTTGTCTGCAATCAGAAGTGGAAGAAAATGAGATTCAAAGGTTTTAATAATGGTTTGAAATTTCTGGTGACGGAATACTCTACCATACCCAAAGTAAGAACTTCTCATCCTCTGATCCTTCTTCCCTCCTAATAATTTTCTTTGTAGTTAGACTGTACATTTTTGTTTAGATATGGCTAATGCTTTGTTTGTGTGTTTGGGGGTTTGAATGAGGGGTTTTTGTTGTTCTAGGAAGTTATGTGTTCCCCTTCAGCTTTCCAAAATCCCTTCAGTAATTTTGGCTAAGAAAACAGTGGTTGCATTTAGGAATAATACAGTTTCCCTTCTTTCCTTGGATTTTTACTAATCAATACCAATGACTTTTCACAACAATAATAATTGCATAATCTTTGCATAAAACCTTAAAGAATCACAGAATCACAGAATGGTTATGGTTGGAAGGGACCGTAAAGATCATCTGGTTCCAAACCTCCTAACATGGGCAGGAAACCTTCTCTCATTTAAAAACATCATAGATGTTCAGCAGTCCAGAAAGCATCCATGGGTAAAAAAAGGCTGAAAAGATTATACAAACAATTCAAGGAGTAAACATAGAAAGGGCAGGACACATAGAGAATGAGAGGAAGGTTGCCATAGGAAAAAGGGAGAAAAAGAAAAATGAGCACTACTGGGGCTGAATATTTAACGAAAGTCTGGAGGAAAATAATCACGATGTCAACACACCAGCCACATTTTTCTGCTTTCCAAAGCTCAATTTAGAGTCAAATCCATGATCTCTAAACTCTTTGCAATATTCTTCCCTATGGACTGCTATACCCTGTCTCTCTGAAGACAGTTGTTTGTTTTTTTCCATAATCCATACCACTTTCTCTCTACCTTATTTAGTCTGACAGGTTTCTCTTTTCAGTGATCCAGTTTCACTTTTCTCTCTCTCCTAGCTTTGTGCTTTGACTCTAACAGCTTCTTTTCTTGATATGTGGCAAACACACTTCTGCTCTCTCTAAGAGGACTTGTCACATTAATTTAAGCTTTACCTTGACAAACACACAAATACAGGCTTAGTTTTAGATTTGGACTTAAGTGAGATAAAACACGTTTAATGACTTCCTTGAAGCAGGACCTCAATTTCATTACTTTAATCTCATGTTCTTTCAAGGTGTGCGCATCGTGATTAATATATTTATAGGTTATTAATCATGCTGAAATTTTTATATGCACACAAAAGCAATAGTTCTGTAAAATGTAATGAGTTGAAAACTGCCAGTCTCTGGCAGCATACCTGTTTGAAATGCTATTTCTGTGTGTGTGTGCTCACTGTCTAAAAGCAAATTTTAACATTGCATCAGGCACTTACAATTTATGTTCTTTTCAAAAAGAAACAAAAAGAATCCTGAAGTTATTTACGAGGCAAAATATTTATTGAACCTTTCCTTGCGCTACCACTACTATCCAATGTTTTCATTAAGAAAAGCAGACCATGGAAGATGAAAGATAATTTTAGCAGCAGCTCACATTGTGTGCTACTTCTGCTCTCGTTATGCAGTGTATACATTCCTTAATATGTTTTCAGATGCCTTCTTTCCCATTTAAGCCTTTTGCTATCAAAATTCATACATGAACTTATGTAAATAAAATAACCTGAGGTACTGGTCCAGAGTCCGAGCATCATTTCATTGGTTTAAATCTAGAATAGCTATTATTTTCAGTAGAACTCTTTGTATTTATACCAGTGTAAGGAAATTTTGGTAACGTGTTTCCTAAGAGGAACAGCTATTTTTATTTTCTTCTGAAATGGAGTTTTTGCTCGTATCTTTAACAGTAGGGTTGAGCCTCTGTACAAGAAGAAAACATTAGAATTCTAAATACTAATGATTCAATCAACATATTAAAATTATAAAATTATAGCCTTTTCTGAATTTGAGTACTAACAGCCTTTCTTTCTCTACTTCATCAAAACACCTGACTTAAAAGAAACTATCACAGTGCTGTGAATTCAACTCATGTGTAGCATATTTTCAGGCACCTTTTCTACAGACACTCTCAGGAAAAAGAAAATCACAGCTTTTGCATTTTTTCACTAAACTAGTTTACCTATTTACCATGCCCCATTTCTAAGACAAAACACATTTCTGAAGCATGTAACATTTTGTTCAGTGTACCACATCAAATGCATTTTGCATACAGAGGTCTTAGTTATTAGCCTCTTGTAGGTTAGGCTTTAGTCATTAGGCAGAAATTTGTACTATATATTAGTGCAAGTAATGCAAGAAGTTTACTTAATGCATCCATTCCCTCTCACTTGCCCCAGCTCTGACCCCTCCAAAGATGGAAAAACCTACTTCAGGATCCTTTTGTAAGAACTAGTTCAGTAGTCTCTTGTAGATACACATTATGTGTGTGCGAGAATAAAAATAACGGGGTTTTTTGTTAATATTTATTAAGTAGAGAAGATAAACTAGTAGCAGTAATTCTTTAGAAGACTAACCCTTCTGTTACACCTTAACTTGATTAAGGAATGTCATACTGGGAGGTATTTTCTGCAGTTTGTACACTGTAACATTCTAGGCTGTTAAAATATTCACAAATTGAAACATATATTTATTTTACCTCTTTTGCATAGGGAATAAGCATATTAATTATATAACACAGCATGCATCAAAAATATTAAAGAACCAATATAAAAACAAAACAAATTGAGTGACAAAAATATCTAACTATAAATGTTAGTCTTTTTGTAATCCCAGAATAGAACTTTTTACTATTAAGCTTAAGAGGGGAAGAAAGTGCAAAACAAAAAAAACACCACAATGAAATAAACTTAGGATTCCTCTAAACTGCTCTTTCTCCTAGCTTATCCTATCTATGCTGAATATTTTAATGAGGAGAAGTATAAATGTGATTTCTATTATTACATCAATGATTTTTACAGTACCTGGAAGCCAGCATAATACAATTTAGTCAGGCTTTTTTTATACTCCATGCATGAAAATTTTTTATATGAGTTTTCACCAATTAAAGGGGAAAAAAACATACATATAGATCAGTTCCAAGATGTAGAGAAAAAATGCTACAATCTTAGAAAAAGTTTTGAATCAAATTAATGAAAAGGTCCTCATAAAATCATATAGGTGTATGAAAAATTCTAAACTATAAACTGTATTTATAAATATATTACACATGTGTAAATCTGTGTGATGCACTACGTGTGCAGTATGCGTATAATCCAGTATATTTTATATATAAATCATGTGCATGCAATGTATTCTATTTCCTTCCAATTCTGGAAGTAAAAATTAATAAAATATCATATCAAGCACAGTCCAGTGGAAAAAACTTCAAAAAACCCACAAATACTTAGGGAAGGTTATAAATTTTAGTTAATTCCACAGACACAATTTCAGCTTTGAAAACATGAACATCTAAACCAGTGCGCATAATTAAAACAACAGTGTTAGCAGACATTTCAGTGTCAGATATTCCTCTTTAATGGACATCACTCAGAATAACTCATAAACAGGATAGTAAAATAAATTTAACAGATCTCTTGTGCAATAATACCAATTTTCAGTAGTTTCCAAATGTATTTTTTTGCATGATATGTAGTAACAGTAGAATATAACAGATGGTATGGGACTGAATTCAGGGAAACAATCCACGGTAGCATTCTGGCATAGTTAAAAAACTCATCAATAGAATCAAATCTCTAGTAGGAAAGAAGTGAGAATTTTTTACAAACAAAAGTTTTCTGCTGTGGAATTATATACTTAACTTCATATGTTCATTGTATTTCATTTAATGAACCATCTGAGAAGTAAATAGTAAATGTCTTTTCCATCATGTTGGGGAAAACCTTTAAAACTCAGGTACTTTTCTACTCTTGGTTAAAAATGTGACAATTATTACATTGGCATCGCACATAGTGTGGGACTAACACTGCAACATAACATTTGTACCAATTTTACGTATTGATTTCTAAACTCAGATCTCATTATAAAATCTTAGTATACCAAACCCAAAGAACAATACACTGGGAAGAAGTAGTTGACTTTTACACTGTTTTACTGATGGATGTTAAAAGCACAAAATAGCCCCAAGCAAGCAAAAGATTTTTTGGCGCCTTGGTTCTGTCCATGACGCCCAAAACACACTCTCTATGCACTCTTAAATGTCTACATCTGATTTTTTTTTATTTTTAAGCAGAAAAATCTGGTATGTTTTGAGTGAAAACAGTCCAAGATATTTTCTTTCCTCTAATGTAATAAGTAAACACATGATGATAACATAAAATATTTACTACTAATGCTTAACTTGAAAACAAAATTATTTTAATACTCAATTGTAAATACTACACATTCACTTACAGGAGTTTTTCTTGACTCTATTTCCTAGGCTACCTCTCTTCTCTGCTGATGATACAGACCCGACTATTGAAGGATCTATTAGAGAAAATTCTCATGAGTGGAAATTAACAGGAATGTTTTTGAAAATGGAATCTCCAGCTATACTTCTCCCTTTTTTTAAAGCAAAGCACAATAAACAGGATTTTTGTTCAGGATACACGGGAAACTTCTGAACTTAGTAGCTTTGGGTCAATATATGCAACATTAGAACTTGGAATATTCCCTTCACTGTGGCAATAGTAAACAAGACATACTGTATGTATACCTCATTTTGACAAAAACCACCTAGAATAGTGGACCTGGTTTGTATGTTTTCCCCATTTCATAACTGAAATAGCTCCATTAGGAATAACAATGCATTGCCTACAACTTCAAAAAGCAATAAATGAAGAAGAAGCTTTTTAGTCAAGGTTGTTAACAAAGAAGGCAATTTAGAAAACACATATAGTCTTACAGTTTAGTATTTTGGATTTTTTTGTTTCGTTTTGTTGTGTTTTTGGGTTTGTATTTTTTTTCAATATGAAAGGAAATATCAGGAACTTCGCCATACTATAAAAAAAGGTATGTGGGGAACTTCAATTTTCACTTAATATTTCCCTGAAAACTTTTCAAAGCTAGCCACAGACTTCCATGCCCTTCACCTGACACCTGGGATTGGCAGTCAACTAAGGATTACCTTCACTAAGGGTTTATTAATTTCTGTCAATCCTGGTAGTTTCAATTGAATTTTTCAGTATGTTCTTAAGAACAAAAAAACCTCCAAGCCTCACCACTCCAAAAACAGCCACACTAAGAACTCCATTGCGACAGAAACCTTGGTCAAGCTCTGGGGAGAAATAAGTAACAGGGATAATATCACCTTCTCTCAGAGCCTTAAGAACATTGTGAACTTTTGCACTAGTACTCTAAGCGTGAAAACTTCAGTATTTAGCCACAGATTTGAACAGGCACAATACAAGGCAAATCACTATTGCACACTGACTTCCCTAATGTCTAATGACCTTTATAATTTCACTAACATAAGAAAGTAAAACTATGGAAAATTTCATTTTACTTAATTTTGTACTAGGAAGAAGGAAGAAGTGACCTTTGGCAGAAATGGTAGAAATGCAAGTATCTGCAGTGATCATTCTGACAAGAAACACAAGCTAGTAAGTAGGACAAACTCACTCCAAATACAAATCTTCAAAAATGTGACCTAAGGGCTTGTTTTCACAGATTCCCTTCCACGTTAAAAAGAAAAACCCCACAATCCCAAACCCTCATACTGTAAAAAGGTCCCACTTTTTTATGTTTGATATGGGAATGTTTTATTCTCTGTATACACATGAATTCCATCATTCCAGAAGTATTCACAGAATTATATAGGAAAATCTGTATAAGATCAGTGACACAAAACTACCAAAAATTTAAACAATTCCTTAGAAAATGAACGCTCCTTCGATTTCAACCTTCCACAACTCAGATCAACTCCTTCTGAACATTCTGTTAAGATATTGTGACAAGATATTTTTACCTGGTGAAATGTCCCTATGTTTTCTGTAAATTCCCACTTTAGTCATTATGAAGAAGAAACGAATGAAGCATAACAGACTATGGCAGCCCTCCAAAAGATGGGAGACACAGTTTCAATTTTTTTTCCCTGATCTCATTTTTTTTGCATTTATCATTATTTCCTTTATTCCCTTAGAAGAACATGAAATATTCTGGATATAACCCATGGAAACTTATGTTCCATTCAAACACTGGTTTGTTTCAGTGAAAAATAAAAAAAACCTTCTCAAATTCCCTGCCATATTTCTTTGGTTTCTCAGACTTATAGTGAGATCTGAAGTGTTTTAAAAACCTTGCTGGGTTGTGAAGGTATTGTGTTATCTGGTGGTACTTCAAAAGTGATTCAAGATCACCATAGACCTCGTGACAGAGGGCCACAGAATACTATTGATTTGTATTTGGGCTGTTCTTTTTGCTATTTATCTTTTCAGCAGAGGGTACCCTGATAGCTTTCTGTTAAGCATGTGCATAGGGACATGGTTTCCGGATACAGAGGGTTCCTTATCTGAGTGACACAAGATTTCAAGTTAAATATTAGGAGTTATAAATGAAGAGACTGCTTTTTAGTATGGGTTTTAATGTTTGGGAGTTTTCTACCTGTAAGCTTTCACCTAATAGAAGTCTTCTATGACTAGAGATTTAGAATAGCTAATCTGGGTTTTCGCCTAGCTGTGAATGTTTAAAAAGCAGAATCTCATTTTCATGTGAAATACTCCATTTAAAGAAAATATCAAATGCTTGAAAAAAAATGTTGTGACTGATAAAACCAAGTACTTTTCTTAAAACCAAGTACTGGAAAGGCAGCAAAATGTTGAATCCAGTCTGGGACTGGCAGCCAGGGATAAAGGCAGATTTTGATGCTGTAATTTGCAATTGTCCTATGTATACATAAGAGTTAACAAAGGGAAAACTGGTTGTGGTTGTCATTTGCTTTTGAAACTTACTCTTTCACCCAAACCTGAATGAGTTTCTTAGAGACACAGAAGTTTAGATTTAGGATTCTCAATACTATGAATTACACAATGCATGAAGTTTTTCCTGCAATTATAGTCACCCAGCCAAGGGAACCTAACATTAGCTACAAATACAGAATTACGAGTTAAACTGCACCTTTCTCTCTCAAATCTTTCCTCCTAAGTGCCTTCCTAGTTATTCATTTAATTAAGATCTACAATGAATATTGTGAATATCAAACTCTTAAAGGTCATTGTGACCTATGAAAAACAAGTGCATTTCTCTAGTGGATGAGTAAACACTGATAAAATTTAGGCCAGTGACAGTGAAATATCCAAGGAAAGCAATACAATACAGTCCCAACAGAGACAGACACTGTCTGCTACGCCCTTATCTGCATTTACTAATGATTAATTGTTGATCCTAATTTTTTCCCTGCACCAGCTTCTTTTATAACTCACACTAAATTATACAGGATATGAGGCAGACTATTTGAGGCACAAGTTTATTATCAGTTTATTCTGTCTGATTAGCCAAAACCTTCACTGTAATACACAGGGGAATTCATTATACCTCTACTGGAGTCTAACTCATTGATAAAATGCTCAGAATAATCTCTTCAGCCTGAAATTAGACTGCTTTGCTTTCCCTAAACAGCTCATTTTTTTTCCCAGGTCAGTGACATTAAGAATAGCTTCAGTTATGGATAAATATATTATTTTAATTTGTAGAAAAAATCTCCAGGTTACCAAAAAAAAAAAAAAAAAAAAAGACAGGAAAGGTGTAAACTACCATNAAAGGGTTATACTGACATGATCCACTTTCTAAGAGTTGATAGCTTTCCTGCATCCCTAGCTCAGGAAAAGCCTGTTCTTAAATGAAACACTCTGCTGCCATTTCTAAAGGTATAAAATACAATTTCTGCACCAACATATGTTACAGGATACCTTCATTGCTAGTAGCACCATATCCCAATGAGCAACAATATTAAGTGTTCTTACATAAAACCATTTAGGAAGGCTGAGAAATTTGCAAGTATATTTATAATATTTTCAAATGCTTACTTAACACTAATGAATTCAAGCTACTACTCTTAAGCATCATTTTTAAGCTTCATATATTGAATTCAGCATTTATTATGCACAGCCATATAACACTGCAGAAGATAAAAATTTTTGATTAGAAACTATAAAAATCTAGATTCCATCTGCTATGAAGTCCTAGTAATTCATATCTCTGAAGCAGCAACTATATGTAGAAAGCAGCAAAACTAATAAGGAGAGCCAGAGTTTTGGGGAAAACTGTCTATTATTTCTAATGAGCTCTCTTTACCAGTTCAGACTCCAGTGCAATTTCTTTTCTGTGAAGACATAATGCATTTTATGAAGTAATACTTTCTAGAAAATTATGGCTACCCAAATGTTTAAATCAATAAACTACTCCCAAAGAGTCACTTCTCTTCTGTTACACTTGGGGAAAATAAAATAAATTCCCTTGTGTGTTTTAAACATGTTCTTTGATAGGTAAGTAATCTCTAATAAGGTAAAACTTTTTATTATTTTGGACAAATATATAAATTAAGCATGAGGACATAAATTTTATAAAACAGTAAAGTCTATGTGGATTTTTTTTTTTGGGTGGTTTTTGTTGTTGGGTTTTTTATTTATTTAGACTTTCTTTAATATTGTAAAATATCAAAATACCAGGAGATATAGGAAAGACAACCTATCGCTAGCTAGAATTAGAACTAAATGAAAGACAAAGTAATTCTAGCCTAGTGTTTAAATATCTACCAGACACCCCAACAAAAACCATAGCTACAAATACCTAAACCCACCTTTGTGTTTCATACACCTGACTGACGCGTGCCTGAGGGATATTTGTTGATTGTCACAGGTTATACATGACTGGTACCTGATGCGTGAATAGAGGAGCTACTGCTCCTAATAAAATTTGGTTCCTAAACAGAAAAGATGTGCACACACAATAACTGTGGAGTGACCAAAGGTAAGCCTTAATTTAGTGTAGCAAAGGCAGCCTTAGAAATTTCCTTATGTTTTAATAAGAGACATTGCACATTTGGGAGGATCACTGTAGTAACTGTCAAATGAAATCTTGCATGCCACATGTTTTAAGGTGAAAAATTACCCTTACAAAATATGGTTAAGGAAATACAAACTACAACAACAAATAACCAAACATATATCTGTACTGCTGCATTGAAATGGAAATAATGGGTTAATCTACTTTTTTTTTTACCAAGCTCTCTAATGAAAAACTTCATGTCAGTAAACAAACACATACATTTGTTGACCCCTTAAAATAAGAAGTTAGCTTTGCCATATCTACGATTAATTTACAAACCAAACAGTTACAGTTGAGCCTCACATAATGCAATTATAAGGAGAAATTCAATAATTCTGTCTTGAATGAGCTTACTTTGCCTGAAATACTTGATTTCTCAGGAGTCATTAAAATTTCCTACTATATCTCTTGGGGGCTAACTCTGAGTAACACCCTATAACATTAATATCTATGAATAACATTAGCGTATTCCATTAGTATAGTAATATTAATATACATTCACCGGTTTCACTTTAGGAGTTTCACATTATACAGGTCTCTTTTTCTCAGGCCAGAAATTACCTCCAAGCTATTGGGAATGACTGCTCTTCTCCATCCAATATTGTTGTAAAGGGTCTTTGAGCTCCTTTACAGGAACAAGTGGCTGTTGAATGATAGTCTCCAGGTCACAGAAAAGGGAACATACATCTGCCTAAACCAGTAACTTAGGAGCCCGCTGAAAGAATCTTTGGCTGTTGTTTTGAGATTTTTTATTAAATAAATAAATATATTTAATGGAGAAAAGTACCATTACAGTAGCTTCAAAATACAGCAAGATGAAAGAGGAAGGTTTATGTGCTCAAACACACACTGTTTCAGCCAAACTCAAGTAAAAGGAGTTTAACTTCTGGATTTGAGCAATCCAATTATTCCAAAATTGCACACTTTAAAACAGGTAAGGGCATCCATTTTTTAAAGAAATCTACTGCTACCTTACAGGTAACAGAGAAAAATTTCACTTATCACTTCTAGATCAAAGAGGTAAATGGTTTCTGTGGTTCTTTCTTCATTCTAGACTCAAATATTTGAAATTTAGCGGAATTATTTTATGTGTTCTAGATGTCATGATGGGTTTCTGCTGAAATTTGGGCTCAAGATTTGCATATATTGACATAACAGTAATAATATTCTCTTGCGGGTGAAACTTATAGGTGTTAATTTCTCATTTTTAAATAGTAAGAGTAAATAGTTTTTAATCCTAGATGTAAGAGGTTTACGAAACAGGTCCCTTGGAATGACTTTGAAAATCTAGAGTGTCTGATAATCAAGAATAATGAAATCACTGAGAATAGAAATTCTAGTTTGAAATACCCAATGCATTTCCAAAGTTTGTATTACACTAAGGAGAATTCTTTGCCTTTATTTTAAATGTAGGAAGAAATGACAACTTCTTCCCTTCACTACTGTTCAAGTGCCTCAATGATAATGTTGTGAAAAGCACCAACAAAACAATATTATTACGTGTACAAGAAAGAAAGTAAGTTGATGAAAAAGTGGAGGAGTATCATACAAGTCCAAGGACAGGCAAGTAGTTGGTTCTCTCACCCCTAAAGCTGCTGCCCTCCTGGATCAGAGCAGTGACTTTGTCTTGCGTCTCTCACACTGCAGGCCAAGTCCATATTCCTAGGCTGTGAAAAACTGGTGTGGGAAGAAGTCCCGAATTAAACTCAAACTTCCTTTCAAGAGAAAAAATTCCCTTTAAACTGAGGCACTCACCACAAGCAATTTTTATTTCAATTAGCCACACCATTAGAAATTATTGTGCAAAACTAATCATGGTAATCAACTTAAACTATGTTCATACTCTTCTTTCAGGGCAGGGTGACTTAGTGGTACAGTATATTTGGATCTCTAAGGTCTTTTAAAAAAACAACAAAGACTCCATCTTTCATGAGCCACTGAACCACCTAGCAAATTAATATATCACCATGGAAATGATTTGAATCATAAAAATACTGAGATACTGGCCTGTCTTCTCCAAGAGCTCTCTCCTGTACAGCCCTGGCCACAGCATGGCTGGAGAGTGTGAGTGGTGGGGTGGGGGAAGGAAGCTTGGAGGTGAGAGAGCTCGCCATCCTGATTTTTGTTAGTTTGAAGTATGTAAAACTTAAGTCACAATGAAATTTAGCCAGCTATATTATGATTCCTCCATACAATTTTATTTTTCTACCTCTCACTTCTTTAAAAGAGGGGGATGATCAGAACTATATATATATACATACATATACACACACGCATAAGTGCACATATATATGAATATGTTTGAGTATATTCTGTATATATATATACACATATATATTCACACACATATATACACAAACACCTCCCTATATACGTGAGTAAAAAATAGTTGTTACTTGTAAAGAGCATTTATCCACAGACAATTGTAGACACACTAAGGTAGAAGAGGTTGACACTGCATTCAGACAGTATGTACAGAAACAAATTAGATAAACAGGGATGCCTCATAATGAAGTCTGCTTTGTTGATAAGAGAACAAGCTATCTGATTGCTGAATTCAGCTTGCTTCCTGTTGTTGCAGAAGTGTACTGTGTAGAGAGATAGCAACGCAACAGTCGTTTCAAAACTGAATTTCAAGATGTA
The DNA here is from genome assembly GCA_013397975.1 of Machaerirhynchus nigripectus. Taxonomy (NCBI): domain Eukaryota; kingdom Metazoa; phylum Chordata; class Aves; order Passeriformes; family Dicruridae; genus Machaerirhynchus; species Machaerirhynchus nigripectus. Next base: position 1,228,092 of record VZRQ01003409.1, read on the forward strand.
GTCATCACAAAACCAGGAATTGATTTGAAAAACCTACACATGCCTCCTTCACCTCCCACTTGGATTTAAACCAGAAACACTTTTAGTACAGAGTTACAGAGGGCATGTGTCATTTGGCATTTATAATTTCGACACAAAATTCTATAAATATGCATTTAAAAACATAAAAAGGAAGCTTATATTTAGGATTTATGTTTATATTTTGTGGCTGGATAGGGACTACACCTGGAAAATCACTAGTTTAACTTTTGGAAAACAGATGTTCAAAGGAAGTATTTTTAATGTTGACATCAGACAAGTGTCTGCCATTTTACAGTTCCACTGAATCCAATGGAGGAAAAAAAAAACAAACGAGGTAAATATTTTGCCACTTTCAGCAACAAAATAAGAGAAAAGCCACCAAAAGCATCTTGCAACTCCCTAGAATATGTGGTTGCTTAAAATACAGTATAGTAGAAGAACATAAAATTATAAGATCTGTAGCATTATTTGCAAATATTTGAAAAATTTCTTGTTTAACAGGTTAATATGTACTTGCAATAAAAGTTTGCAATCATTTTGAATCAATGTGGCATGGTATGCCACATTTTCTAAATATCACCCTATATAAGCACCATTCTTCATAAAAGAGTGGAAGAAATTGGTCTAAATAAATTTTACTCTGCATTTAAAGCAAATGTACATAAGCAAGAGCCAAAGAATAAATAATTTCTTTTCCTGCAGTATTTGTTTAAAGAACTTGAGCTCATTTCTCCTTTGACATGTCAAAGAAATCAGTATACATAACCAGCAGAGATATGAAAGTATGCTAATACATGAAAACATTGACAAATGAACAGAAAGTAAGAAGGGAGGGAGGAAGGAAGGAAAGAATGAAAGAGGGAGTAATTTAGGAAATCAGCTAACCAAAAGCAGAATTACATACATACTGAAACCTTAGGGGAATTTTTGAGTTTGTTAAATTGACAAAGTCATTCTTAAAGAAGGTAGTATTTATTCACAAATGAATGATATTTTTGTCTCCTGCTGCCACAGTGAGTCTCTTCATATCAATAATTTCACTTTTATGTTCTCTTAATAAGAAAACTATCAACAAGATTAAGATTGTATTTCAATATTTTTGGCTGTACTTGGACATTCTGAGACTTTCTTGCTTCTATAAATCCAGATTTCCAATGCAGTAACATACAGCATTAGTAATAGTCTCACACTTCAATTATTTTTTTAAGATCATCAAGAAGGCAGAACTCCTTTTTGTTTCTTTAGATCTCTTGGAAGCCTTTGATATACAAGGTATCTGAGGATACACACATGAGAGACAAAGCTTAACCTACTGCATTCTTATCTTTTCTCTGAGTGAAACGAAGACTAGAATTATGCATCATGTGTTCCTGGTCTCCGTCATAAAAAAAAAAATTTTTTTTTTTAAAGTTTTATTTTATTAACTTTTATTAAGTTTTACTTTGCTCCTATTCTGAGGAGCAAATAAAAGCACAGATACAAGTATTTGAGGTACAGTAGAAGATTGACATCTTAAGAATATGTCTGAAAAAGCATAGCCTTTTTTCCTATATGTGTAGATGCCGATAGTATAATCACTCATGTTGGTAAGACTAGATTCATTCTCTGCTTTCCCTACACAGACTCCCTATACATATATTCAGACAGAGCTATTTTTTTCCATAAAAATAGTGATTGAATACCTGAAGTCCCTTCAGTCTTTCAGAACTCAAAACATTAAAGCTGGGAATCAACTTTTATATTTACTCTGTCTTTTAGATAAGAAGCCCTAGAAAATGAGAAGAATGGCTGGAAAGTGCTTGTTCACTACCTGAAGGTGATACAAAAGCTGTTGTGGAGTACTGGAAACAATAGATTCTCATCTGAAGGAATAGGTAAACCAGTAGTGAGCAAGGTTTATGTTACGAGCATCGTTAGACCACCAACTATTTCCCATACACGGCTTCAAGCCACTGTTGAGAAATATGGTTCCTCTGATCCAGGAATGATTTACTGCATTACACATGCAACTTAGAGCTGTCTCTATCCACCTGCACACACTATTCAATTACTTTCTGCTTCAGCTTTCTTCTTATTCAATTATGAGAAACAATTCTGCCAGTTTCTCACACCAAGAGATACCTACTTATAAATGTCCTTCTGCTCATTTTTGATTTGAAGAACATACACGATCACAAAAGGGCTAAAGTGATCTTCCAAAGCATGTAGATTTTTGTATGTCATATTAATTACCATATAGCCTGCTATGTAAAACTGAGTATCCTGGAAGTTTCGCTCATTGCAATATAACAACTGTTTTGAAATTAAAAACTCTTGAAATAAGCATACTCTAGCACTAGCCCAGTCCACAGGAATTAACAGTCCCTCACATGTGACTGAACTGATCCCAATTCCATAGTGATTTCTTAGCTATGAATCTGTGCTGTCTTACAGACAGAACTTTCTACATGTATCAGTATTTTGTTATATATAATCAGACAGTATTTGTGTCTAGCTGCAGTAGTTGTCCTCTCAGCTAGGTCCCCCTCTAATCTGTCTCCCAGGTTCCACACATCTTTTCCATTGAAAACAATACTAATCTTTGTCATACCCTTGTTTGGCTTTACTCCATCCTTTAGACTTCACTTTCAACCCTCTTGGCCTAAGGCAAGTCTCATGGAGAACACTACTTGTTTAATCATTCTTGGCCAAAAAAACCAGATGATAGTAAATAATTTTTTCTTTCATCTGGAAGATAAACTCTATTATTTGTACTTTAAAGTAGATTATAATAAGGGACAAAAAAAAAAGCAAATTTCAAATAAAAAATTGTCATAATAAATAACTGCCTGAAAAAAACCCCAAACAATCCTCACTGAATTAAAGATATACAAAGTTGTCACAGGACAACTAATTAATCATTATGACTTAACCAATTATGCAGCTAGTTGTAGTGACCAGGTTTCTAATTTATTTTTTAGGAGTGTCACAGTATAAAATATCTTGTGGGTGGGATTTGTTTCCTGAATTATTTTTTCAGAATGGAATTCTTTTCCTAACAGGTCTGTTTAAGCCTACTGCCATTTCATAATATCTGTCATAACTGCATAACTTAAGCAATTAAATAAATGCCAACAAACGAATCAGTTAAGGCCAGTGTATACAGGATAACAGCAGATTGATTTGTATCAGTACAGTTTATGTCACAGTCCCAAATTTTCATTATAATGAGATAAATGAGTGAGAGCTTGATGCACATTAGACAGTAAAAGTGCAATAGTGATTCAGCAAGGGACATTAAGAACATTAATGAACAAACATAACAGTCTGAAAATGAAGCAACAATGCAGAACAGTTCTCTGAAAAATATAAAACCAGGAAACCGTAACAGTTTAAAATAAAGGCATTCCCAAAAGTTGCATGCAATGAAACTGAAAGCAGAAACTCTTCAAATAGAGTTGTCAGAGTAGAACTGAGTCCTGCACAAAGAAACTAGCAAGAAGAGCATATCGTTAATTGAAGACAACGCTATGAATTAGTCTCAAAATAAACATTTGATGCTGTCAAATTCCATGAAATGTACATTAAATTAATCTAGTTGTAGATAAGAGAGGTGCTTCATTCATCTTCTCACAGCTGGCAAAGTTTCTCATAGTGGAAGCATTTTCTGAACCAAATTAGTTTCATCAGCAGTAGTCACCCATGGTTTGGTTGCTTCTGTTCCCAGCATTTCCTTCTATACTGGCAAGTTTGCTTGGCACTGTGTCCACTATAGATTTAAATGTGGCTGTGTCTGCCTACACTCTGAGGCCATACTGCGACTGCCGTGTGTAGCAGACATTTATTACTTTTAAGTGGTAATCCAGATAGCAGACAGTGCATACCTCACTGATAATAGTTAGCACTCTATGCCATGTACGACCAGCTGAAGGATTCCCACATTATAGAATAATCATACCAATTTCTGAAAGTGTTTAAAATAGCTAAAAGCTTTATAGCTGAAGTGCTGCAGTGCTACAGGTATAGAATAAACCTTTTTCTTTAAGGCAACCCGTGGAGAAAATTTGTTTGTGTACCCCATTTTAGATAATCAGAAGTACAGTCTTTTGGATGCTTCAATAATCACTGCACTTACTCAGAATTTATGCTCTATGTGATATCCCAGGCTCAACTGGAAGAACAGTGCTAAAGCTAATGACTTTTCTTAAAAGTAAAAATGAGGGCTATGCTTCCCACAGAACGTCTTAATATAAAATTAATTATTACTTTACATAAAAGGAGAAAAATGGTGATTCTGTAACACAACTTGAGCCATGAAATATACATTTCATGGAGTTACTAGTGTTTTTCTTAATTCTTGTCCTTTTTTTTTTAAACTTCGTCCTCTTTTTTTTTTTTTAAACTTTTATAAAGCTCAAACATAATCTGACAAAAATAAATTGGTAGAGGTCTAAGATTAATAGTGGTTAAAGAGGTACATGGGCAATTAACTTTCTGTAATTAGCCTTGTTGTTAACTAGAAACACTTAAAACAACTGGAAATTAAAAAAAACCAGCAAATTTGAGAATGATATCTGATGAAGGCTACCACAAGAGGGAGACGAGATGGAAATTGATTCTTTCCACCAGTTGCTCCTTCACACCATTTTTTAATTGATTCTTTCCACCAGTTGCTCCTTCATGTCATTTTTAAACTGGCAGAAGAATCTTGGCCTAGGAGTACTGCCAGTCTAACAGATGGCTATAAGTGCTGCTAGCCAGGAGAAATCAAAATATGCATCAGTTTTGAGGATTGGGATTATGTTCTTATCCAGGGGCTATCAAAGCAAAAGTCTGAGCCAGATTTTCTTCTCAACTGTAAAGGTGTAAACGTGTACAAATGAAAAACTCAGTTTCTTTTTCTACAGTCATGATATCAGACTATGAAAACTTTTGGTCTTTAACAAATGACCATCATGAATAAACCCAGTTTTAGACCTATTTAGATCTGAATCTTTAGAGGTTGATTCTCAAATCTGATTTTGTTAGTCAGTCTTAAAAGACTGACTGTGCACTTGTCTTGATCCTGACTTCTGTGAGTAGATCTACACTGGCATTTAACTTGGAGCCTGATGCTATATTCAGGCTCAAAACTCCTAGGTTTTCCACACAACCTATACAGTGCTTCACTTTTCCATCTCAGGTCTCAATCCTGTTAGGAAAACAGAAGAAAAATAAATGGATTGACAGTAACTCAAGCTGTTTCCTACAAGCGATCTGGATACAACTCACTTAATAGTCACTTTGAGTACAGTAAATCAAAGATAAAATGTCACTACAAACACAGGGGTTGGGCTTTATTTATCTGCTCTGACCATTTCTGGTGTTGGTCTAGTACACTGTATCTTGATGTGTATTATACCAGTATGATCAGTTTTGTATTTCTTACTTTTTTTTCCCCTTAAAGCTTCTACAAGAGTAACTGTCTTAAAGTAACATCTTTTATTTGATATTATAATACCTAAAAATCTTCTGTCTCACTTGATCTAGTATTACACTGGTGAGACAGCCTTTTCTCCAGCCATGAAACTGAACAAATACAATATTCTGAATTCAGTTTTTCTGTTTCCTGCTGGTTTAACGTGCTTTGCTTTCTCTGAGAACACTGGAGTTATTGATGCTACTTAAGACATTGTATCTTAATGGCTTTTAGGTCCTAGCACCCACTGGAGAACACACAGGTTTGCTGTCAGCTGTGAAAACTGAGAAGGAATCTTTTTTTTTTTCTACAGTACAGAATTCACATTGTTAGAGACAGACCTGAAAACAAACCAATGAACAGAAAACCCTAAACCCCCTGCACTTTAAGATACTTTACACATTTTTTGCATAGGCCACTTACAAAATTATGTATGGATAAGATTAGAATTGTTACATGAGAGTCAATTAATCACATAAAACAGGAGCAATATATAGATCATGATCTCAGGACTAGCTCACCTTCTCAAATCTATGGAATAAAGCAATTTTTCATCTGAAACAGTTCTTCCAAACACCTTTTTTTTGTAATAATATTAGACCTAATGTTTTATCCGCACCTTTGAATGTCAGGAAAAAGAAAAGAATCTAGTAAAATTACTTTCAAATAGCAGTTGCTCGAAATGTACAATTTGCTTTCTTTTTATTTTAAAATGTGTACATCTATTCCCATATAGCTTTAAAAATTCCTGTGATATTATTACTGAAACTTATCCTCTAATCAAAACAAATAAAACCAAGGGAAAAAACTCCAGTGCAAGCAGATGTGAGTTATATCTAGGAAAACTGAGCTAGAGGTCAGATCAAACAACTTAAGACAACTGTAAGCAATGTTAGAGAAAGAAAAGAATTTGAAAGAAAACCATAACCTGTATTTATAGCCTGGACACGAGCATACATCTTCTGTCAACTGCCTCCAGCCTGAGCCCAGCTGATTGCTATCACCCTTACACCAGGAGCTATTACTTCTCGTGGTTTTGCTAGCTATGGGCCTCATATTAAGTCAAAATGATTTAACTTAGCAAAGACCTGATGCTTGCTTTGTTTAAGCTAGTATTTTCTAGTTTATCAGAGTAAATTAGGAATTCTTTTCAGAGAAGGTAGAAAGCTGGTTAAAGAATGTCACACCCTTTGATCTTTACATTGCTTGTCCAGCACATAATCTGTAAAAGGATACTGGTTTTTGTATGTTAATTCAGCTCTTTGTACTTACAGTTCTTCATTTACATTTAGCTAAGAAACTTGGACTGATGCCTTAGTGTTATTTACTTATGGCTGTACTTTCCCAAAACGTATAGAAGCAGTTTATATAGGTTATGTTGTTTCACAAAATTTTACCACCCACTAAGTACAGTATTAGTTAAAAAATTCTGACACTTTACAATTCTTTGTTAGCTGCATTTACTCACGCTCCAGTTCTGAGTCACAGTAACTGAAAATGTTGGTTCCAACATCAAGGTTTCAAAGTAAAACCTGACTCTGCCAGTGGGAGTCATTACCCCTTTCTATTGCCCTTGGTGCTCTTAAAGATGTTAGCTTCTACACTGAGGGAGAGCACCTGAAAAAAGATGTAGATGTACCTCTGTTACCACTGAAAGGGTGATAACATTTGCCTACAACTCTGAAAGAAGAGATGTGTTGACTCTTCTTGCAGTAGAGATGCTACTAAACTTTAAAGAACTTTAAAGAACTAATCCTGCACAAAACTTTAATCCTAAATTTTGATCACTTTATGTTGAAAAATATACATAAAGCACATGTCTAAGTTCAAGGAATTTAAAGAAAAATTGTACTGAAATATGTTAGTTACTTTTCTCACTGTTTTTGATGGTACTTTAAAGGTAATATTTACAATGAGGGACAAAAAATTAAATTTATTTAGCACCTTAATATTAACTTATTGTTTCATGAATATTAATGGACCTTTCCCCACCGATTTAGAGGAAAACTGTCTCATTATGACAGCATATTGACAAATCCTTCAATTTAAAATTTGAATCAGCATTTTATACATATACTGTTATTTATTTATATGAACATGGTAATAAAAATACTGCTTTAATTTTAATAGCTAATGTATGTAGACATGTAATCAATATTCTCTTTTTAGTCTATATTTCACATGTTAAGCTTGAGGAATTTTTGAAAATTGGATAGTAGTCTCACTTTCCATATTGTTTCTAATTATCAAAGATAACTTTATATATGTTTAAACTGTGAAAGAAACACATTTTTCCCCAGTTCAGTATTGATGTAAAGGGAACCAGGCAGTCAAATAACTCCATAAGATGTCTTCAAATATAACCTCTGGACTGTAGAAACAATGAAATGTAAATGCATTTATGATTAATTAACATTATTATACTATTGTTATTCTGAAGTATGGAATATATCAGAACATAGTAATTGTGCTTATCTTACCATGAAATTCCTGACAAAGTAGAAGTACATCCATGACTCCACCAGAGATTTAATTTGATTAACTCTATGGTGAAGGGGATACCGTGCACTTTCGCTTGAATTTCCAGTGAAGTTTTCATTACTTCTCCTCTCTCCATTCCCCACCTCCCACTCCCACATCTTAAAAAGAATTTTGGGCTCATAACTTTTATTTTTTCATCAGTTCCCTATTGTGCTCCACCACAAGGAGCAGTAGAGGACCCCTCTTTTTGTCTGATTTGGATTCAGAATCAAAACACATAAGTCTGGCTAGGATAATTGGTCTACCCTGTGCTCAATGCCAAGCATACTCACTGACTCTTTAAATGGGGAATGGCAAAGCAGAAGCCAACTCAAAACTGAATTACCTGATGATGCCATTTAGTCAAATCAAACATAACGATGGATTAATAAAAATCAAAACCACGTCTCTTGCTTTAGACCACCCCTACTTCTTATTCACTGCCTAAAATAGAAGTAGATAAGTTATGACCCCATTAATGTTGTCAATACCAAACACCTCTTTTCACTAATGACAGTTTTTACCTATAAATTAAATTTACCACTCCTTTCATGGTATTTAAACTCATATGCCCAAAACTACAAACTATTTCGCAAGATACACGTTTATTCCAATTGTTGTAGTCTTTACAGAAGACACACGTGTAGACAGTTTGCAATGGAATCAGTTTCTGAAATGACATTTGTGAAGAGGTTGTAGACGTAGGGTTTTTTTAATTTGGACATTTTCTTTATGTTCACAAGCTTCCAAAAACCAAACATGCACAACGAAAAATTGAATGAACGAATATGGATATTCAAAAAATATCTGAAAACTATTTCAAGCTGTCACCAGCATTTTAAGTGTGTTTATAATTCATATGCTATGTGATGATCATATACAACAACCTACTCACAACAATTGCTGCCTTTTATATCTACCTATATACTTTATTTGTAGGGGTGGTCAGAAGAAAAGGAGCTTAGAAAAGCAGATAAGAAGACATATTTAACCATGTTATCTTCTTAACAAGTGTTCAGATTGCAAGTGAACGTACCCTGGGAATTAAAGATTTCAATAACTGCTGCAGTTTTTCCCTGTTTTGTTAATGCGGTATCAATGAATGACAGTTTGTTCCAATCTGGTCTACATTACCAATTAAATCCTTATTTTGAAGAGTCTGAAAAATCAATTAATTGTACAAATTAATCTGAAACATGGTCTACATTGCAGGGTCAATTATATATTAAGGTCAAGAACTAAGTAACTTATGAATTTCTACTGCTCATACCTGACCTATCCCTACGGTAATATGCACAACATAGTTCCAGTTTGGATAAGAACAAAAGAAGACAATCCTTTTTAAGTGGATGCACTAGTCCATTAAACATTATGATTGATTTGCTCTCCTGTACCAGCCCAAGAAAAAGAAAACTTTCCTCTCACGCAAACAAACCCTTTATGAAAGCTGTGTTAATGTTCACCACTGTATTTCTAAGGATTCCAAAACACTGAGCCTCATAAAACTTTCCCCAGAGGAACGAGGAACAGCACAAAAATAAGGACAACAAAAATAATTCTATTTTTCCCTAATCCTGTCTTTTAGTGAACGTAATTCGAAAGACATTTTTTCAGCCATAGGACAGAAACAAAGGCTGTTGCTGCATTGCACGATGAAACAGGATGCATCTAAGCAGATATGACAGGATATCACCAACAGCAGGCTGATAGCACAGCTGTACTCCACTCCTTCTGGTTGTTTCTGTGACAATACAAATATTCCCACACACCGTAACACATTTTGGACATGCCAAATGTCCTCTCTTTATAATACATACTGCAAATAATTTCACTTCTAAAACCAAGATAAATCTAAAACTCCACCCAGTTACTTCCTAATAATACAAACTGAAAGTTCCCCAACTAAAGCAAACACTGGTAACTGAACTGAAATTATTTTTTGATTATATTTTTGCTGACAGTTACCTAACATGATTTGGTTGAAAGCAGCCCATGTTTAAAGAATATCTATTTTGACCTAAAGTATTTATTACATATGAACAAGATGACATATTAGACAACATAAAATAAAAAAGGAACCTCTAAATTTGCCTTGAATACTCTGGCTGCCAGACAGTGGGATATTTTATTTTCTTTTGAATGGCAAGGAAAAAAACTTGCCGAAATCTTCTAATTTGGAGATGTGGGGAAGCATCCAAATGAAAGTTATGTTGATTGCTTGACGTAATTATATTTCAGGGTAAAGTCTATATTATCTGTAGTGATGTGACATGAATAAACCTCACTTTTTGTGTGGAGGAATAATCCCATGCACCTGTACATGCTGGCTTCCCAGAGAAGTTGTGCTGTCTCCATCTGTGGGTATAATCAACATTCAGCTGGACATTATTCTGGACGGCCAGCTTTAGCTGATCCTGTTTGATCAGGATAGTTGGACCAGATGATCTCAGGAGGTCCCTTCTAACCCAAATCTGTGATGTCAGATGATGTCAGCATGTTAGAATAGCCCACTGTGTGCAGAATGTAATGTTTAATTTTCTTAGCTGTATCTTAATAGGTTTATGTGCCTTGACTGACATTTTTAGAATAAGCCCAACAGCTGAACATTATTTTTTGACACTGTTGTCTTTACTGTGCATTTAAATGAAACCACAGACTTTCCTTAGTTTAATTTTGCTCAAGGAAACAATGGCTCAAGCAAAGCTAAATGACAGAAATGTTTTTCTTTTACAGTGCTTACCAACTCTCAGTGGGCAGAGGAAAAACCCTCGCAGTGTCAAAAGTTTGCAGTTCACTTGTTTCTTACTAATTGACATTATGCCACAAGAATCCAACTTGCAGCATTGAATAATTAAAAATTAGTTGCCTGCTATTTAAAGCTCCCAGTGGGAAACACACAGACATGTCTGTACAATGTACTAAGAAAGGTCAAGCCTTTGGGCTGCATTCAGTGTTCAGTTTGTTTTTCAGTGGCTTAAAACTCAAAGTAGCCTTAATAGAGTTAAACTTGCCATTGACATAAATGAGGGTAATTGGGACTTCAAAACAGACATCATAGTTTTCCGCTTCTTACAAGGGAAATAAGGGTGAGCAGAGAAGTAAAGTCTGAAGCAGGAATAAAGTCAATCTGTCTTCCTTTCTATAGGAAGACATTTTGGTAAGTATAGAAATGATACTGAGAAATCATTCCTAATGCTGAACTTGCCACTCTTTCTAAATGTCACGAAGCATATGATATCTAAAAGCAGTTTTGATTTATTGATTAGGAACTTAAGGTCATGTTATCTCATGGGCTTATGCAGAAAGAAGGAGTTAGAAATACCATTATATACAGGAGCTATTTGTCACAGAAGAAGGTTACCTCTTTTACCATTATCTAAAGGAAGAATGTATCGTTTGAGTTTCCAAATCAGTCTGTGAAAATGATTGAAGGCAGGATGCCTAGCTCTAGAAATAGTCCTTTGAAACCTTCTCTTAAAATGTTAATTTAGATAATTTGAAACCTGCTCTCAGATATTTCAAGCATGTTAATTTAGACTATATATATGCAGATTGGTCCCATTCAGGAGTGGTCAGGTGGTCAAGAGATTACTGAAGTACATAAAATCTGTGGGAATTGATATTATACAAATTTGGTAGCATTTTATTCCAGACAGTTTTTAAAAGCAGCTATTTGGAATCACAGAATCTCCTGAGTTGGAAGGGACCCACAAGGATCATCAAAATCATGTGTCTCCTTATTTTATACACGTGGAAAAGTTTGAAGAATTGTGATCTTTATAGTAAATCAAGAACTTAACTTTTAAGAAAGCTAATTTAAAAAAATTTTTTTTGATGTTTTCATTTTTCCCATGTGCCTGTTACTTCCTCAAAGCCATATATTCTCAAGATAAGTTTTTTGAATATACATATTTCTCACAGAAGTAGTTATACTTTAAGCCCAGAAGGATACATTTCAAGTCTTTTTCCATTTTATGTCAGGTATTTGATACAACAGATTTTTCTTTGTTTTGAAACAGCTTTTAGGAGTCTTGATTCATTTCCTTCTGGATTTAAAACTTCGGTATCCATTTCTATCTTTTGACCTGAACTCGTCTTGATGTTAGAAGACAAAAAAAGCAGATGAGAACAGATTGTGTATGAATAGTTTTCCTCCAAGTCATGAAAGCAGGTTATGAATTAATTATCATTGCAGCTGAGCAGCAAGTGACTACGACAGTGTATTTTGACATAATGCAATAATATAATATGGAAAGGTTGAAACGTTTTTTCCTCATAAAGCCAAAACCTAAGTGAGCTCTATAACCTATAAGTTATGTGACAAATTTTTGTCGTCAGAAGTAGGGCCAGATTCAGGAGTCATATGCAAGCCACATATATAAATGGGTATAAACAGAGAGACAGTTCTTGGATGGGAATACATCCATTATTAGGATGACTACAGTTTGGAGTCTACATATGTACTACATGTCTAATTCTTACTATTGCCATAAAAATCAAACACCAGTAAGCTTTAGGTGCCACTTTTTTCCCAGACAAAAAATGAGATTCCCATCCATTGCCTCATGCCCCGTTGAGGGGCTCTACCAAACCACTACAGTGCCCCAGCAGGTCATTGCATGAATGCAAAGAAACACAGGGCATTCGTGGTTTCAGAGAACGACACCCATTGCTGTCTTCAAGGTTTTTCTTCAAGTTGTACTGCTAATCCTACATAATGTCTAGGGTAGGTTTGTGTGCTTAGAAAATCTCAACATTGACTCATACTTGCTCAGAAATCAGTTGAAAAGCCTTGCTCTGACAAAAGGAGATCCAGAGATTTTTACCGGAATCAATAAACCCTGAGTATAACTACAGCGATAGGCCTGTGACAGTATTGTTGAATTCAGCATAAATCAACACCTGCTAACTGTCAAGTCTCTTCGTTTGTCCATCTGTGCTGCGTGGCTAGATAAATATCCTAAGTCACTCTCAATATTTTAGGCTGGCACAATGATTTATGACAATGAAGATTAAGGGCCGGCAGGTGGGGGAAGAGCTAGAGAAAGATGTGCATTGCCATGGTGTAGATCTCTTGTTGGACTTGAAATATAAGTACAAAAAAAAAATATATTACCCTTTCCTTATTTTATAACAATTTTGGTTTTCTTTTAATGCTAAGATTTTGAATCATATTTGAAGACATTGGCTCTACTTGGTTTATACTTTGTTAGAAGTTCACAGAGAATTTAATTTTGAAGAGACTGTTATCCTGCTGTTCTTCAGCTAGAAGGTTTACATATTTCTGGAATTCTTCTCCTTCAGACAGAGGTCAGTGAAGAGATGATGTGTGAAACCATTGGTACCTGTTGTGAGAGCTAATATACTGAAATACCTCTATTTAAAAAAGAGATTTATTTTCTTGTATGACTACAACTCTAATGCAATTTACTAGGAATCAGTAATTCTAATCTCAGTTTCTTTCTGCCTCCAGATTTACTGGCTAAAAGGGCACTTGGTGGAAAGTAAAAGAAATACAACACAATCTATAAGTCTAGAGGAAATGCCAGAATATCATCATTATTTTTATATTCTTTCCTTGCATTTAGTTTGTGCCTGAGCTTCTAGTAACTTCTAGTAACTTCCTCATGGGTGGAATTGGTCAATGGACACAAACTAAAAAAACCTGAAATTCTGTCTGAATATGAGAAAAAATATTTTTACTATGAGGATGGTCGAAGAAAAAAAACAGGTTTGCCCAGAGAAGTTGTGAATTCTCCCCTTTTGGAGATATTCAAAGACTGACTGGACACATCCAAGACAATCTCATCCTCTGACTCTGCTTGAGAGGTGGAAGATGTGGGGTGAAGCAGGTGATCTCAAGAGGTCACTTGTAAACCCCAAAAATTCTGTAATTCTGTGAATTTCAGTTGTGTTAGTATGAGGGATTTAGAATCCTCAGAATACATGCTCATTCATGTTTGAATAGAGACAATTGTACATTTTTCTATGGCACATAACTTTTGAGTTTCAATACAGAAACTCAAATGTTAAGTAAATCTCACATTAAATGAGAGAAAAATTTAAAATGTTAAAAAAAAACCCAACCCACAGAAAAACTTAACGAAGAATACAACAATGAGGAACTCTGAACTTCTATGAACTCCTTGCTTCCTTTGCAATCTTGGCTGCACATCACTTGTGTAAAAAAGCCAAAACTTAGGAGATGCAATTTTAGTTTTGCTGATTTGGTTGAGTGGCATTTGAGCTTCCACTGTAGATAGCAGTCTTTTTAAAAGCATGAGAAATACTTTCTATGTGCGTGTGGCTATAACCTAAAAAGGAAGTGTCTCTATTAAATCAACCCAGGCCAGGTTACTAGTTTTGTGTTCTATTAATTCTTGGCAATGATTTTTTTTTATGACAAAAATTTTGGTTTTCTTGTTCTATAGAGACATCTTGACTTTCTAAATAACAAGTGTAATACCAGAACTCATTTAGGTCTCTTGAAATAATTTTACTGATTTTTAGAACATAAAGGAGCTGCATTCTAACTGCTTAGGACTAACCATGTTTTGGGGACACAGAACTGGTCTAGCCTGATTTCTCTTTCACCCACACAGGCATAGGAAGTGGATTGTGAATGTTGGTATCCAGCCCACTTTTGAGTATCTAAGATCACAGCAAATTATTTTAAGAATAGGGCTTGTTCAGTCTTTTCTATGCAACATGGCCTGTTACACAGCATACTAATTAACAGAAAAGAAACCCCAAAACCATTTTTTCCTGTGGAGAGAGTGATTCAGCACTGTGATAGACTCCATGGATATTTTTAGTAAGAACTGGTTAAATTAGCATTCTGTGCTACTTTCAGTTACAAATACTTACAAATAATTTTTTTAAGACCAATCTTAACTCTTCATTACAAAAAATATAGAGTAAATGCACTAATGAGCCATAAATCATCAGCTAAACTAACCCCTAAAAATTAGTTGAGAATAGTTGTTACTGATATTTAACCTTGTGGACCAACATTTTACCTTACATGTACAAAAGCATCAAATTCAGAAACGTCATGGAGGTTTCACAGAGTCTGTCTAACAATACAGGTGCCAAGTGAAATGAATAACACATGCAATTAATATTTTTCAATATAAACTGAGCAAGTATTACAGAAGCTGCTGAAGGTGGAAAGGTTAAAATATTAGATTTACAGCTGCATATCAGGAAACACAGAGGATGTACTTGCAGAAGCACAGTTTTCTTCAAATTTTGCCTTAAAGCTGTGATTTGACACAATAATACTAAATAACAGAGCAAGAGAAGCATGGATAGCAGTAAATAGGGAACAGTGTAATGAGGAGTCAGCTCTGAGAAGAATAAAGACCCTGGAAAGTAAAAGAAGTTGATGACAACTCATATATGATATAAAATTGGAAGACCAGTAACACTTCCTCTATCAGTACACACATGAATAATATATACATATTTTAGACCTTATCCCATCTTCTGTATGTCATCCAGCTAAAGTAATAAGTAAAAATGCCGAGAACAAAAGGGGAATGATTGTTCAACACAGTGCTGCATATAGTATCTATCCTGTTTTAAAGAAAGAAGAAAACTATTATTTCAACTGAAAAGATGAAATTAGAAAAAAAATACAGTTTTTTTAATCTTCATATGAAGACCTAAGTAAGTAAAAATTTGGTAGCAATTACTCCAGCTGGACATCATGAATAAGATGGTAGTAGTTAAGGCCCAGAGAAACAAATTACACGGATGGAAAGAAAAAAACCAACAAATTAAGCACCTAGGAGTCAGCTCAAAAAAAAGGTGACTGAAGGAAGATGAGATGTGACAGATATAGATGTGGGTAAAAAAGCTATATCATTGAGGGAGATGTGAAAGTAATCCCAATGTGAAACTGAAATTGTACTTGAAAATGGAATTAAAATAATAAAATGGGTGTAGAAAAGCAGTTTCTCTAAGATGCCATTTAAATAACTAAAAATAAAGCAAGAGAAGTTGTATTAAAAATAAGGAGATCCGTAATTTCAGTTTCAATGAGTAATGGAAATTGGGAACATGAACATTTTTACTCATCTGTGTAGGCTGTTAGGTTTGACCTGTAAATCAATAGATGGTAGTCTGATTCATCACTAGAAACTGGAGCTAATGAGACATTTTCCACATTTCCTTCAGTTGAACCAGGGCGTTCATACTGCTGTAGATAGGAATGAAGATCTATCAGGCTAGAGAGAAAATACAGAAATGAATGTGGTTTCAGGCTTTCAGTTAAGGTACCTCCATCGTAAGTAAGTGAAAGATACATGTTGTGGTCCCTGCCACAAGCAATGTTTGACCTTTGAAACAAATTGCTTTCTACCAGATGAACAAGAGATCATAGAGAAGCAATTGGATGGCTACAGCTATTCTACCCTCAAATTATTCAACCTACCCTCAGAAATTCTACCCTCAAAGTTGCACTGTGTAAAGTTTCCCTGGACTTTTCTTTCTACATTGGACTCCAAAGGTCTGAGAGAGAAATGTTAAATAAGACACTGTAATGGTTTAACCACATCCAGCCACTAAGATCCATGCAGTGGACCCTCCCCCACCCCTTCTCTGCCCCACTGGGATAAGGAGCAGAATCAGAAAAAGACAAAATTCGTGTGTTGCGATAAGAACAGTTTAATAACTGCAATAAGGTAAAATCATGATGATGAGATCAGGAAAGCGGAGGAGGAAGGAATAACATCCCATGACAGTACAACTGCTCACCCCCCGCTGACTGGTGCCCATCCCATCCCCAAGCAACAATTGGCTGCTCCTGGCCAGCTCCCCCAGTTTATACACTGAGCATGATGTGCTATGGTCTGGAACATCCCTTTGGCCAGTGCAAGTCAGGTCTCGCATCTATGCTCCCTAGCAACTTCTTGTGCACCTCCTCACTGGCAGAGTATGAGACAGTGAAAAGTCCTAGATTTAAGGTAAGAAGTACTGAGCAACAGCTAGAATATCAGCATGTTGTCAACAATACTCTCATTCTAAATCAAAAACCCACAGCATTGTTCCAGTTACTCTGAAGAAAATTAACTCTATCCCAGCCAAAACCAGAACAGAAACTATATAAACATGAAGCATTAATTTCATTCTGATGGTCAAAAAAATCAGAGTGCAAAGAAAAAAAGTGCGTTAATTAATAAGCAGGAATTTGCTTCTCTGTCACGTCTCTGAAAATCATGAAGACAGTTTTGAATAACTTTCTCTTTTATTCCATAAGTGGCTTTTATGAGTGGCTCAGCATCTATAAGTCACAACTATAATAATCATTCTCTGTGTCTGATGAACCAAACCCATTGGGAAGTTCACCCACTTTTTTAAAGCAATGTGATTAAAGAGGACAAAGAGAAAGAGGATCCCATCTAATCTCTGTACATGTGCATTCTTCTTAACCTTCTTGATCAGACGTGGAAAATCAGCCTTGAATTCATCGGTGTGTCCCTTACAGTTTGAGAGTTATTTTTAGCAGTTGCCTCATTGCCATAATGCACAGGGCTTTAAAAGCCATGAGGCTGCTCCAAAAAAACTGATCAAGTAGATTTACCAGCTGCCTAGTTATGTTTCGGAATCTAAAAGTGAGAAAATAATAATTTAAGGAAAAAAAAAATCTATTTTCTAATTTGAATCCATTTCCTTACTAGTTCCTTTACCTCCTCACTATATATATATATCCATATATATATATATATATAAAACCTTTTCTCCACCTGAGACATTTTTGGGAAGGGATGATCACTTTGTCCTGTGATCCAGAACAGTAAGAATAATACATAGTTTTTGTTCTGTGAACCTGTTTTGTAATACTGTAATTCAAAGGCACATTTTTAAAACAGGAAAACAACAACAAAGAAAGAAACAAACAAATCCCTAAAAAACAACTACACAAAACCTCAACCCATTCCCAACATTATTATTAGTGTGGTGTTCGAAAACACAGAGTTCGAATTCTGTGTTCGAAAGTACCCAGAATTAGTCTTAGATTAAGAAAGTATATATTATGGAAATTCTTTAGGAATTGCTGATATATTCTTTGTTCTCTCTCTAAATTATTTTAGGTTTGTTTTCTTTTTTTCAATCATTCTCATATGATTACATTAACACTATTTTATTTCCAGTACTTAAAGTGATTTTCTTCTTCTTTATTCCACCAACCTAGATTCAAGCATGAATTTTTTTAGTGTGTATTTTCTCTGTAAACTTCCATGCATTACTTTAATATTTTATTACCTGTACTTTTTATTTATAACCCTAAGAGTTTTCTGAGTGTGAAAACCATTTGTTTCATTTTTTGAGAAAAGACTTTTATTCATACATCTTTCAGAGTGCAATCATTGCTGTCCTCAGCTATGGTGAATCTTGCTGACAACGGACTAACTTTTGACCCAGACATATGCTTCCACTTTGCAACAAGAGTTATTTTAAATGCTATTTCTGCTCTTCTGAAAAAGGTCACTTAATCCAAAAAGCTGGTTTGTGCAGTTTGTATGTGGCTAAAAGATAAATACAGTTTGAATCACCTGGGAGTAAAAGTCTTCTCCTATAGGCTCTCTTGAGCTGAAAGACTGAATCCAATTTTGTTTTTACATTGCCATAAGCTGTGTTTTGAACACCATCTAAGTTAAAGAGAAGTAGTTTGGTTGGTTTTTTCCTGTAAGAAAAAACGTGCTTTTCCTCTGTCAGTACTGGCAGTAAGTAATTTTCTTAAGAGCTCTCACTTCTGAGAATCAACATGTAATAAAGATTATTCTGTGTCGATAATATCGGTGTAAACACATTTGAAATAAAATGCAAATTCTTTTTTTAAGATTTTTTTTTACTCTTAATTTAATAAATGGTTCTTGTCTCAAAAAAAAAACCCCAGTTTCTGTTTCCATTGTCTTTTCTTTCTCTGCTTTTTACTTATTTCCCCGTCCTGGAACAGAGAATTTTTGGCAAGAAGAACCATTTCCTAATAAAAGAAAAAAGCTTCCTCTCATTTTAACATATAAAATAAGCAATTTTTGTACAAATGGAGACTTATAATTTGTTCTGTGCTGTTTAGCAAGAGACTCATCCTGTCTAGAACAGCAAATGCACTTCATAGAGGCAAATGCAACATCTGAGATATTACCAACTGAAATTTAGGAATACTGGCATTTAATAAGTTGATTCATTTCATCATGAGTAGTCCACAAGCTTTTCCTTTCCTTAAGCACAGTACTATAAATATATTTTTTTCCATTAATATAACTTCAATTATCTCACTTCAAAAATAATTTTGCCATCCCAGTTGCCAGGTATTGGTATACAAGGCAAGTAGGTGGGGGGTGAAGAATCAAAAGTGAGAAAATCAGAAGTGAGAAAACTTGTGGGTTGAGATCAATTCAGTACAATAATAATAACTATTATTGTTGTTACAGCAACTTGTAATGAAAAAGGAAAATATCAAAGAGAGAGAAAATAAAAGCAAGAAAGATAAGTGATGAAAATGAAAAAAATTCCTCACCACCAAGCAGCTCATGTCCAGCCAGTCCGTGAGCAGCCATACCCTAATCTCTCCCTCATTTTATTGCTGATCATGGTGCTGTAAGTACGGAATATCCCTTTGGTCAGTTGGTTTCAGCAGCCCCCATTGTGCCCCTGACTCCTTGCTGGTGGGCTGCAGTGAGGAACAGAAAAGGCCTTGAACCCATATGAACACTGCTTAGCAATAACAAAAACATCTTTGTTTTACCAAGTCTCCTCCATAGTAGCTACTGTGAATAAATTAAACACTATCCCTGACAAAACTAGCATAATACCATTATTTGTACATAGCCTTAATAAGCCAGGCTTCCAAATGGACACACTGAAATTCTTTCTACTATTTGACCAAATTGCACCAAGTAACTTCACTGAAGTAAATTAAAGTGATACTAACCAAATCTGACCCCTAATATTTCCATTTTTTGCCCCTCTTACTTCTCTACTTCATAAGTGACTGTTCTGAGACCACCATGACTGGATAAAAATTGCTAGGCTGCATTTTCCTGTGAAGCACCTGACTGGGTCAGGGTCAAGATCAAGTAGCTAGTATAAAAAGCAAAGAACACAGAGCATGCCATACCCACTTCAAAGTTTAGTGAATGCCTTTTAACACTTACTTGTTCTCAGGCAACACAAAGAAAATTAGGTAACAAAGCTGCTTGCTGCAAATTGTTCCAGGCAATTTAAGTCCCAAGTGTTGCACTGAGACCAAATTTCAGTACTGTGGCATGCATATCCTATCTCATATATGCATCATATTTATATGTTTTTTTTATACATTTAAAGTTGGTTTTATGCAACCAAGCATCTACTTTCTGGCACCTTATCAAATCTATTTGCAGGCAAAAGTAATTTAGAATGCTTTTCACTTTACATTACAAGCTTACAAGTTTATATCTGAGTTTAAGGTCCCCAACATAAATTTTTGAGAGCTTGATGACAAATATATTTCCCTTCTGTAAAGCTCTGTGTTAAGCAAAAACCTCACAATTATATGAAGATAGAGAGGTTTCTGTCCAACAGAACTGTTATCCTGGTTTTGAAATCGAATTGTGCAATTTGATCAAGAATTATCAGCACACGGTGACTTTTTGATATATACATATATGTGGGGTTTTTTCTGTGCCTGAAGATTAAACTGCTCTCTCTGCTCCTCTGTCACCTGTTAAGCACCTGCCAGTTAAGATCAGTTGTTCCACAGCTCATTACCTGTTATTGCGACCTACCTCTGATCTATTACAGATGCAGGGTCTATGATTTTGCTGGGCACCCTACCTACCTACAACAGTCCCTCTTGTAAGGCAAACCAATCATTCACATTCTGCTCATTTATCATCTGCAGCTTCAGCTGACAGAAGCTGCAGCTGCACATCTCTTCTAGGACTCCCATATATTTATTTCTATAGTGTTATCTAAGGACATATTTTTTGTCATTCTGAGAGCTACTTTATGTTTGCAAAATGCATTTGTCAAAACGCTCAGCATTTACAAATGCATAGTAAAGGTTCAATATAATATCAGACATAGTCATGTTACAGTTGCAAAACTTGCCTGCACAGATGTAGAATTTCCAAGTTTGTAATACCAAAATTAATGCTCAATGTTCAATTTTTTTAGAATTAAGCCTGAGGCATCTGTTTTTCTCAAACATTTCAAGGACATGGAGTTAGATTGTTTATTTCTTACCCACAGACCTTCCTATCCACAATGTGTGTACAAAAAATCTATGTAAACTTCAAAAGGAAGAAATGTAAAAGATCTGTTCCGTTAATAAAAACTTTCTACCAAACAACAACAGAACCAATGACTGAATCACTCAGACACTGGGAATACTTCAATTGTAATAGACAAAAGTTTTAACTGACTTCTTTGTCTAATGCTCCACAGCTAATTCTCCTCTATCTGTGCATTGCAGCATTTAAAATTTCAAGGAGAAAAACAAACAAAGAATCTGTTCTATTTCAGTACACAAGATTCAATAACAGAAGATTTATTTGTATGTTTCCTAGAATTAGATCATCTCTGAGGGTACTGCGTGGGTAACAAAGTTATCTGGGTATAATTTCTATGACATGAAAATACTGTAGCAGCCTACCCAAGTCTCAGTGGGAAAGGTTTTACTCTGCTTACCAAGACAACAATAATTGTTCCCACTACACTAGGGAAACTGTAGAGATCAGAGAACAATTGGAGGCATGGATGGGCAGCTCTGGGGACAGAGACATCTACATAAGGTATCCACAGTGACCAAGGGGACCAAAAACCTAGACGAATGAAACAGCACTGTTTCATAGTTGTGTGTCCTGGCATAAGCAAATAAACAGTAACCACTCAAGATTTTATTTTAATATGTGAGATTATGTTTGTACTATTTTTACCTGGAGAGAACAAGTATTTAATTGTATTATCTCAGACACTTAACTGTATTTTTTTTATTCTCAAGAAGCATTTTGCTTGACATAAAAATAACAAACAACAGGTCTCACAAGAGGGCTACTCATAGATATTCACGACTCCCAAACCACTCTCCAGCTCCATTCAGAATGGCTGAAAAAGCTAACAGTGTGTTAGTGTGCCTGTGTTAAACTCATGAGCAAATACTGCAACCACCTTCTTTCTAGATTTTTTTTTCCTAACATGATGTTACCAATCCTCTACACCATAGAAGAAGTTCAAAATTCTAAGAGCAAATACTAACTCTTGATTCCAGAAATGAAATAATTTTCTTATAGATGTGACCAGGAAAATGACAAGGACTAGCTAAATCCTTTTCTGTGTTTATAGAATGACAGTGGCATAAGAAATCAGACAAGATGAACTTTTCAGATTTCACACTGAGTATATGGAGCATTCTTTCAACTTAATGTTGTTTTCTGATAGAGTCAGTTGTTAGCAAACAGAAAGGAAAATTAAAGCTTTGGTCCTGATCTAGCAGAAATAAGTTGATATCAACAAAATACTATGTATTCCTCTTCAACAGTACTGTTTTAAAACTTCCCTTTGTAAAGAGATCTGTTTTGCAAGATCCTCTATAGGGTAGAGTGGAGTAGAGTAGAGTGGAGTAGAATAGAATAGAATTTCTATACATGTATTTCTACTCATAGCTAGCATATCTTTCCATGAATCACCAAACCTTCCTTTTACATGCAAAAGCAACCGTTTTCTTCAAAGCTGTTCTCTTGGCAACTGTTTCTTAGAAGTGACTGTCCTCCGACCTCCCTGAAACTGGAACATCTCTAACACACATATATTTCTCACAGACGCTGGAGATAGTGTTTGCCTTTACAAAGAAAAGGCTACACAAGGTAGTGTTAAGGATTCTAAGCCCAAAATGTTTGTTCTATTTCATATCTGCTTTGACTGATCCGTATGTAGTTTTAATTTCAAAAGGAGTAACAAGATGTGAAGTGTTTGCAACTGCAATTAAAAACAGATAAGACTCAATGTGCTCATGACTGAGAGAATTAGTGTTTGACTGATGTAAGATTTGAGTCTTCCAAAGCATTTGTAAAATCACTCAAGAGTGTTGTTATCCCTTCTTTTTCTTCCTTATTTTTGTTCTTAAATAACAAGCTGGTATTAATGCTGTCTTTGTTAAGACTAATGTGAAAACACTCCAAGTTTTGTCCTTAATGGAGAACAGAATCTGTCCCATACAGTACAGGAAGCATTTCAGGAGAGGGCAAGAAAACCAGATTTTTTGTTTGTGGTATTAGAAACAAAATGATTAGATGACTCCATTAACTCATATAGCTGATACCAATTTCTGAGTGAAAGATTTGAGTTTTTACCTTCATTTCATTATTTCCCTTATTTTTTCCTTTTTTATTTAACGTATTGATGAGCATTGTCTTCTGTACAGACTCTATCGCCCAAATACAACTTAATCTGGTGCTTCTAAAATCTAAATAGATTTATGGAGACTGACTAAAAACTGGGACAACTTCCACTCAACAAACTCAATGATTAAAACTCACGTAACATTCATACAGACATATATTCCAGTTCTATTGAGCAGTTTGTATTTGTGACTTTGCTGTATACAGAGAGTATTTTGAAAGCTAAGTTTAGTTCTCTTCTGAATACATAAATTTGTTCGCAAGAACTTCACTTGTGAACTGGTGAGAAAATTTCTTATTCTTCCTCTGCAGTAGCCTGCCAGTTTAGGAAATTCATAGCACAGCCTGCATAGCATTTATAAGGTTACTAAAAGAAGCTGTGAAAAGACACACACAAAAGGTACATGTTTTTCACTTCAGAGAAGGTGTTAATTGTAGACCTATCAAATATGCAGCTGTAAGTTTTGCACAGATGTGACAAAAAGTGTGAAAGTGTAGGAAAGCTTTATTCCAAACATTTGCATAGACCTTAAATAAAGTAGAAATGGGATCAATAACTGGGTTCTCTTGACTACAGTCAGTAAATTTGAAGAGTAAGTTAATTATAAAGAATTATATTCATGTTAGACAGACAATCACTGTTTATGAAGTTGACTGCAGTTCAGTGCATAGCTCACATTTTCTTCCCATTATCCACTTCATCGCATAAATCAAGTGAAGCCCTCTCAAAGCTTTCCTAGTATTATCTATACATACATCTTTCAGTACTAATTTGATGCAACATAATACTTTGTGGTAAGCCTTCGGCTGGCTGAAAACTCCAGACTTTGCCAGGAGCCAGATAGTTCCAAGCTGCAAAAAACATTTTTCCCAACAAGGGCTTTTCAAACTCAGGAGCCAAGTTACTTTGACTGACTATTGAATCACACCACTTTTGGAGCTCATCACCAGCATTTCAAACATAAATGAGCGCCTAAGTCTGCATCTCCCTTAAGAACAGACCTAAATAACTAGTTGAGTAGCATGGCACAGCATTAAGATGCTGCCTTTAAAAGGCAGAATCTTAATAATCCAGGACAGCTGTACTGTGTGAACTAGAGACATCAGAGTTTGCTGCTCACAGCAGGGCTCCAATGCCACCTGGTTAAGTAAAAGTCTTAGCTGCACATTCTGCTACAAATCAACCAAATGCTGCTTGTACTGCAGCACGCATATAATCTTACAAATGAGAATGGGATGCTAGTTTTGGAGCCCTGTTTATGAGTCTTTTTGCAATAGATCGAGATCACACAATTTTCTACATGTCTCTCAAATTCTGTTAAAAACATAAATTACTACTTATCTGTAAAACAAAAGAAGGAAATCTATTTTATTATTCCCCTGGAAAAATCTAAACAAATTATGCAACATCACACTTCCACCTACCAGAAAGCAATAAATTATGTATGTAGAAAGGGGAAATAAGAGTGGAAGTATCAAAGAAGAACAGAATATATCATAAAAATGCTGTTCACACTACAAGACATAAGGCTTTATCAGTTTTTCTATTCTGATCCATTATGCTCTGGGGATCATCTCAGCCTCAGAGCAATTCTTTTCAGTTGATGTATAACTCTAAAGTGGATGTGCTGTGGGTTGTTTTTTTGTTTGTTTTTTTTTTGTTTTGTCCACCCTGGTAACCAAAAAGGAAATTATAAATGTCACTGTAGAGGTACCCAAATTGGTGAGATACAATGAGCAATTTTCTCATATAAAATCTTCAGCATGAAAATGTATTTAAACTAAGGCATAGAGGCCAGCATCACCAGATATTTAGGGTTTGAAAAAAAACAATAAGTAGAGACTGGGAATTACTTCAGGATTCTCAGTACAGGATATCAACTACATGCCTGAAAATTTCTGAGTGAGGGAGTGATGCAATTAACAGACTAAATTACTTTGTCAGGGAAAGTGGTAGCTACTCACAGCTTTTTGGTACCCAAGCAACTCAAATTCTTCAGTCAGTTGTATCAGGAACACAAGCCTGGGGGATTGAGGGTTTGTATTTTTTGAATGGGAAAAAAAATGAAGGACGTTTCAAAATATTGGCCTAAGTAAATTCTGCATGTCTTTTCAATTTTTTTTTCCTCTTTTGTCTGGTTGACTTGAACCTGATTTTTCACAGGGTACAGGGAATCTTCGTTTTTCAGTTTCTTGAGAGGAAGTTTATACATAGTGCCTCCATAGCTTTTTGGCTGCTCTGAGATATTTTGTTGATGGACATTCAAAGCTGTTTCTCATTCTTGTGGTGGTTTGAACCTGAGTTGATAGACAGTTGTTTAGACCAATAACGCTTCTCGAAATCTACATATTTAAACTGTGTGGAAGCCCGGGAATTTCCCTCTTCCTTCTGGCCTGTGGACTGGTTACTTGGGCTTTGGCCGCTCGGCCCGGCAGGCCGGGCTGGGTCTGGCTGGGCCTGACTGGGCCTGACCAGGCCAGACCACTCGGCCCCGGCAGGGGCTGGGACCAGACCCATGGCTCCGTGAGGGCCGTGATGCCCCCCCCGCCTTCTCCGGGGCAAGCAGAGATGGACTTTTACAGCTTTGGCCGAAAGCAGCTCCTGGCCGCTGCCCAGCAGAGAGCATGTGACCACCAGAGAGATAAGTTGTAGCTGCAAGCCAAGGCTCCGGGTAAGATTAACTCCTTCTGAACTGTAAATTCCCCAGAAGAGATGACACCTGCGAACATCATCCTCTCCCAGGTCAGAGGAAAGGGAAAGGCAAAGGCACGTGAATAGATAACCATGATAGTGACACCAAAGTCAGTGAAGAAGAAAGAGCTGAAGCCCTGAGGGAGGAGATAGAGGAGATGCTTTTAACCCAAAAGTTGAAATTCTTTTGTGAAGCTATGGTGATGGACTATGATACATCAGAGAATCCCTTGAAATTTCATTATAAGCATGGGGGGTAGAGCGTTTACTTGTAGCCATGGGCAAAGATACCTGTGCTGGAATCAGTAAATGTTGAAGTAGCTGTGATCTACTGAGAAACCTGAACAGAGAGATAGTGATGGAAGAAGATCTCTGTTCCTGAGATGAAGATGATCCCAGAGGTAGATGACGAGAACCTTTGCTCTTGAACAGCTCATCCGTAGAATAGTACCCCATTAGCTAAGATTGAACCCTCGAAAACAGCTGTGGGGAAAGCTGTAAGTTGAGGGAAGGGACTTTCACATGCCAGCAGAAAACCACCCCGGGCGGCTGTTGTGCTGTGACGTGGAAGCCACAAGAATACTCCTTCTTGTGGAGAAGCCCCATAGCATGGACAAAAGAGACTCCTCTCCCTAAGTGAACTGATGAAAGACCATTATATAGGTGGTAAACTGACTGAAATAATCTCAAGTTTGTGCCTTTATGTTGTAACTGGGAGGAGGGGGGAGGATGAGGGGAAGAGAAGTGTTCTGAAGGTGTATTTTGATTCTTACTAATCTTTTTTCTTTTAGTTCTGTTAATAAACTTCTTTATATTCTTTAAGTTTGGAGCCTGCTTTGCATTCCTCCTATTTCTTGTCTCACAAAAGGTAAAAGATGCGAACCAACCCACTACAATTCTTCAGAAACATTCCTTGGCTGCATCAGTCACCACAACAAGGGTGTAACTATCAGTTAAGAACTGTACAGCAGTTTATTGCAGCGTTTGACTACAATTGGACTGTTGCACCAAATGACAGGGTGTAAAGGAGATTTGAGTCATTTGGCTCATGCCTATTGTTGCAGTTGCTTTCATCCGCCTAGACTCATCTGTTTCTTGCACAACAATTCTGAAACTCTTCAACCTTAATTCTATTTACTATTAATTGTGTTACAAGAAAGCCGCAAAAATACCACATTCAATTTTCACTCTTGGATAATTTGCTGTAATAGGAAAGCAGAATGGAGGCTGTTAATCATGCTGAAACACCTCTAGGCTGAGACAGCTTTGGCTAATGCAGGCAATGCAATTTTCTACCTAATGGTGAGCTACACTTTGCAAGAAAGAAGGATGCAGGAGTTTTCTCAGGGTTCAGCATTTAGGGCAATAAAGTCTGTTAACAGAGGGCATTTTGTCTTGGTTACCTTTATATTTATGTTTGTGAGTTTTTTTCACAGAACATCCAATCACACTTTTCTATAGATTGCTCATTTTCCTCTATCCCATTTCAAAAAACAAATTAACATCAAAAAGTATGACCAGTGAATTATTTCCCTTTGATTCACATATCCTTCAATTTTTAATTTAAGAAATTCCTTAATTGGAGACCATATTGCCTCATCCAGATTTCCCTCTAATTTATCATAAACAAGTTACTAAAGGCATTAAAAAATTAGAATCATAAATGCATACCACCATCTCTTTAAGTTCTTTACTTCTGTAATCCGCCTTGCCTACCTTGTTTCATCTAACTAGAGGAAATGATATGACAGGCACAGAAGATATACTCTCGGTTTGTCCTGTAAGTTTCTTTAAAAAGAGTGACTGGGTTAAAAGAATTTCCTTGAGGCTTGGTCTTGCTTTAGGGGGGAGCTAAGAGTCTGGGGACAGAAGATTCAGAGGTTACAGAGTGTAGTAAGTGAACAGGAAGCCTGCAGGAGAGAAAAAAAAAAGAAGAAAGAAAGAGGAAAGGACTTACAGCCCAGTGTTAGAATGGGAGAGAAAGAACCTTCCTATGGCGCTGGTGGTGAGGACCGAGTGTGCTGTAATACAGAAAATCAGGAAACTGGTTGGAATCAAGCCCTGAAACAAGTTGCTCTTCTGCTAGCAAACTGTGGGCACACCATCCTATATATAACTTCTTACTGTTATTTAATACTGAACACACATGGCAAAGCAGTCCTCACAGTATTTGGAAATATCAACAAAGAGAGTGATATCAACTGAATAACTGTTAAATTAACTATCATTCAAAGTGTCTATAATTCTCTATGCCATTTACTCCAAACTTATAAATGCAATCCGCTGTGATTTTTCTTTGTTGTTTTAAATTTCTTTTGTTTCCTCCTTGTCTAGTGAGATTAGCGCTGTTAGAGCACGGTGCTAACATCAAGGCTCGCAGTTCAATGCCTGTGTGGGCCAGGCACTTAAGAGCCAGACTTGATGATCCTTGTTGGTCCTGTCCAACTCAGAATATTCTGTGATCTCTAAAATAAACTCCTAACTGCCACTATTCTGGAGACAGAGAGCAGGGCATATAATCTTTTTTTAAGCAAAATAATTAATGGAAAAGGCTATCAGTCTTTCCTTTAATAATTTATTCCTTTTCATGAATCAGACCAAAACCATTAAGAAAAAGACCAGAAGTCTTAAGGTGTTATGAAATTCTGTTAAACCTTGCATCCATATAAGATGAACAGAGAGGACAAAGAAAGAAGTTTTGGAAGAACTGCTGATCTCATACTACAAAACATTAATGGCTTAGCTACCAAACTATATTTCTGTTTGTTTTTGCAAGAACAGAAGAAAGTACAAAGAGGATTTCTGGAGAAATATGTCCAAAATGAATTGTGTTTGCACTGGGATAAAAATTCATAGCTTGAAGCACACAAAAAAATAAACTAATATTAAATCTAATATTGGGACAGGCTCCTGTGAGCTGTTTGCTACTCTGTCGACATATAATAGTCTGCTCAGCATTACAGCTTACATTTTTGTACTACAAAGATGAGCACAACTCCTGAGTTAGGTAAGAAAAAATAATTCAAAAATAATTCAAAAAAATATTATTTCTTTTCTTTGAACACCATGGTGTTTTGTAGCTTAAACCAACAAGTCTTGATTGTCATATTGTCAAAAAATGTTCTATCTTTTTGAGTGTCTGATTGTCATTTAGCCCCCTGAACTTCTTGTACATTGAAAATTTTTTGTTAGAGGGAAAAATTTTGGTGTATACTTAGTTTCTCTAGATTTGCAGAATCCATAGCCAAGGAAGATTACAGGAGCATTTGAAGATTAGTTACGAAAAAGCATAATAAAAATCTCCAGAACAATTCAATAACTATTATTTGACATAAATTTATGCATGCTCCAAAGCACTCAAATCAACTTTTTCATCTTTTACTTAGGCTCAAATTAACTTCTCAAAGGTATAAGGTAATAGTGTTTACAGAACACAGAAGGCAAAACCTCCTTCTGAAAGTCATTGAACAGAATTAATACTATTGGCTTAGTCTAAGTAAGAAAATCACTTTTGAAAATTTGATTGATAAATAAAAAGTTCCTTATGTGTGGTGTGTCAGTTGCTGGGATTGGTTCGTATTTGCATAAGTTCTTTATGGTTGCTTGAGGCAATCAGTCGATGGCAAAGGTAGCTCTACAATTAAAATAAATTACTGTGTTCAGGAGACAAAGGCAGAATATTTTATATGAACACAGAAAATGAGGGGACATCAATTGGTATAAACAATGATGGGGAAAAAAATCTGGCCTGCTGTTCTTGTAGCACATTTTGAAATACGCTTTGCTTTCAGAAGCTGGCAAGTCTCGCATTTCTTTTTAAATAAGGAATTGGCTTAAGAAAAACAGGTTGGCTTAAGAAAGCAGGTTGTCACTGACTTTGGGAGTTTTCATGCTGCATGATGGCACTGAGGTTTCTAAATTAGTGCATGTCATCATGTTGGAACACATTCTGAAAGACTTCTTTTTGCTTACCAATACTCCAGAGAATTTGGCAATATTCAACTTATACTACATTAATCAATTCTTCTACCTATTTCTACTAGGTAGAGTAGATTTCCTAATGTCTTGATCAATTAAAATAAAGAAGCCTAATGGCTTCAGAGTATATTGGTCATGAGAAAAAATGATCTGCAATGCTGTGCAATCACTATTAGACAGGTATAATATGACATTTAACATTTGCTCCTGAAACAGAGGTTGAAGTGTGAGGAGGGAAGGGTTATTATCCTATCTGTAACTTGACTTCATGAAACCTGGAAACTCCTCTGATTCCTGCCACTAACACCCATAAGCTGCCATAAGTAAATCCAAGCTACATAGCATGACAAGAACACACAGACACTGGTAAATAAATTCTTTCAAAACACCTTCAATAAACAGCTTCATAAAAATACATAAAATTGTCAGATATTTTGTGTTGCTCCTGTGAGGGAAAATGTCGTCATTAAATCTCCTGGATTTGACATCTCCTCACACTTTAGAAACAGATGAAATATTAGTCTCTAGATGCCAAATTTCTTAATTTTTAACACTATCTGATTAATTTTATGTTTTATGCCTCACAGTAATAACATGAATATATGTAGCAGAGAAAGTTTATACATATTCTTAATTAAAAGTAATTGAACACTTAATCGGAGTTCATAGTCATCCAAGCATCTTCTATAGTTCACTAGGTCATCTTCTATACTTAGCAGGTGTCATGAGGCATTGTAAAAAGTTTTAAAATTATTTAAGCCATATTTGGAGCAAGTTGTATAGACTGAGTGAGAAAGGTTTGCCATATGTTTCAGAGACCTGCTTAAGTCTCTGCTGAGACCTGCCACATTGATTCACTTTTCACTTATATGACACTGTCTGTTGAGAACATCTGTGTCCTAATAGGTCAAACACCGTGAATGCACTCATTCTGACACTTAGAAGTAGAGAGCTGCTGTTTTCCCTTGAGCTAGTCATTTATGCGAAAACTGATGACAGACTAAGCTTAGTTTCCATGCTTTCAACTCTGTACTAGCAACACGGCCCAAACCTCCTCCACAAATTTCTTTTCCGATGGAAGAGCATCAGTAATCTCCCTCTTGAGCGTGTAACATTCCCTCTCTCTCCAAACTTCCCCATGTATACGCATTATCATCATTCATTACAAAGCAGAAAAAATGGGATTGGTTTTACTCCCAGATACTCCAGAATTTGTCTCATAAAAACTTTCAGTTTCAATTCATTTATTAATCTCAAAAGCCAATTTTCTTTCCTGGAAGAAACATTGAACTTAGTTACTTTCCAGCAGACCATGTCCTTTGCCACCGACAGTTGTTTCTGTGGAACAAAACCAAAAGAAGTTGAAATCCATTGGAACCATGGATTATTATTGCTACTTGCAACTTTAGAGCTTATTGTAATAACTTTCCTATCAGTCCATTTTAAAGGAACTTACAGAAGTAAACAAACAAACATCCCAAAACAAACAAGCAAAAACCAAAAAATACTCCCCAAATTTAAATTCTAAAAATCTTTTTTTAACAGAATCATAGTTCCTTTTCTCTTCAGTTCTCTCTCTCTACATATACATACAAGCTCAACCACCTAGCACTCTTCCACGAACCAGGATCTCAAATATTACACTTCATATGTTTTTTAGCAGTCCATCCTTATCATACCTCAAGGAACAGTAACAATTTTGCTGCTTGGAATCACATAGTTTTGAAGTGGACTCAGCATACCACTCAGTGCAACAGCCTTCTCCAAGTAGGGGCAACCTCACAAGTTGGTCAGTCAAGATGTTTTTTCCTTACACACCTACAGGCTGTTAGAGACTGGGACTGCCACCTCCTGCCCTTTAATTGTGGTCGTCTGAGAAGAGGCTGGCTCTATCTGCTTTACAACCCTCCTTTGGGTGGTGGCACACTATGATTAAATTTTCCCTGCTCCCACAGCTTGCCCTTTTCCACACTAAATTAATCAAGCTCCTCTGGCCTCTCTTTGCATGTCTTGTGGTTCAGCACTCTCAGTCATCTTAGAGGCCTTCCACAGCACCTTCCTCAGCTTATAAACATCTCTTTTGCA
Source organism: Machaerirhynchus nigripectus (assembly GCA_013397975.1). Lineage (NCBI taxonomy): Eukaryota > Metazoa > Chordata > Aves > Passeriformes > Dicruridae > Machaerirhynchus > Machaerirhynchus nigripectus. The sequence goes on from VZRQ01003409.1 coordinate 1,260,211, forward strand.
CTGGGGAGCCCCAAACCATAGACAGATACCGTGTAGCTATTGTCAACCCCTTGATGAAAGGAACAATATTTTAGACAGAGAGTGGGAGTTTAGACAGAGAGTGGCTGACAAATAGATGTTTAGGACCTAAAATTAAACTTCATAGAGGTACTTAACAAAGGGGGGGAAAACAGACAAAATTAAAATCTGTTTCATACCTAACTCTTCAATCTTGCCTCACCCTTCCCCCAAATTACAAGAGGAAAGATATAGTATAATAATTGCCATAGGGCACTGACTGCTATCTTTCACTGGTAAAACAGAACTTGAAACTGCACAGAAGAACCAAGCAGTATAAATCTAAGAAAATAGCCCCATAAAGGAGTTCAGGAAGATGTTATTTCACCTGAGGAAAAGAAATATAGAACTGATTTGAGTTCAATCCCCCAAAAACATCCTTTAGATAAGCAGTGGATAGGGGAGGCCTTATCCTGTGTAGTCAGAGTAAGACCTACACCGATTCACCTCACCCTGACCACATAAGTTTAGGAAAGGTATTGGAAAGGGAGAGTAACTGAGAATCTGAAAGTGCTGGAATAGCAACATGAAATAATTCAAGCAAGCTTCAACAACAGTTGCTGTCTTTACCTTCTGAATCTTCCTCTCTTCTTTTTGTCTGCTAAGATGCAATTCCTCTCTTCACTTCTCACATAGTTATTTACAGCTTTTGTCTTTTCTTGATTGTTTTTTTAGTTTTTTTTCCTTTTTCTTGTTTGTAGCCCTATAAATGTTACTTTGCTGAATTTCAGTCAGCTAAACACAAACTTGCTTTTCCTGAATTTTTAAACTTCAAACTAGAAGCCTTTGGATCTGATACCAAACACCAACCTGAAAATCACTGATTTCCATATAAATTTTGTCACTCACAAACGTGATGTATTTTTACTAAAAGTATGCCTCTCACCAGAGCCATGTGGTGGGCCAACTCAGAATGCTCTGCAGTCAAGGTCAAACAGGAAATTCTGACAATCCTCTTAATGCCCTCTTCCCCATCTCAACAACTCAAGTATTCCCACTGCTTAGTTATGCACATATGCCTCAACCTGCTTCATTCTCTTAATTTATTTTTCTACTTATCATATAGAATTTATACATAAGTTAATTTTGAGTCATTCATACTGAAGGCTTAATACCCTCTAAATCTAATTTTATTGAAACCCCAGGCTGTTGCAAACTTCAACCCAAAACTTTATGACATAACACACAACTCCGGATCCTTTTTGCCCCCAAAACTGTGAGGCAAGTACAGTTTATTTCCAGCTAGGAGTCAGTATGTTGTTTTGCCTTTACCTGAACTGGATTCTGTCTTTTACAAACCTATATTAATATATAACAAGGAAGTCTTGCCAGTCTTTTCCTCTATTCCCCCACCACCAAAACCTCCTGCTGCAAAACACATATAGCTTAACCCACACCTGACATGAACAATCTGTTTGTATCTCTATTTATTACAATTTTTTCATATTTTTATTATTAACATTCCAAAAGAGGGATTTTTCCTAAATTTGGAAAGTTCCTTACATGGTTAAGTTTTAAACACAACCATGCTAACAGTCTAAATAATAACAGTAGTAAAATAGGAAAGTTATATCTTTCTGTCCACATTCAACAGTCCTATAATACACTGCTGAGAAAAATCTGTGTATGGTATATCTTAATCTTTCCACTTAGCTGCCATGTTACGTTGGTAAAACTACGGATGCCTGAGATGTGAGATTATAGAAATTCCCTAAACCTCTCATAAAAATTTTAAGTGAATAATGGAAGGCTCTTTCAACCATTCCTTCCAGCTTTTGCTAACATCATTATGAAATAATAGCTACACACCTTGGATAGGGATAGCATAATAATAATTTTCTATTGGAGAAATAAAAAAACTTAAGTATGACAACACTACTGCAAAAAAGCAGAAACCTGGATGTTTCTACAGATTTTTCAACACAGATCTGTAGAGAATACAAAGACTAACAGGGATTGAGTGCAGCTTACCAGCTGGATTTCATTTGTTCTGAAACTTCCCCGTGCTGTTTTCTGAAGGAGATTGGAACAGATTGGTGGTTCCCTTTGTATGATATTTTTCCCATTTAACATCTATTATTAGCTCCATTATTGTTTCCAGTTTTTATAGAGGAACGTAATTAAAGACAAGCACCGAGACCAAAAGGAGTCAAAAACCTAACTGGAAGATTCTGAAGTCTTTTATGGAAAAAGGGGATCTCTAAGCAGGACATTTGATTCCAATAAAAGCTTAGTTGCAGTACTATGCAATATATCTAGTAATAGTAAAAAGCCCTCTCTAATATATCTAGTGTAATTAAGCCCTGTTTGGAATTCATTTTCACTTTTCAAAGAGGTACCTGAAGCTATTTTGAAGTTTGAAATTACAGACTCTGTTCCAGTGCAAAGTGTATTTTGTATTTAAGATTGTCAGTGGAAGTCACACCATGCTGCAAAAAAGATGAGCATAATTGCCAGTAGGAAAACTGTTGAAATTCCAGCAATAAAATTCATTCCCAGAATAAACCAATAACGTTTTATGAATATTTTTATATGTTTTTTCTCTTTATACAAAGGAAATACTACTTTAATTCTCCTGACAACTATTATACTTTGACAGCACATTTGTAGAAAAACCTCCAGGAGTAAATTTGGTTCATCATTATATTTTACTGTTTTACAGCCACAAATGGTTTTCTTATTTGGAGTCAGCTAGTAGCCTTTTGCTGTCCAAAGTGTGGGTAAAAGCAGATAAGGAAAATAGTTTTTTTCTAGAGAAAGTGAAAAATAATTAAACACTTCTCTCTGACTTTTTACTTGTCAACAAAATTCTAATAAAAACTAGCTTTTAACTTTTGTCTCACTAATAACATGTTGAAAAGTTTTCATTAGGAGGCTTACTTTCTTTTAGCCTGTCACTTTGAAAGAAAGACATAAGTTGAATAATTTACTACTTACCATTTAGCACTGAAAAAGACATAGTCAAGATGGTTTAAATAGAGTTGCTCAGCTGCTTCTCTTCATGGAGAAGTAAATTAAATAAGGTAAAGTTGCTGGTTGGCTCTTGCGTATTTGGAGTCTCCTCATCAATATGAGCCATCTAACACTCAATAGGGTTTATCATAGATAGTATGTTGCAAAAAAGACAGTGTAAGAGAAGTTTGTGGAAGGTATGGAAGGAACATCCTTCTGTTTTCTTTCCACAAGATATGCTGGAAGAGTTTTATAAGACAAAATATTGTGTTTTAAAGTCAGACACTTCTCCATCCATTAATAAACCCGTAACCCCTGTGAAAAATAAAAAGAAATTGAAAGCTATTGAAATGCATCCAGTGCATTTACAGAATACTATTTAAAGGTAATGGATCTTGTAATCACAGCAATTCAAAATGGCAGCATTTCAGCTTTGGACTTCAAGTTTACATTTAATTCGAAATTTTCAGGCACTGCAGTTGCAGTGGGATATCTTATAACATCAGGAGCCCAATAGAAGATTTGCAAACATAATGCTGAGGCCACATGCATTCAGTGAAAATTTGGAAACATGTTAGATACCCAGGAACTCCCAGTAGAAAGTGACACAAATCACCCAGTCAGTAAGGGCCAGAAGCCATCTAAAGACAATATCCTTATGCACAGAATCACTGGCAGGTCAAAGGAGGTGACTGTCCTGCTCTGCTCTGCATTGGTGTGGCCTCACCTTGAGCACTGTGAGAAGTTTTGGGCAACACAATATAAAAAAGACACTAAAGCCATTAAAGAACATCCAAAAGATGGCTATGAAGGTGGTGAAGGCTCTGGAGGGGAAGCCCTGTGAGGAGCTGCTGAGGTAACTTGGTCTGTACAGTCTGGAAGAGACTAAGGAGAAACCTCATTGCAGTTGCCACTTCCTCATAAGGGGAAGAGGGACTGGCACTGATCTCTTCTTGCTCGTGACCAGTAATAAGACGTGAAGAAAAATCATGAAGTTGTGTCAGGGGAGTTTTAGGTTGGATATTTGGAAAAGGTTGTTTACCCAGAGGATGGTTGGGCACTGGATCAGGCTTCCCAGGGTATTGGTCACAGCACCAAGCCTGAGTTCAAGGAACATTTGGACAATGCTCCATGGTGTGATTCTGCTCAGGGCCAGGAGTTGGATTTGATGATCCTGATGAGTCCCTTACAACTCAACATATTCTATGATTCTAAGTGTGCAGCTCCGTACTTATTCAGATGGCTAATGGACGAAATACAGAAGAAATCATTTGTCTTCTCTTCAGCAATTTTATCAGAATTATTTCGTGTCTCTTATCATTTGGTATCTGCATTCAGGAACACTTGCCTAAAAATAAAGATGACAGGCTCATTCCTTTCTTCTGTCCCAATAAGAATAGGACTACTAACCCCTGTTAATATTAACAGAGGTTAATATAAGGTTTTGCAAGAACAGAGAGAAATTACTTTGAAAGTATTGGATATTTTATCCTCTGTTATAATACATTTGGTTAAAGTACACCAGATCAAAGATTATTAAAGTAATTTGGGGAAAATGGATGCTATTCTAGCTGAAAACAGATTTATTGTGTAGATTGCTATTTTTCAGAGAAAGAAGAAGAGGTGAAGGAAAGTAGATGAGACTTATTTTTTGAGCAATTTTCAGTTTGTTTTGGTTTCCCTAACTAGACTCACTTGTCTCAGTGGAATGAATGACAACCTATAAAGAGATAATAACATGAAAGACCAAAGAGGGTCAAGCTACTTAAGATTGCCAAGTGCAAGGTTAAGTAGTGAATCGATCTCAGTTTGTGAGTATCTACAGCAGGACAACACTTTTTAATGAGTTGTTCAGTCCAGCACACAAAGGATGTAAGAGCTAGAAAACAAAGCTATACAAATTCAAACTGTCAACACAGTGTACATTTTTCATGATTGGAAACTAATCATAGAAACACTTTAGCAGGGATTGCAATGGATTCTCTGACACTGTCCTTCTAACATCATCTGATGGGATAGCTTTTTCAATTTCTAAAAACCAATATTGCTGCTCAGGGATACACAGAAGTCCTATTTAGTGTGCCATAGAATAGCTAGGATCATATTGTTTCCTCCTTGCTTAATCATGTATGAGTAATTATATCAGATACCATTAAAATTAACATAGAATAAGGTTTCCCACCCACAAAATGAGTTTTTCACTTGAAGTATAAGGCATGGCTTATTTTTCCTTGCCTTAAGAGCACAATAAAATTCCTAGAAATCTTAAAATTAGTCAGGTTATGATTTGGAAAGAAGCAGATGTCCCTAAAGAACCATTAAAACTCTACGTACATTTATTTTTATTCTTTCTGTTAAGGGACTATATGGCTCCTATGCTTCCCTAAATAAATATTCCATGTTTCTGTTTACTTGTCACCCACAGCCACTACTGTTCTGTAAGATGGCTACTTCAAACAGCAGAATCTGATTCTCTTTTCATGTATAAATCAGCTGCAAGCTGTGGGTTTCAGGCTGGAATTGCAAAGTGAATCTCTGTACTCCCTAATTATTCTGTGCAAATTAGTAATATATCAATAAAAGGGGCAGATATAAAGTCACAAGTATAAAACACTCCTGCTCACTAAATGTATAGAGTTTATGTATTTACTACTTATTTTTCTCACTGGATAATTTTTTCCCCTTCATTTATACACCTAAAGTTTCTCTTGGGTGTCAAAATACACTGTTATCTAAGGGAAATCAATGTTTATGAAATACTATGATGCCAAACTCAGGGGCACTTCAGCAGCAGTTCATCATACTTTCTTATACAGCATCAGTCCAATATGATGGTAATGACAACTAAATTCCAACAGACTACATAGACTTCATTTTTAACCTCTCCAGGGTAATTTTTCTTTACCTGAGAGCTTTATGTCTTTACATTCTTCCTTGCATCCCAGAACTAGCTACATTTCCTATGAACATAAATTTGGAAAAAAGTGACTGTAAAAGGTGTTAAACAAGAGAAAAATTTTAATACTGATGATTTTTCTGTCATGGGTTCTCTCATCCGGCAGACTAGTTCAGCTAGTAGCTGCACATTGTAAGAACTGCCTCTTAATATGGTTTTAAAACTGTTATTGACTGTACCTCCTAAAGGTCAGACCTGAAGGTATTGTGCTCTTCACTGCCATTTCCCTCCTTCTCTTTTCAGTTGTGAAAACCAGTCAATGAATACAAGTGCGTACACCTTGAAAGAAAGGTTGCCCAGACTGGATTGTATTATGCTAAATTGCCAGGCATTTGTCTGTCATGTATCATGTTTGGTTCAGATAGATCTAATTTTTTTTTTTTTCTTTGGGTGGGGGTGAAATTCTTATTGGGTATTAGTTGTGAAACTTGTTTTGTCTTTGTTGCATGAAGATCAAGTAAAATAAAGCTAGGGGGTTTTTTGTTGGTTTATGATTGCTAATTTTTTATTTAAAGTGTTTAATTATTTCCACACCCTCCCCCACAAAATAATAAAACCAAAACAATTCTTCTGGCTAGGAAAATAAACTGTACGGGTAGCAATTTCCGTAGGAAATAGAAAATGGTTAGTTTCTCATCTTAAGGCTGGAATGAAGAAAAAAAAATCCTTTCTGCATAGCAATATGCCCAAACCATTTGATTTTATTTAAAGCTTGTGAAATGGGAGAAGTGAGCCATGTTATATCTAGCCCATAAAAAAAGTTCCATTGAAAGATGAAATTCAGGGTAGATTTTTTTTTATGTGGAGCACTCCACACACATTTGATGGAAGTGCAAAAGATGGAAATCAGTGCTGATCTTAGCCCAGGAACACTGGTTGAAGAATAATAGCAGACTGGGAGTGGATAAGAAATGAACTGCAGATCAAGTAAGAAAGATTTCCTGTGGACTGTGCTTGTGCAGAGCTTTACCTTTAGCTCAAGAAACAAACAAGGTTCCTGAACAGTCAAGGGTTTCTATTTCAGTCCCATAGAGGATTTTTTTAACATAAATTACTTTTAATTGCCCATTTATTTTTGTATATTACTGGAAGCTAGGTATATATGACAGCCACTGGTCATACTTATATAGAAGATGTTAAACTACAAATGCTGTATTTCGCAAGTTCAGGAAGAGTCAATAATTCATATGTGGTGTAACCACAGGCAAAATTCCCAGGTATTTCTACACATACCAACTAAAATCTATCCATGGCATACTCTATACTGTATGTATGTGGGAGCTTCATTTCACAGTTCCTAGTTATTCTCTCTTGTACTGAATTCCTTTGACCTTTCTGTGGTCCCTAAGGTTCTAGTTCCTGAGACTCCAATTACATTTGTTGAGAGCCCACTTGCTGCAACACATTCTTAGTAGTTCATTGACTGAAAACAATGCAATTTTAAAAAACCCAAACCCAACATGTAAGTATTGAGGCTACTTTGAAATTCCATTCTCATTAAGAAATACAGCAAAAATACAGAGGCATCATAGAAGGAGTGCTCTAAAACATATAATTTACAACACTGATCCTGCAAACAAATGCATCATTATGAGCAACCACTGACAAACAGCGTTGTCTTTTTTTGGGGCTGTAGATGTGGTAAAATTTCTGATTTATATATATTTTTAATTTCCTGAAAAGTAATTTTACAATGATGCCTAGAGCATGTGAGAGGCTCTTTCCTTAGCTTTGTCATAAATTGAAACAAATAAATTATAATAGCAATGGTACTTTCCTCTCAGATAAAGCTCTTACATCGTGCCATAAAAAAGGGGTAAAAAAGAAGAGGTAATTCAATTTTTCATAGCATCAATTGAGAATCAATTTAACTTTGCTACATAATGAAAATTATATGAGAAAATCATGCACATTTAGGTGTCAACAAGACATGCTAAAATATTGTCACCTTCAGTTACTATGATGCTTTTCATACTGTTAAATTCTTTAGTTTTTACAATGATCATTTGCTTTAGAAAGAAAGAAAACGGTAGAAATGTTACATAACTCTGCAAACAAATATAGAATAAAAACAATGTAAATGTGCAGACAGGAAATTGTAATAAAAATGTGTTTGAAGAAGAATGCCCCCAAAATACACTGGAAATTTATACTGCTCATAATTTCTATTCCTATCTCAACCTGTAGCAATGTGCTTAACAGTATATATACTGAGAAGACTTGGATTTTCGAATGCCACTGAAATTAAGTACTCCAGACATATACTAGATGACAGAAGTCATGTCAGACTTTGCAATATAAAATAATAGGTACAAGGAGCCATATCTGGACAAAAACTTAAGGGTATGGCTCATTATAAAGATGAAAATTGTATGAAGGACTGAGGTATTACAGATAAATTGAAATAAAAGGAAAAAAGTCATGCATGTTAAAAACTACCTGGAAGTACAATATAGAAATAGCTCTGTTCAGTGCCCATATATTTTTAAAATTTGACAAAAATATAAAAGTTCCAATTCTGTGCATCTCAATGACCCATATTAAGATGTGGGGTTGCTGAGTCATGGACATCTCTCAGAGATGCTTGATTAGGTTTCTCCAAATTTCCATTTCATAGATTTTGAGAGTAACACATTATGAAACTTTCAGATATCTGTTGGGGTGACTCTTAAGGGGTGATGACAATACACTGAAATCTTTGAATAAAGATTTGTCAACAATAAAAGAATAAAAAATTAATTTTAAAATCCAGCACAGTAAAAAAAAAAAGGTCAAAAAGGATAAAAATTGTCCTTCACTTATATATGAGAAAAAAAGACCCAGACCTGGCAAGCTAAATGTAAAACTGCAGTAAAGCAAACCAGGTGATACTTCAAGATGAAACTTGAAGAAGGCATAATATAAAATGTTTTCAAGCACAGAAGAAGTAGGATGACTGTAGAGTCACTGGGGCCAGCAGATTATCAAAGTCCAAAAGGCGGACTAGAGAAAGGGAAGACCACTGCAGAAAAGACAAGGGAATCCTTTCATCAGTGTTCACTATGGAGGAGGTCAGAAAGGTTCCCCTCTTCACGAGGCATGAGATGGAGAAACTATTTTTTTTTTAGAAAAACATCAATAGAAGAGGTTTTAATACAAATTAATAAATTGAACAGTAACAGTTGTCAGGACCAGGCAATTTTTTCAAGAGTGAAGGAAGTCTAGTATGAAGTTGCTGAGTTACTAACTGCAGCATATCAACTATCACTCTAATAAGACTCTGTGTCAAAAGGAATAAAAAAGAGAATTGAAGAGATAAAACTCTTTAGAAAGGACTCATGCAAGGACTTAGGGAATACAGAACAGCAAATTGGGTAGCCATCAGGAAAATAAGTAAGAATTACTATTCTAGAATTAATAGATGATAGATATATATGAAATATTTGCTAAATGTCCACATGACTTTTCTATTTTTGGGATGACTACTGCCTATCAGATTACATTGAAGCTGTTAATAAGCATAGATTGATTGATATAACTAATCTGGATCTTCAAAAAGCTTTTGACAGATTTCTACTCTCCAATATTTGACCCATGTTGTTCTTTTTTTCATTCCTTTTATTACTTCTGTTTTTATTAAATGCATTCTTTTTAGGTTAACCATGTCAATGTAATTTCATATTCCACTCTTTATTCTTTTTTTCAGCTCCTGTATTTTAAGTTACTGAAAAAATGAAAATCAGAAAAAGCTTTGATGCGTATTGATGGACAGCTGTCTAGGCTATTGATCAGCCAATGTGCAGAATTTCCTAACGTCCCTTCACAATGAAATTCTGATACTGCACCCTGTTAATTTAATGATAAATGCATCTCCTGGGATAATACACAACTCAATTTTTAACTTACAGTTTATTCTGTTCAAAATGCAATTAATATCAAGTTAACAAGAAACACTGTCAATTCGCAGAAGCAAATGTCCTGTGCCATACAGAAAAATGCACTGAAGACAGTCAATTTTTATGAAAGCTGGGCAGAACAATCCTTCTATTATGCTGAAAAACAACTTTGAAAAAGTAAGATAAAAATGTTTTTTTTAAGAAATCCAGAGAAGGAACAGCCTCCAAATACTGGATTTTGATGTCCTCCTTCTAATAGCCTTTCAAATACTTTTTTTAAGTGAAGAGGTATTACTCTTTTTTTAAGTGAAGAGGGAGACATATTCAGAATTAGTCATAGATGGTGGTTGTTGTTTGTTTTTTTAATTATCTTTTGCAGAACTGCAGATCTATAAACCAAATAAGAACATAGTTGACCTAGACAATGTAGCTGTGATCGCAGTTCACAGTTTCACCTCAGGTGCAAACTCAGTCTTACTCAGGCAAAGGATTAAATTCTCTCTCTTTATAAAAAAGGAACAGGTCCCTGTTAGCCCTGTTTCAGTCCTCTGTTATTCAATTAGAGTATTTAAATTAGATTTATATTTTATGCAAGCAAACCGAGTTAAACTCTACAAGGAAATGTCTCCACAGATTCATTTACTAGAACTTTGTTTGTGGAGGACAGAAATTTACCCTTTGAGTGGAATCTACAGCATTCAACAATATCCGATACAGCACAACACTACCTATTTCATTTTATAAAATATTACTATATTATGTCCTTTTATAATATCCTATTTTTTTCTCTTGCCTTTTTTTTTTTTT
>VZRQ01003409.1:1270864-1302507 GCA_013397975.1 Machaerirhynchus nigripectus
TTCGTTTTTTTTTTTTTTCCTCCCCCCCCGCCCCGGCTAAAAAAGATGAAAAAGCAACCATGGGGAACACAAGGTTTAATAAATACCAAGAGGAAGTTATCCAGCCTTAGGTCAATTTGTTGATATCTTTGTTACTACTTCTCACTCTTTTGCTTTAGTAATTGCATATTTTATCTGTGCTTAAATCCTTTATTGCCTAGTTACCGTCAAAAACTATCACATAAAGCAGAGAAAGGGAGAAACAATATGCCTGTCTCCCCCTGCTCCCACAATAAAAAAAAGCCTCCAAGCCAGCAAGAAACCTACCACATTTTTCAGTATACAAAAGATTATATCAGCTAGGAAATATCTAAAACCTTATATTAAATAGACTATCTAGAATTATTTTAATTAAAAATATCCCTGGCACATAGTACTGTTTGCAGAAAGGATTATCTTGGCCTCTACAATGTCAGTTTTGTGTATTTGAGCTATAACCTGACATTAGCACTGGACTACACAGCACAGCCTTTGAAAGCAAAAGTAAACACAACAATTTTTTTAATCATCATTAGTCTGAAAAAATTAAAATGAAGACTGTCCAAAAAATTATTTTCTGTAGCCTAATCTGTCACAGCAAATAAAGAACAAGTTACTAACCACTTATCTATAATAAATTAAAAAATAGACACAAAATGAAAAAAGATAATGTTAAATCTTCAATTTAAATAAAAAGTTATGTAATCCAAAGTGCCATCTGTACTGGCATTATAGTGCCAAGGAATTGTAGATGTCCAATAAAAATGCTCAAGTTCATGTAATATACCATATGTTAACACCTCCACCCTTACTATAAATCGTCACAGGTTTGTTGTTCTAGAAGTTCTGAACTGAAGGTATTTACTCTTAACATCAGTGTGAAAGAATTCCAATAAATATATATAAACAATTTTGGTGGGAGTTTTGAGGTTCTTTTGGTTGGTTGGTTGGTTTTTCTTAACCTCAGCGCTGTAGTTCTAATACCACAGAATTTCAAAGTCGCTGTTATTCCTGAGAGAAGTCTTCCATTAGATTCCAGCCATAAGTGGGATCAGACAAAATTCAAAGTCACATCAAAAGCAACAAATCAAAAGGCAAGGAATGAGATGCCTTTTTTTTTAGGATACACTAAATATGTTCAAGCAACCCTCCCACTGGCGATGACGTTTGTTAGTGGCTACAAAGACACGTTGCTTAGATCACCAGAGGCTGACAGATTTCATATTTCTTATTTTTCTATTAGGAAAGCTTGTCAAGAATTTTTGAAAAGTTATTTCTCTTTTGGGGGCAGTTGCTATCAAACTAGTTGCAAATTTCACCATTGCGTTCATGTTTTTGGTTAGTTGAAATTTAAAAAATCTCCTACTAACATTCAGAAATGTGGCTCTTCACATTAATTTGTACCAGGTAACTCACGTGCTTAGTCCGTATATGTGCAGAATCCAAAACACTACAAGAACTGCCATTTATAAACATATTTCAAAATGATGTTATAAGTATTTTGAGGATTTTTTGGTCTTTACAGTAAGTTATGTCATGCAGGAAAACAATATTACTAAATAGAAATGAAGAAAGTATATAGGGAAAAAATGGACAGAGAAAAGCTGAAATATATTTTAAAAAGTCAAGGGAGAAGGAAGAAAATTAATACATGTAATTTGAAAAAAATGGGAACACGATAAATGAAAATTCAGAGATAAAAGAACCCAGGAAATGAGATGACATATTTTTAGCAAGTCCAAATATTATCTGCGCTAATGAGCACAAGACAGAAAAAGGTTTAACCATCTTTCTTGAAAATGAGAGAAAACTCAGAGAGTGGGACTGCAAGGAAACCGACAGAAAAGTTTAGCAGTCTAAGTGGTTTTATACAATGTACTGTACCCCCAGCAGTCACAAGGAAAAGGGATGTAGTTGTAGTGAGTGAAGGGTATGAATAATACCTTATATAATTCCTTAAATTATTCTCTTGTACCATGAAGATTGATTTCTGAAGTCAGTATAAAAGTACTTGTAGCTACATTTACCTAAAAGGATGGAGCAAATACTTGTCTGCTCGGCTGTTACTCCTAGGTTGAACCATTTTTGGTGCTGCTACTGGATCTGCCTAATAGGATGAAACATGCTTGAAAGGAACAGGGACATACCATCACCACTCCATAAGAAGCTACTAAAAAATTACTCAATTTGGCTTCTGTTAGGATGTGAGATGACCTTGGCTCAGATTGGTCCTTTAAGGTGAAAGGAAGTTTAGCAAATTAATTCTGATATAACCTCCAAAACTGAATTTTAGGAGCTCTGAGATAGTACAGAATATAATTTTAATGTCATTTGTAACTCTAAATTAGTGGTTTTAATGAGAAGATGGTCAGAAACCTCTGGCATGCATAACCTCTGGTAACATGGAAAGGGGTTTCTTAATCCACTACCTGCTTTCTAGTTGATTGGCAGCACAAAATGCAAGACAGCAAAAAGTAAATTCCAACCCATTCATGACAGAGATTTAAAAAGGAACAATTCTGACCTGTTCCTTTCCACAACACACTCATCAATTTTAATAACTATTATGATCATATATGGTTTTAAATATTCTCATTAATTCTGCTAGTTATGTGATATCAATAGGATATGATCAAGTAGCCTTCAGCATGCCCTGCACTTTTCTTTAGACCTGTGGATTACCTTGAATTTATCAGCTCTGCTATTTGCTGCTCCCAGACACTGGAAAAAGACATGGTCGCTGATTAGAAAACATGTGCGGTGGATCTTTCCTAAGTGGAAGATCTTTCAGGAAAAAATAGCACTTCAGTGCTGCTGGTTGCTTTTATAGATTCACTCCACATGACTTCTGCAACAGATGAAGGATGCCGAGTCCCCAGATTATACACTTCCCTCTTCCACTAACTTTAACAATAGTTTCTAGCACTGCATGTTTTCTTCTTTCCAGTTTTCTCTGGAGAAAACTGTCAAGAGATGGAGATCAATACTTCGTGCTTCTCAGTACCCCTCAAGTTTAGTTTTCCATCCTTTTCTAACTCATCGTTAGCCTTTCTTCTCCTTGATCATTTTGCATCTAATGCATAACTTTTGCGATAGTCAAGACATGCTTCTTTTGTGAGCTACTATGAGAAACAACTGATGGAAAAAGCACCCTCACAGTACCAGCACCAGGACATGCTCAGTCAAAGTGACTTCCTTCTTTTTGGTGCCAGTCTTGCCAGCAAAGGGATACCTCTGTCATCTCTAATGACCAGTAGTGAGAACTACAACACTAACCCACAGCCCAGTTAGATGTAGGAGGAATGACTTATTTGCAAAGATCTGGAAGCTCTAGGGAAGCCAGAGAACACCACAAGTAGATGAAGCTTGATATCATGCTGCCTAGAAACCTATATATATTTTATGGAACAGGAGGATGATCTGAAGAAACTGTTTTAGATCCTAGAATTTCCAATCCAACATTGCCTCTCCCCAAAAAAAAAAAAATATCATTAGCCAACACAAACAACTATAAAATAAAATGGCAGCTGTACCCTTGGAATATACAATTATGTAGCAAATATGAAACTCTAAGAGAAGAAATTTTCATAGCGATGTAGACTACAGTTACTTCAGTGTAGTTGTTACCCACAGTAAGCGTTACACCCCAGACATTGTTAACGATTGAGATTCTGTTGGTTTACAGAGTGCAATAATCTCATACATTCACCCATATTGGTATATCTAAGTCACCATCTCACACAGGTTCTACTGAGCATGACATGAAGGAATATTATTTAAATACTTGCTATAACATATTTTTCTTGTTATTATTCGATTGTATTTTTCATTAGGCTCAAATTCCCTGTAAAAATTTGTTATGTTTTAAACCCAAATGGCTGCATCTCATTAACACCTTGTTTGGCTGCTTATTTCTATCCTAGATGTCTGCAGTACACTATGTACTTAATACAGTACTATAACTCTGGTTTAATCCTTCCTGTGTGTTGTGTTGCAATGCAGAGATTTCATTTGTGCTACATTACAAATATATTTTTGTTTAAACAATGACACTGCCTAATGCTTTGCTTGATCTTGACTAGGTTTCATATGATGGGTATAATTTTCTGTTTACATTACCTTTACATGTTCTGTGTCACTGTATTACATTTTCTCTGTAATTATATTAATTAGGAGGAATGTAAATTAAAACATTCAAGATTTTTTTATCAATTAAGTAATAAGGAGATTAACTCTTCTAAGTGATCTAGAAGGAAAGCTTCTCAGTATATATACTATGCAGTTACACAAAACAGTACATATAAAATCAGTTTCAGTGACTAAAGCGGCATTTAGAACGTTTTGTTTCTGCAGCTATTACAGTTTTGAGGCTGCCTGTGTCACATAATAAGCTGCAGTGGGCACACTTTCAAAGAGTAAATAAAACTATAGGCAAACCCTGCACTCTTCAATACTCCATTAATTAGGATTTTTATTCTTGTACTGGGCTGTGTGGCCCAAAAGCACACTAAGCAGTTCAAAGTCCAATAGAGAGGCCTTATTAATAAAGACCACAAAAGAGAAACAGTTCACATCAAGGTTTCAGAATGCAGATCAAGCAAATTATAAATTACTACTGGATAGTTACTTGGGTTTGACGCAACTGCCATCTACTTCATCCTCTCCTAAAACACAAGAGATGCTTGCTTTCAGAGCAGTGAACAAATAGTATGTGATGACTTATTTTCCCTGCAGTCTTCCAGTGTTTCATGCTTGTTTTCTCTATGGCAGAAGCACCAGCAAAACATGAGTGCTGTAGTTGCAAACTGGCATTACTATTTCTTTGCAAAATCTGTAAACAACATTGTTTGTACCAGGAGAAACATGATGAACTCTGTTTATGTTCTAGGATGAAAAATTAATCACAGTGTGTAGAAATCAGATAGCTGCACAACCACAGTGCTTGAATAAGCCCTGCTTAGAGCCATGACATAGCACCTAAGAAATGTATTTAATATTCATAGAATAATATAATTATTATGCTTGGAAAAGACCTCTAAGATTATTTAGGCCGATTGCTAACCTAGTGCCACCACATTCACAACTAAACCATATCCCCAGGTGCCACATCTACATGGTTTTTAACACTTCCAAAGACAGTGACTCCAGCACTTCCATGAGCAGCCTGTTCCAAAGCCTGACCACTGTTTTAGTGAACAATTTTTTCCTAATATCCAACCTAAACTTTCAATAATACAACTTGAGGCCATTTTCTTTTGACCTGGCTGTTGATACCTGGGGGAAGAGACCAATGCCCACCTGGTTACAACCTCCTTTCAGGCAGTTGTAAAGCACAATAAAGTCACCCCTAAATCTCCTTTTCTCCAGGCTAAACCCCCCAGCCTCCCCAGCCACTCCTCATAAAACTTGTACCCCAGACCCTTCACTGGTTCTGTTACCTTTCTCTGGACACACTCCAGCACCTCAGAGTCCTTCTTAAATTGAGGGTCCCAGAACTGAACATAGGACTCGAGGTGCAGCCTCACCAGTGCTGAGTACAGGGGGACAACCACTGCCCTGGTCCTGCTGGCCACACTATTGCTGATCCCAGCCAGGATGCCATTGGCCTCCTTGGCCACCTGGGCACTTGCTGGCTCTTGTTCAGACACCTGTCAAGCAGCCCCCCCAAGTCCTCCTCCACTGGGCAGCTTCCCAGCCACTCTGCCTGTAGCACTGCATGGGGTTGTTGTGACCCAAGGGCAGGATCATCACTTGGCCATATTAAACTTAAATTGTCCTCTGCCCACTGATCCAGCCTGTCCAGATCCCTCTGTAGAGTCTTCCTGCCATTCAACAGATCAACACTCCCACCCAACTTTATATTATTTATGAACTAAAGATGCATTTGATCCCCTCATCCAACTCATCAATAAAGGCATTAAATAGAACTGGCCCCAATACTGTGCCCTGGTGAACACCACCAGTGACTGGCTGCCAACTGGATNATCACTTGGCCATATTAAACTTAAATTGTCCTCTGCCCACTGATCCAGCCTGTCCAGATCCCTCTGTAGAGTCTTCCTGCCATTCAACAGATCAACACTGCCACCCAACTTTATATTATTTATGAACTAAAGATGCATTTGATCCCCTCATCCAACTCATCAATAAAGGCATTAAATAGAACTGGCCCCAATACTGTGCCCTGGTGAACACCACCAGTGACTGGCTGCCAACTGGATGTAACTCCATTCACCGCCCCTCCCTCAGCCCAGCCAGCCAGCCAGTTTCTTGCCTGAGGAAGGGTATACACCTGTCCAAGCCATAACAGTGTCAAAAACTTTACTACAGTCCAGATAGATTACACCCCAGCATCCACAGCCCTTCCCTCATCTACTAAGGAGATAACCTGGCCATAGGAGGAGATCAGGTCAGTCAAGCAGGACTTGCCTTTCATAAACCCATGCTTGTTGGGCCTGATCCCCTGGTTGTCCTGCATGTACCTCATAATGGCACAGAAAATTATCTGCTCCATGAATTTCCTTTGCACTGAGGTCAGCTGACAGGCCTGTAGTTCTCTGGATTCTCCTTCCAACCTTTCTTGTAGATGGGCTAACCTCCAGTCATCACAATACTTGATTGGGTCCTATTCAGCCCCATAGACACATGTGCCTCCAAGTGGTGTGGCAGTCCCTAAACATTTGTCCTTGGACTATGGGTGCTTCCATTCTACTTCCCATACCTGTCTCAAAGCTCATGTCCTGGGTACCCTGAAAAAATCTCACTTCAAACACTGAGGCAAAGAAGGCATTAAGTACCTCAGCCTTTTCCTGAGCCATTGTCACTACGTTTCCTTGTACATGCAATGAAGGATGAAGATTCTCCTTGGCTCACTTTTGTTGCTGAAATATTTGTACAAGACAATTTTCTTAACTTTTACAGCAGTAGCCAAATTAAGTTCTGGCTACACTTTGGCCCTTCTAATTTTGTCCCTGCATAACCTCACAATGTCCTTTCAGTACTCCTGAGTTGCCAGTGTCTTCTTCCACGGGAGATACACTCCCTTTTTTTCCCCCCTTCTTGAATTCCAGTCAAAGATTTATCCTCAGCAAGGCTGGTCTTCTTCCCTGCTGGCTCATCTTTCAACACATGGGGATACTCTGCTTCCGCACCTCTAATATTTACTTCATAAGATGTCCAGCCTTCCTGGACTCTTTTGCCTTTCAGGAATGCCTCTTCAAGGGACTCCCTCAACCAGTCCCCTAAACAGGACAAACTCTACCTTCTGAAAACTCAAGGTAGTAGTTCTACTGACCCCTCTCCCTACTTCAAGAATTGAAAATTATCATTCTGTGATCACTCTGCCCAAGGCTTCCTCCAGCCACCACATCTCACATCAGTCTTTCTCTGTTCCCAAACAGCAGGTCCTGTGGGGAAGCTTCCCTAGTTGGCTCCCTCATCAGCTGTGTCAGCAAGGTATACTCCTCACACTCCAAGAACTGATTAGACTGATTTCTCTCTGCTGTATTTCCAGCAGACTGTTTGTAGGTTGAAGCACCTCATGAGAACAAGGGCTAGCTACTGTGGGACTTCTCCCACCCGCTTATAAAATATTTCATCTGTCTCCTCATTCAGAACAGGATATCAGCTGGTTGGCCTTCCCCTGATCTTTAACTATAAGTACTCAGCCCTATCATCACCATCATTAAGGTCCGGACAATCAAAACACACTCTCACATACAGGTCTACCCCCATGCCTCTCCTTCCTTTCCTGTCATTTCTGAAGAACTTACAGCTACCCTTCGCAGCACTTCAGTTGTGCAAGTCATGCCATTACGGTTCTGAGATAGCAACAAAAAAAAAAGCGTAACAGTCTGGAATTCTCTGTAATAAACAAAACTGGATCTCCATATTCACTAATCTGAATTGTGTTCTGCGCTTTGTTCCTCTTAAAGAAATGGATGTGTTTCTCAAAATTGCTACCCAATTAACATGTAGAAGGGCCCCTGAATATTTAAAAATCTCAGCCAGTGGATTGACAGTCTCTGATGGAAAGGTCAGTTTTCAATTGAGACTTTTTTTTCCATTTCTGTGCAATAGCCCACAATGAATGAGCAAACTGTGTTTCAGGATTGTAGCTCAACTGGAACACAGAAATTAATTGTGCCAATCAGTCAGCAAGTAGCAACCTGTCGCAAGTGCCTGCACATATTAACTATGAAATGAGTCAAAAGAATAAATATTCAGCATGAAAACCTTCTGAGAGCATAGCACAGTTACATCTGCTTCAAGTAAAATTCACAGCACAGCTGTATTTGCTGTGCCAAACAGAGATAGAAGTCTAAAGCCAAAATTGGATTAATTAAGCAAGGGTTGTAGGATCACCACAGGCTGATCCCAGCATAACAAATGAGATGATGCTTCCAGTTCTTCCTGTGTGCTGGCCAAAATAATTGTTCTGTAGCAGGCTGTATTTGGAAAGACAGCTCTGAAGGCCATGCTATTTGGGTAACCTTTTACAATTAAGCCACAAATTAATCTGCGTGTTAATGTTTGTCATCATGGAACGACACTTTAAAAATCCTAGATACATTATTTCTGCCCACTACAACCATCTGCAACAATCAGCTCGTACGAATAAATTTCGAACTAGTGCATTTTTAGCTAAGGCCATGCTGAAAATCAATGGCTTGGAAAGATTGTGGGTTTTATCCATTTTATTATATATGGTGTGTTAACCATATACATATGGTATTATTCATGTATTAAAATCACTCAAACATAGTAAAATTACTGAGATAAGTATTGAATTCTCTGTTTCTGTTGATGGAGAATGGCTCAGCTACTACCCCTTGTTGATGTACCATTGTTGCTCAGAGGAAACAAACCTAACCAGAAAAATAAAACCACCAGAACTGCATTCCTAGGACCTGAATAGAAAAGATGGAAAGCGTGAGGCTAAGAGACCCATAAACCCCTCTTTGAAGAGGTGGGGGGACACAACCCAGAATCCATGAGAGAGAACCCCAGGCAGACAGACTTAGTCTAAAAGGGAGCTTCTTAACAATTGCCCAGCAAAACCTCAGGGCTCAGTTATTGAAGGGCAATAGACATCCCCAAGTTTAAAAATTTATCTAAGCCAGATCTCAATAACATTGGATGAGACATAACAGGGCAACCAAGATGAATTCTTCTTGTAAATACTGATAATTTTGCTTCTTATTTTTTCTCTTCATCACCCAGTTTGCCACCTCATAATTAAGACTGCAATCTTTTGATTTTCTAAAATAATTCTGTTTTGATTTTAACCACAGAACTATTTATGACAGAAAAGTAACTAGGTGAAAGTAATAAACCTGCAGCACATTTCCCCAGAGTCAATAGACAGAAATCAAATGGTGTATACCTATCACATGTACGTACACCTTTAAAAGATTTAAAGATCTTAGTGCTGTTTGAGGAATTGCACCACCCTGCTAAATCAAACTGAAATTCAGTATAGGGACTGGAAACACCTCTTATTTTCTGGGGAATAATTTCCATTAGAACTTATAATAGCACTTGTTCTGTAAGGAACAGGAAAAATAGCACTCCTAAATCCTCATGATAATTTGGGAAATGAAAAAGAGAAATTGTTAATTTACAATTAAAAGACACTTTTTTGTGTCTATTAACAGCATTTTAATATACCTATTACCATAATAGTTACACATCACTGTATATACGGACATTAAATGAAAGAGGGCAATAGAACTAGAGCACTTGGTTTAGAATTTTCTTTCCAGTCTCTTTTTTGCACCTATTTTTCTTGAATACTGCTACTTGTACCTAAACAAGAACTCTGATTAAGTTCTAATTCTCCAAAAGCCTTACAGCTTCTTACTCACTACAGAAAATTTTAGAATCTTATATTATCCTGAGTTGGAAGGGACCCAAAAAGATCATCAAAGTACAGCTTCTGGCCCTGCACAGGATCAACCCAAAAATCATACCATGTGCCTGAGAGCATTTTCAATGCAATAGAAATGCAAATGGAGAAGAGGCACCT
Source organism: Machaerirhynchus nigripectus (assembly GCA_013397975.1). Taxonomy (NCBI): domain Eukaryota; kingdom Metazoa; phylum Chordata; class Aves; order Passeriformes; family Dicruridae; genus Machaerirhynchus; species Machaerirhynchus nigripectus. The sequence goes on from VZRQ01003409.1 coordinate 1,280,910, forward strand.
GGAAATGAATCTGTATGCACATGGTCAGAATGCTATCTGCACTTCAAGCATCCCTTCCTGGGAACATATGCTTTGTAAGGGAATCATGCAGTACTATAAACAAACAGTCTTTTCATGTTTTCACTCACTGAAAGTTTCATGAAGCCTAACATCTTCCATTGGGGCAGTGACTATCACTACTGCCAAATGTTTAGCAGGGAAAGAAAAATCCGGAAAACTTGAGCACAATGCTGTGGAGGGCTGTGTAGATTTTAGAACAAAATATTTTGTGACAGATGTAGAATCAAGCTTCATCCAACATTAAGTGTTGTTAGTGAGACTTAATGAAAAAAAGGTAAGAAAAAGATGGGGGGGAGGAGAGATATTATATGGTTTAATATTACTTAGGTATCAACCAGAAATTGACTCTAACACCCAGTGTCTGAAACATTAAAACTGGTTTAATGGAAGACAGGTGCTTAGGCTTGTACTACATCAGGTTTTCGGAGTTCACACTGAAAGGTGCCCCTAATTAGCAAGCCTAGTGTAACTGTTCAGGTAGAAGTTTGAAATAATAACAACCTCTGGTACAGACAAATTCACAGATTTAAGCTAACATTTACCGGGACTGAAGACAGAAGAAAAGGCAAGTCAATTACAAGACTTGTGGTATTTCCACATATACAGTGGAAAAGATAAAGGCAAAAAGAACATCCCACAGCCATCAATAAAAGTATAGAAGAAAGTTACATTCTGATTCTCTAACTTCTCCAGTAAAAGAAGACAACTGAATTCAAATCAAACATCTGAAGTTTGTATTGCTGTTTGTAAATGGACAAAGTTTTGCACTGCAGATCAAACACAGTAGCTGCAACATTTTTGGCTCCCTTATTTCACCTATGCTAGCAGACAACGTTCTAGCTAGATTGTGAAGTCAGATGTAGTTGAATCACAATGCTGGCTTCCAGAAATATCAGGCAAGTGCTTAATTTTAATGTCTCTTTATAATACCTATTATAAGTAAGAATTCCAGTAAACAAGAAATACTTGAAATTTAGTTATCACACAATCCTGCACTTCTAAGAAGCATAGAAATAGTGCTGTGACTTTTGAACACAATTATCACCAAGTGAAAGAGCAGGAAGATGACTCTCCATGGCCATAGTTTAATATTTATCAAGATATATTTTAAGAAACTAAACATGTAGGAAGCTAGTTTGCACTAGAAACATTTTCCCATGTGGAATTCATTGGGGAATCAAATGTAGAATTCTGTCTCCGAACAGAGAGCCTGCATCATTATAGCAACTGAGACTGCTTTGAGTGCATCTGCAGTCTACTGTGACAACTCGAAAGTAAATTTGTACTCACAAAATTACTAACAAGGTGTTACTTGGGTTTTACAGGAGGGCAGATGGGAGGAGAATCAAATTATTCTGATTAAAGCATGAAAGAAATTATTTATGGGCATGATCAACTATCTTTCTGAAGTAGGTACATACAGAAGCTTGTGGGCTAATATGCTGAAGTGTTTGATGAAGGAAACTGTAAATAAAACTCCCATCCCTGAATGCTAAAATGATGTGCTCACGCAGACATTTTGTAAAGCAACATGAGGATAAACACCAGTGCATAGCCAACATTACTTTGTAGTGATTACTAGAGACAGGACAGAGATAGATAGTGATTATGATCAAGTGAAAATGTACAACTTGCACGGATTTTAGAAGTGAAAAATCTAGTTCTCACCTTTGGAGCTAAACTATATTAGAAGTTATATTGAAAGCCGTTTCATCACAAAACTTAGTTGATCAAAACTCTGCAATAATCTCCGCATGCTAAGATGAGGATGATAAGGTGGTCAAGAGTACTAGAAGATGGTCCAAACAGAACATACTTTACATTATATTTACGCCAAAGAATAAACAATCAGCACATTGCATTACAGATGTACGTCTGACAGAGGACTCGAAGATACCCAATAAATCACTGAATAAGATGACTTGCCACAGGCTCTTAAAAATAAGTCCTATTCCTGGAAAGAGTACTTGTAAGGTAAGTTGGAATGATTATTTTATTTATGGGAAAGGGCCCAAGGCCTTTTCTCAGGAGTTTTAAACATGACAGAAGGTCCTCAGTCCAGACTGTAAAAGGTATATTTCAGAGGTGATATGTAACATACGTAGCACAGATGTAACATTTCAGAGATGAAGCAAAAAGGGCACCTCAGCAAATGAGGCATAACTCAAATCTAGAAGGGTTTGGACAAAGTCTCAACTCCAAGGCTGGCTGAAGAGGAAGGCATAAAATGAGAATAAATAGTATTAACAATGGTATAAACAAGAAGGGGGACTCTGTATTGAGGAATCTGAGTTATCATCTTGTCCATAATGTGATGTCAGAGCCATTTGCCTTTGTAGCTAACACATCTTCTGCTAGAGGGACGCAAGAAAACAAATCCCCATACAAAAGATGAAGAGTTAAACTGTTAAAAAGAAACAACAAGCAAGATGCAGTACAGGTTAAAAAAATCAAAAATATTGAAGTTGTACCAAAGCCTTCCTTTCTGTAAGTTTATTTGAATGCTATACAATATCACTGTATCTCAAGGAAAAAAAAACCAAAACACCCTTCCATGATAAAAAGTCCATCTAGTTTCACAAGGCTTACATCCCTTTGTATTATTACCCAGCATGCAGCACATAAAATATTTTGAGAACAGCCTGGCTTTACTGAAGTCAGTGGGAAAGCTGAAATTGTCTTCAGAGGAGCCAGGATGAAAGTCGGCAATTGCATTGATTTCAGCAAGACTCTTAATTATCTGAGGCTATGCACAAACATGAATCTTCAAAAAAGCAGGGCTTTGAACAATTCAGTTGTGTGTATTTACCAACTGAGAAGGGAACAATGTTTTAAATCTGGCTGCAACACTGCAATGAGCTTCAAATGAAATTAGGTGCACTATTTCATTATGTTGAACCTCAGCTGTATGCAGCTTAACTGAGATGAGCGTTCTGGATCAGCAGGTGTCAGTCCCCTGCTGTGAAATGAATTTAGATAACTTAAGGCCAGAGCAGCATCCTGCAGCAGAGCCTAGGAGCCATGTGTGCACTGCATTAGGGAGCCTGAGCAGACAGGGAACCATCTTTCAAGCCAAGATTCTGGTTTCAAGACCTGCAGTTTTCAGTGTCCTCATTTTTACTGAATAGAAAGGAGGGCACATGTCCAGACTGAGAGAAGATCTCAAGGTGTCTACGCTGCTTGCTCCTACACGTGGTATTTTCTTAAAAGCTCGGGTTCTTTCCAGCTTACATGGGACAGACTAATTCCCTAAACTGCACAGTTTCAAAAGTCAAGGGCACCATGGGGATGTCGCAGAACCAACACATTGCAAGACACTCTCCAAAGATGGAAGAACTCTACATACCACTTTGCTTCCACATAAAAGACAAACAAACCCAAAAAACGTAGGGATTCAACTTCTCCCTTATCTTAGTTACAAACTTTCTTTTTGTTCTTGTTTGTGTGCATATAAAAAAAGAGAGAAAATTTTTAAATTCAAGATTGCAACCTGTTCTAACATTGCCAAGATTTTTCTTTGTAAATTTTGTATCTTGTTCACACAAATAAATTTCATTTCCTGTCAAATCAATTAAAACTGAGAACTAAGAAAGAAACAAACTGTAAAAGTTAATGCCTGGGTGGTACAGCTTATGTCACACAAGTGCATTCCGAGTACAAAATGTATTTAGATGACTCCCAAGTCACAGAAAATGCTCCTTTTTTGAATGTAACCTAAATGACCATTACTATCTAAGAAATTGGATCTGTTCCTTTTTTTTTTTTAAATACATTTTTTCATCATGGGCTAAGACTGTAGAAATGTGTTCTGGGGGGGGGGGAGGGTTTTTTTTGGTTTGTTTTTTTTTCTTCTTTCCCTACAGTTTTGTTTCTTTAGTTGCTTTGGCATGTGTAAGTAAAGTAATTAAATAAAAATGATCCTTCTCCACTCTTATTCTGTTTAGCCTTCTAGCCCAAACTGAATGTTGGGCCTGACATGCACATCTGCTTTTTCCAGTGCACAAGGAAAGCATAAAATTGCCCTAGTACAAATAACACTTCCTTTTGAGGCTGTATGTTAACTACAGCAATCTGATTTGCAACCACCACACTATAACTTGTCTAATCAACTCTCAAATGGATATTAGATCCAATTCACTGACTGGCTCTTTTCCCTTACTATAATCTCCTCTACAGCTTACCTCTTAGTTCCATAACATTATCCACAGATATAAAGTATATATTTAAAGTCATTAGGCTTTCAGTTCTACTAGACAATACCAGCTGTGCTGCAACTATTTAACTTTAGTCTTTTATGATCTTATTTACTTCGACTATATATTTTTTACATTATTTGTATTTCACATAAATCCTGTCATCAATAAAATTAGAGAAACACATAGCTAACCTTTTCTTGAAAATCCATGACAAAATTGAACACTAAGCCCATTGCTTTTTGTTTATCTCCACCTTAAAATAAAGCTACTTTTATATTAAAAAAAAGCACCCTTAAAACATATACATTTAAATTACTATATTTTAGAAACTGTCTGGTTAGTTTTAACAACAAAGAAAAGAATACTGAAATATTTAAGATGTCTGCTACCATTGCCTAGTTTGGTCTGTTAATGTCATATTTAGGAATGCTTCTATTTCAATAAAAACATAAAATTTAGTCTATACTGTGCAATCAGGCTAAAATTTTGATATTAGGTTAAGAAAATTCTTTAGCAAATATGTTTTAATATTATTTACAACACTTGGGCTTTTTTCCTGCCCAAAACTGATAGTAAAATAAGTCAAGTTCACTATATGGAAGAGTACCAAAGTACTCCATTTGTAATTATTGCTTGGAAAAACAGATCAATTGAGTCTTTAACATTGAAATTTCAACTCTTTAATAAGGATTTTTGGTAATTTTTTTTAGCACTGTGTTTTATTTGGTGTAAAGGTATTTGGTTTTTTATATAGAGGACATTTGAAGGACTGACCCTACTAAAGGAGAGGAAATTTAATGAGAAAAACATATTTTAGATTAATTTTGCAGAATACTTATGATAAATGAATCTCATCTTTATAATGATTAACACCTGAGACATTATTTGGTTCCTAAGAGATATTCATCTATCCAGGGAAGAGAAACTGTATTTCATTATTTATATCGCTGATGTAAACAATAAGGATTCTACACATCAGGAGAAAAAAACACTGAAGGAGCTCTTTATTAACAAGCTACATATTAATATCTAATCATTAAGATGTCTGAAAAAGAACCTATTCTGGGGGGATTTTTTTTTTTTCATATTTTCAGCTTGCTTACCAGAAAACATGCACAGTATGTCTAATAAATTTTATACTGAATTTTTTTAAAATTCTCATTATGATCTCCAGGTAAAAAACTGGAATGTGCTCCACTATGCAAACTTACCATGACCCTGCCTAGAGACCTGCCTGGAGCATCCTCCTCATTTTCTTCTTGAACTTTTCTTCTTACTGAAAACTGTGGGTAAGGAGCAGCAAAGACACCACCTCCCATCCCAACAAGAGCTGAAGACAGGCACAGGGCCAGGGTATCCTGAGGTTCACTGTATTCGTGCAGATAAACACCCATACATGCTTTGGAAGAACTCAGTCAAGGCTATCTGCTAGGGGACTGCATCATTATTAGCCAAGCTATTTAAGTCAGACAAGTTTATGGCAAATCAACATCCAAAAAAGATGTTCAGGATCTCCATTTTCAGAGTTTCAGAGTTCATCTTGCGTATTTACTTATGAGACATAAAGGAAAGCAGTCCAGGATTACCAAATACACAGTAACCTTCCAGAAAGCTGAGAGTATCACTGGAGTTACATGCCTGCTTTGGGTTTATAGTCTTCCTGAGGTAGCCAGTTTTAACAGCTCCTAGAGGCACACAGTGTCTGGATGAACCTTTCCTCCATTAAGTGGGTGTGTGCTACTTTCTGTGCCAGTCTACCAGTGCCTCAGACATCCAGACTGAGGACTACACCAAAACCTGGGACATCTTCTCACCTTTGTATGTTCCAGGACAATTTTGCCTTTGTACTTGGATTTTCATACAGTGAAAAACAATGTAAAAATAGATAAATAAGAAAGAAATCATCATTAGATAGTTTCATTAAACCCCTATAAATTGTGATTTTTATCTCACTTTTGGATAGAATATGTTTACTAAATAAAGTGTGCACCTTCCACCTAGTAAAGTCAAGCATACAGGAAAAAACTAACCTCCAGAATGGGAACTTCTTAATGAGCTGTACTCTATATAAATATGTATATTATTTCCACACATAAATATGCAGATTTTTTTCACAGTAATAATATTGTGGTGGAAAGACAAGAATAAAGATACTTGATCTTCTCAAAAAAATTGAGATGACAGCACAGAGACTGAGTTAATAGCGTGTAAGACAAAGTGTTGTAAAATAAGGGAACTATTCCTAAGCAAGCTGGAAGGGGACTGGAAACTGTAATTGCAGTCACAGGATGCGTCATGTTGCTGTGGCTATTTTTTCTCTTCATCTAAAGTCGTTTGTCTCTATGATACCTTAAAATGCACACTGCAGTTGTACACAAGAAATTCACTTGATAAAACTGTTAAGTTGCACAAGCACAGAAACATACTGGAGGGTGAGGTGGAGAGGGGACAGAGGGGAATGCGTGCGCTTATACATAAATTATTGGTCCACATGTTAACGAAAGGTACACAGTCATTTTGTATTTTTAAAAATAATTCATATAACATATTTTTTATATACAGCTAAAAAATGGTGCAAGAAACTTACTATCATGTACAAACAAGAGTATTCATAGATATCCAAGACTTACAGTGTATTGAAGCAAAATAGTTGAGCATTTAAAATGTTTGTGTCTTCTTTGACGTGCATCATTGAAAGTATGAAAAACACACAGTATTAAAATTTTTCAGATGTTAGGACATGCTATGTTGGCAGCAAGTCCAAGTGCTACTCTCAGAGCTCATGATTTATTTCAGCAGCCAAATGGATTTCTAAGAGCTCATAGAGTACCTAAGATAGGTACAAGCAGGCGTCTTGAGGTACAGCACAGAAAAAGGCTTTTGTATATTAAGAAACTGAGACCTTTATGAAGAAGCCTAATTAGTTTGCACCCTGCAAAGAGTAACTAAATGATCTGGAAAACGAAAAATCTTTGAAAATATTTGTTCCATCCATACTAGGCATTGGAACACAGGCTGAATTTGACATCACTTACAAGCTTCATTACCGTGATCCATAGGAAGCATTCATTATTTTAAAAAAAGTTTGTTTTAACATAATTTCTTGGAAACAAGTGTTCATTTAAAGCTACACACACACATTTTTAGTGAAAAAAAATATTCTGAGACCATTGTCTTTCTAAATTTAATGGCCTCCCCAGGCTTCTCTTTATCTTAAGTGGGGTTATAAGCCTGTGTTTTTAAAGGAGGTTTACAAGGGAGATAGCCACACACTTACCTTTGAAATTCCTTGATAGTTTATACAACTCCTTTCCTGCCTCCTTAAGGAATGTTATTTTAAATAGATGTATGTAATCCTAGGATAGTATTTTCATATTATACAAGAATCTTTTGCACTAGGTAGTCTCATGTCATTTTTATTTATTAATTAATATAAATCCATTCCTTGAATTTGAGCCACAGTTGAGCAACTATAATTACAGGTAGTCCTATTGAATAATTTTGTTTAGCATTTTACTATCAATAAAAAAAGACATGGCTTCCATAATGAAACCAAATGACTCTGTAATAAAGCATCCATGAAGCTCTTACGTGATATTAGGTGTTTCTTAGGGAAGGGTGAGGCTGGTATTGGTTTGGGGGTTTTTTACACCTTAGAGCAAGATTATATACAGAAAACAAGATGATTAATTTTAAATAATGAGATATTCATATATTTTTGAACAATTTCATTTATATTTTTAATTTTCCAGACACAAGAGGATTTTTGAAGATGGATGATTCTACCACATATCATATTGAGATCCAGCATACTAAAAGCTATAATTGTTAGTGAAATCTTGCTCTTCCTAAAATCAAATGTAGTTTTCCATTAACTTTAATAACAACACTGAACTATTTTTAAATTAAAAGAAAATAAAATTTACTTACTTTTAAGACATTTTGAGGACAGTATTTTGGCCTATATTAAGAATTACATACAGCAAAACCATATACATTGATGTATCCTGGCAAAGCAGATATTTCTGAATTCTCGTTTTGATTTCTTTTTTTTTTTAATTATATTGCATGAATTCTGATATTTGCAGTGCCACCTAGCCAAGGAATAACTTCTGAGGCCTGGGTTATGCTGCACAGCACTATGCTTAATATTCCCTCACAGCACTCAGCTGCTCTCTGAAACTGGGGTGAGTGGAAGGGTCTCTCACTTCCCTGACTTCTAATTTCTCTGAGCATATGATCTGTTTATCCCTTTCTGACAGAGGGCACATTTTCTCTGCTTTCTTTGTCCTCCAGCTCACTTTTGCAGCACCTTTCTGCTTTGGCTCATACCAGATAGTTTAGTTTGCATAAATGGAGACCCCTAGAATCCTAATTCTCTTAAAAATCATTTTCTCCTGAAAAATTGAAACCTGTATGCTGTGTGACTACTGGCTCCAAAATGTCAGTGTTTTTCCAAAAAGCAGATAGAATTGTCATCCTGTTATCATTAAAGAAGGTCTTAATAAATATTGAGGGACCTTTTTTTTTCAGTTCAAAATTATCAGTAAAGGGATAATAGGTAAGAGGCTCCATGCTGATTGATATTGCCAACACTGGAAGTGGGCCAGATGATTTGCAGGACAAATGCCACCTAACTTTCTGGGCAGAATAAAGGAGGTAGGAACTACCACCTAGCATTGTCACTGATAAAGTAATTATGTACTAGTGTACATAGGATGTGATGAATGTGATCAATACAAGCAGAAAAGATGACACTTGTGGCTCTTTGATGCAACCAAAGCCCATGCGCAGAGCGTGCGACATTTTCTAGGCAAGGCACAGAATTTAGAGCTGCGGTGGCAGCAGGAACTTTCCCTTGGGAGATGTAGAGTTTCAGAGGGATATAGTTTCAAAGTATTAGTAACCAGACTAAGCATTTCATAATAATTTAGAAAACCCATTTTCAAGCACAAAGCACACTTATGCACACCTTCACATCGCGCTCATTTCTGACAGCATCCAGATTAACTTCAAGAATAACCAGCTGCCTGCTTGCAAGTAGGTAACTTTAAACAGATTTTCAAGTAGGGGAATAAATATTTGCCTGAGTCATGATGGTCACTAATAAGTTCTTTACTACTGTTACCCTTAGCTGAGCTTTATTGACAACATCTTACTCCCAGCTCATCAGGAAAACTTCTGGAAAAGTTGCAACCGTCTTAAACATTGAAACTTAAGACTTTTAAGTCTCAAACTGAACTCTGATTATCTCTGAGCGAAGGCTAATTTTCAGACTCAAGGGTATTTTTGTTCTTATATAAAAAATACCCAAATTGAAGAAATTAAATTAAGTTGAAAATTCCAGCTCAGTGAGAACACAGAAATCAAAGTTGGCTCATGATTAGAGCAATCTATTAGAAAAGTATTGGATTAGTCATCCTTTGAAGTCTTGGGCAGCCTTATGGAAATTATGATGCAAACTGTAATTTACAGAGAGCTGTATGATCCTGTGTTTCTGTTTAAATATTCATAAGACATTTGACAGTACAGGAAAACAGACAATGGTTTCTGATACACAAACACAGACTTGGTAATCCAATAGTATCTTCTGACCTGACATTTTAGAAAAATATGCTGATATAATATTTTGTGTGGAGTTTTTTGGGGGTTTGTTTTTGGGGGGTTGGGTTTTTTGTTTTGGGTTTTTTTTTTTTCCCAGAATGAAGACAGAAATACAAGAAAATAATTATTTGCTGCTGGTTATTATGAGTTGGTTTTGGCTTTACTGTCTTTTTCTTTTCCTTTTAAACAAGCCAAACTGATGTTATTGCAAGAAAAGCAGCGTGTTGAAAATAGAATAATAATTGAAGTTATTTATCTGTACCATAGACTACTAACTTTTTTATCACCTGCCAGGAAGTATTTAGCTCTAGCTGGAAAAAAATTCAATTAATTTTACAAAACTAAAAGTGAATTAAACCCAAAACCTGCTATAAATTTCAGCAATGTTATAATGCTAATTTCTTATCACACAAGTTTCAGAAAACATGAAATGTGAGGGGATTTTTCCTTACAGGAAAATATGAACTTTTTCATAAATTTTATACACATAAAATATGCATACTAAATGCGTTAGCAAAAATAAATTAATAAAGTACTTGACAAAAAGTTAATAAATCCCCAAACCATCTCATATAGTATGCAGGTTGAATTTCTTTGATACACTAACATCAAAGTAAAAAATAAGATCTGTAAGCGAGTAATCCAAAACTCTAAGCTACAGAAAAAAAGCAGTCCTAGAGCTGTATGAGCAGTTGGGATTCCTATCTCTGTGCTTTCTCCTATGACTCAAAAGTGCTTAAAGAAGACATTTTACACCCGTGCTATTCCTCTAGCATCAAGAAATTGTAGCAGCAGAACAGTGCTTATTATTTCCTCTTTCCCATGACTGGAAACTTCAAAAGCTGAATCTGCTAATGTTTAGTTTGAGGAGCTTGTTTCGGGGGAGGGGAAAAGGGTAGGGGTTTGGCTTTGTGGTTGTTTTAGTTGGTATTAATCCGTGTTTAAAACTTGCTCTGATACCTGTAATGAAATCTCACTTGTTACAATCATCTTTAATATGTATGGGTGAGTAAGAAAGCAAATGGAGGATGTGATGCCCTAATAAGAATGTTTGCTGTCAAGAGATTAATAGGGAAAATGGATTATACCACCGACTGTTGCTGGATTGGATCTGAAATCTTGGCTGTGTGAATAAAATAATAATTACTGATGATGGAGTGTATTACAAGGAGTGTAAATAGATTTTTGGACAGTTCCTAAATAATACAAAATCTAATTACAAAGTACGTTAATTCTTTTTACATGAAGCACTAAAATATCAAAATAGCTAAGTAGTATAGTCATTTATGAGATTATACTTTTGATAGAAAGAAAGGAAAAGCTAAATTAATACTATAAATAGTTGCAGAACTTTATAGAGACAGTACAATCACTTTGTTCCGTGGTTTTCTTCACCAGATAACAGAAGTATTCTAACTTTAATAACCGGTATCAGCAACTCCATATGCAACGAGAAAGGAGGATAGATCCTGCTTTTTTCATTTGTGCCAGTGCAGAACGTGGCAGTCACCCTTTTGTACAGTTATTACACTTATTTGTGCAAAGCGAAACAATAGTCTTTAACTGGATATTTTCTTTTAGTAAACAAACAAGGAGGCCACAAACAGGAGTACAGAAAGGACCTTTAGGACAACAACCATAACACAGCTATAGCAGTATGTTATAAAAACATTTTTGCAGAAGATTTTTTTAAAGTTTTTAATCTCTGGCGCTTGAGACAGAGCCTGGAAGAGCTTATAAATTAAAAAAAAATCTAAACACTATTTTCTTAGCTATTACTCAAACAGGGCAAATTTTGCACTTTTCTTTTTCTCAGCTGAATGCAAGCTTGCTACAGTACACAGTAATTACTCAAGAGCAGTATAAGCCATGATCATGGGATGAAATGATGACCTACAGAAGTCGTGCAAGCCACTTGTCCTAAAGCAAATAAGAATAAATTCCTGTCTTTTGTAAGTGTGGTCTCTTTTACCCTGTATTTTTCTTAATTCCTTTTTTTTTTTCTTTTATTTTTCCCCGGCTGGCACATTGAATTTTAAAACCATATGCCTATTGAAAAGCCCATAGCAACCTTTTTGTTTTGCTTCTTCCCCATAGTACAGTCTTATTATGGAGTTAGTTGCAAATGAGCATATTGAAATGAACTTCAGGGAGGTTATTTAATTTATTTTTACTATTGCTGGTTGGTTTTTTTCCTGAAAAAATCCATGACATATTTCCTGAGATTGTAATTAAAGGGATATTAGGAATAAAGTAAGAGTGTACTTGTAGAAAGACTAAATTGCCAACACTGGTTTTATGTGTAAGATTACAGCTCTGCAGACAACAGTTATTTGCTAGCAGTAAATTATACTACTGTATACACAGTATGTATATAAACTGTGAGGATAATGGCAAAATGAATACTACTCTGTCCCATAATGAAGAATAAAGTGAGCTCTAAGTTATACAGAGGATCGAATAGCATGGTAGCTGGTGACAACCACAGAACATTTTGATAACATATCTAAATATAATTAGACGTAGTTCTTTTATTATCAAAAGTGAACCACTTCACTAAGAAACAGGCTCCGAAAGACATAATTTATTTCCAGAGACAATGAAATACCTATTTCTATGGAAAGTTGAAAGGATTTCCTGTCACACAGATCAGTGTCCTGTTTCTTATCTATTTAGTCAACTTCTTATCAGGTCTAAATTAATTATTTTACTCAAAATTTTGTTCTATTGTTGATCATAACCTGTCTCTTAAGTGTGATGGGTATTTAAATGATAAAAGAAAATAATTTTGTTACAGTATACAAAGGAAAATAAAATTCAAACATCTTCCTTCCAAAAGGAGATACAAGAAGCTTCACAACAACTACTTTGTTATTTGGCATTTGTTTGCTCTTTGTTTTTTTTTTTTAATAAACCAAAGACCTTTCCTCTTAAAATAATGAGAGGAATTACAAGAGTGATTGACATTCTGCTACTAGTAAAAATTTTGCTTCCTTTGGATATGAGTAAAGATCTCTCTTTATATTCTCCAATGTTTTTCTGGTTTTTGAGCTTGCTTTTCGTCTTTTTTCCTGTACTTTTGAGCACAGTGAAAAATTAAACATTGGGAATCTATCCCATTGCACATTTTGAAGATTGATGAAACTCTATCCACCTTGAATGACATACTGAACACATGGAATTGTGAAAGTGGGAGCTATGAAGTGAAACAGCAAAGTTATTTGTGATTTATAAGGTCCCAAAGGCTTTACATCAAAACAACAGGAAGGGTTTTCATATGGTCTAGAATGAATTCTGCTTCTTAGCAAACACAAAAAAAGCCCCTAAGAATGAAAGTTGATTTAAAGGATCTAATCTTCCTGCAGGTGAAAGCACACCCCTATTGCTACTTATTCTAAATGAGACCCTCAGTTTTATTCCTAGCACCAAGCATTTCCTGTCTTCTGAAGGATTTATTACTCTCCAACCTGAGTTTCCAGCAAACAGCCCCCCTCTTTAAAAGATGAGATCAGTGGCCTTAAACTTTTAAACGAGTAATCTATAATTTTGAAATTTTAGGTTATGTTATGGAAAGTTACAGCAGATATAGCCTGTCACGAACTGAGCTATAATTACAACCGGTTTATGCAGCTACTCAGAAAGTTCTTCTGGATGTAAAGTAGAAAAATTCACTCACGACTCATCTAGCCATCTATATGCATTCATATAGCTATCACACTGGACTTTTCCTTCATTTCAGCATAGATTACGTGTATTCAACACTGGTGACACTGAAACACAAACACGGCAATATCCCATCACAGTGTAATGAGACAGTGACACTGAAGCAACACCACACTCACTGGTACAAAGGCTTTCACAGAACAAATCGGGGGAAAGGCTCCTTCAGTCTCCTTCCCCCGCTGCATATCCCACCCAGGCCAGTCCCACCCTGACATACTCCAAGTCCATGCAGTGCCCACCAACCCACACAACCCAGCTCCTATGGCTGCACTGCCTTCCTTGGGAGCGCTTGGGCTCTGCCTTAGGCCCCTTGAGGCAGAATCACCCACTCCAGGCCATTCTTAAACTACACTAACTGATAAGGACCTATTTTGGAAGGGAGATAGATAAGCAAAACAAAATACATCTACATAAGCATATGGAATAAGGTATGTGCAGATGCATGTGTGCAAATATTCCTACAATTTTTCAGCACTTCTAGCTCCCTTTCTTCCTTGTGCTGAGAATGACTTCAAAATAATAGGTTGTAACATTTCAACACCTACCCAGAAAGCTTTGAGTTATTTTCTTTGAATTTTGTTTTTTTATTTTGGTTGTGGTTTTTTTGGGTTTTTTGTTTGTTTGGCAGTTTTGTTTGTTTGGTTGTTTGTTTGGGTGGGTCTTTTTTGTTGTAGTTTTGGTTTGGGTTTTTTTTTTTGGGGCGGGGGGGATCCTTCCTGCAAGCATCTGAACTTCGAGAAGACCATTCACATGGTTCTACTGGAACTTGGGAGAAATCACACAAAGTTACTTAACCTGGCAGCTCTCTTGTGCGTACTGAGTATGAAAGATGATTTGAGAGAGATTTCAGGGAAAGCCTGAGGCTGTGTTACCTCTCCAGGGTGCTGAGAAGCCAAGACTGCTTGGAACATTTGAGCAGAGTCCTGGCACTCAGAAAGGAGGTCATGTCCACAATTTGAAAGCTGGCAGTATCCAGCTTTCTGTTATGGCATATCCCAGAGGAAATATTATTTGATATGGATAAAAGATATCTCTATGTCACTACTTTTATTTTTTCACTGAAAGGAATAGTGCATATTTTTTTCCTTGTCTGAAGATTTGGCCAAGTTTTGCATTATGTCTTAACTAAGAGAACTGAACTATATTTTACAGAAATCTCACTTGCTGAAAACTTAAATCAGATAATTCAGACACCACAGCACCTAGGGCTGTATCATCTGCTCCACTGTGATGGGCACATTTATTTCATGGTTACTGGGTTTCAATTAGATATTGTAATCACTGAACTCTATGAAAATAAAAGGTCAAGAGTTTTTTTCTCTCTGTTTCTATAAGCAGGGTGGTTACATAATTTCCTACTGTTCTACTTGAATTATGGAGATATATAATAGGCAAAGATGACAAAAAAAATTAATTTCATGGAAAACCTCAGCTTGTCTTTTTAAATTATTTTCCCTCTTACCCAGAGATGAGAGGCAAATCTGCACATATACATACAATGCAACAGAATATTCAAAACATATAATTCTGGAATTTTCTCAAAATTTTCCAGAGGAAACCAAACCTTTCTCAGGCAAAAAACCTACTTTCTTAATATAGACAAAACAGACAAGTATTCTAAACCAACCCTCCAAATTACCAATAAATAGGTACTTCTTCAATCAAGAATGTTTCAGAAAACTGCATGGCACATAAATAAATTATCCCATTGCTGCTTTCATTGAGAAATATGCCAAGTCAATGGTTTAAATGACAGACTTATAGAGGCTTTATGTCAAAATTATGGGAAGGGTGAAGTTTATTGACTATTTCAGCCATGCCCACAGAAGTGAGCAACTGAAGGCATTTGAGTACAGGTGCTCAGAGCAGCAGCAAACCCCTTTGCAGACACCAGTGGAGTTCCACTGCACAGAGGAATAAAGTCTCAAGGACAGCAGGAGCAAGGTGCAGAGTCATCCATCTGCTTTTAGAGGTTTCATCACTCTTCATGCCAAAAGGAAAAACACTTACTATGTGGAGTCAGACTGGTTCACAGTAGGGCAGCAGACAGGCAAAAGCAGCTGTTGCTGTACAGACACCCTCTCTGCTTACTGCTGTGATTCTCATAGGCAGTATGGAGAACACAACTGCTTTGGGCAGTTCAGCATTAAGGCAGATGCATTTGTTCTCTTTCTCTGCTAAACGGTTATGGCAGGGACCTTCTACTGTCTGAAAGGAAGTTTTGAATGAGTTAGAAAACACAGACATCCATTTTTCACAATTTTACTAAATCTACATTCATACACTCCTTAGGGAAATTCTATACATATTGGAAGAACATGGTTTGGACTGTTTCTTTGCTCCTCCAATTTTGTTTAGCTGTCCACAACTGATATTGTCCTTCTTAAAATTATTTTTCTTAATGGAAATATCCCTTCAAGATCAGAAAGTTGCGGCATTTATAAATCATCTTGAAAGCCAGGATTAAGCATTTCTGAGATTTTGCAAACATAACCACTTCTATGTTGTTGCTGACTGATTGAAACAGACAACTGATCCAAATTCCTTATAGTGATGTTTCACAGACTTCTGACATTACTTTACTGCAATAACAACTGTTAATTAAATTCACTCAACTAGAACATATTCTAGTAATCACTGACTTAATTTACTGAGAATTTCACATTTTAAATTATTAAAGATGAAAGGTACAAAAGAGAACCATTTATCAAACCTGCTACACTTTTCACAGTGTGACTTCTATAGATTTCTTATAAAGAAGCAATCTAAATCAACATGTCCACTATGACATGAATATGTTTCTTTTCCAATGTCAGAGCTATTATTCATGCCTACTACTAACTCTTCTTTTTGGTGTCATAAATATAGGCAGTCATTTGTCAATAGTCTCATCCTCCCCAAGAACATATTTTATGTAAAGGCTCTTATTTTGTTTTTCCTTTTCCTCCTTGTGAAGATGTCACACTTTCCCATGGACGTGTTATTTCCTTATTCTCCCTACATGTGACAAGTCTTAATATTCAGGATGCTAAGTTACCAGTGTTCACATTATATTCCACTTCTTGGAGTCAACAGGACCTATAAAGCTCAAATACATCATATTAACTGTCTATTGCACCATCACCACCAGGATAGGAAAAAAATTATAATTATTTCTACTGGTCCTGGGTAAAATATGAAGGAAACTTTACCCTAGTTTAATGTAGCTGACATCACAATGTCCTGTATAGTGACACAGCCATGTAGTGTTAACAGATAATGTCACATCCCCTGCATGTCAGTGACCATTTCCTGAAAATAGTTGGAAGATGCTGGACTAAGGTTCCCAGAGGAGGGGAAAAAAACCAAAAAACCATAGTCCCAGTAACATATCCAGGGCAGTCCTAGTGAAGCAAGAGACACCTCCAAGCAACTGTTGGCTCCTAGAGGTCCGCCTTGGGAGCAGACACATCACAGCCCAAGGAAAGTAACATAGCCAATTTTCCCAATTTTTTTTTCTGGTTTATACACTAAGGAAAAAGCAAACTGTGGATCATTAAACATGACACTGACATCCACCTAAGGACTATCAACCTGTCAAATTACACAAGCATTTATGTTGATGACCAGAAGAAAACAGGAGTCTCTGAAAATCTGTTCCAGCTATTAATCTTTGATTTGCTCAATCATGTAGCTAATCTGTGTAGAAGCTGACATAATGAATTAAAGAATATTATTAGACTAGTCTTAAAGAACAATAGAATGGTTGCATAGCTTATTAATATTACATTGCAGTGTTTACCATGGCAAGGAACTACTCTTAAAACCACATTATGGAAGTGTTATCAGAATCAGGAGCTCAAGCAGTGCAGCACTGCAGTGTAGATAAAATCCAAGGCTTTCTTGGAAACAATATCTTTTCTATTTCCTTTTTAAGCTATTTTAACTGCAGAAAAAGCTGTAGGAAAACACTATTGCTACCTCTTTGCCTACTTCCCAACAGTTATCGTATTGAACAATGTAGATAATGCGCATCTAATGAGTATTTCATTCTCTCTGCTTCAGACCAGGCAGAGCGCAGTGAGTTTCACTGAGACTGATCAGTGTTCATGCAGAACATCATAGAGAGCACAGTGTAAGCAATTACTTTTCTCTATAAAAATGCAACTACCTTTAACACATATATTCAGTGGAGAGGGGAAAAATAATCCAGGATACTGCTAACACTTTGTGGCTATGCTTCTGCAGTCATTGTTACAGTTACGCTAATATGAGGATTCAGTTCTGCAAATGCATTTTGCTGCTTGCCATGGATTTTATCATACATCAAAAATAAATTGCTACAGAAGGAGCCTAGTATAACTAAATTTCAAGTCTTCTGAGAGCTACTGATTGCCTTCTCTCATTAGCTGCTACTGAAAACTGTTCAATAAATTATAGCAAAATAATAAGGGAGATCATTGCTTTTAATAATCAAGTTTCTATATTGCTTGTCTGTGGAAATGACTAAAGAATATATTAAAACTTAAAGAATAAAGCCGCTAAGTCATGAACAGACCATATTCCTATTTTGTCTGAAGATATCTTATTCCCCTAGCATTTCAGTGAAGCAGTGTGTCCATATGTCACAGGTTCTGTTCCATGACAGCAATGCTCTGGGGTTCAGGCAAGTAGCTTGTTGTGGGGAATAACATTGCTGTGACACTCTGCTAACATACTCATTCTAAACCCTTTTTGGAGAGATCCTTTATATGACTTCTTATTGCCAGAATTACTTCTAAATTCAGTAAGATTTGATGATGGGGGCCAGAAAGGAGAGGGGAGGGAAAGGGAAGCAAGAGGGTGACAAAAGTATAAAAAGGACATGGTGTTAACCTTACTGAAGGTAAACATGGGATTCTACTTACTTGGTGTTCAGAATGACAAGAATAATTCTAGTTCAGCAGCAGTCCCTAATAATAGAAGCCCAGGATGCTAACAGAGCTCTCTGAGGGTAAAAGCACAACCCAAGGAGGTTAGTTACTGGTCATTAAAGGAATATAGTCTTTACAGCTGTGTGGAAGTGGATTTACAGGCTATAAATGAGCAAAAGAATATACCCAATACAGTCAAAATGTTCAGATACAAAAATAATACAAAATTGATAACAAGAAAACATTCAAGAGAGTCACAGTTCTTATAAAAATGAGAACCAAGAGAGAACAAAGAGAGAATAATTTCAGCATTATTGTCTGAAGTTAAGGATGCAACGCCTGGCCAGTACCAATACTTCAACATCCACATGGAGCCACCTCCTCTTCAGTAAATGAAGAATGCTACTTTTTGATTTCCTTCTTCCTATATTTTATATATGATTTCTGAAATTGCAGAATTTCAAAGAGCAACCTATGCATCTGTCACATACCTAACACAAGGAGACAGATATCACAGCATCAATTTACAGCAAAGGCAAATGCAGCAACAGACATCTGACAAGGAAAGACCTGGGATGATGGCAGGGGAAGACGTTTGTGGACAGTGGTCAATGGGGATTGAAGCATAGTTGCAATGCAGGAAAAAGTGGCTAGGGAGTAAAACGCATTGGGCAACTGAGAGAATAAAATTTTCTGTTCCACTTAAAAAAAAAACCCAAGCCAAACAAAACACCATAACCCCAACAGAGGTACTTAGTTTGAGTTTTCACTCATTTAAGTAGTTCTCTTCCTTTCTACATCTGGGACCTGAGTGAAAATATAAGAGTTCTGGGGAAGGAAAGAATTTCCTGTAGTTAGTGATGCAGAATCCAAGTTCTGAGTTCTGTTACACCAAATACAACGTTACCCAAATAAATGTTTAAAAAATAAAATATTATATTAATGTACTGTTGAATCAGTAGAATGTCTTAAAACTACAAATTTTGATTCTTTTTTAATGATGTGTATTTCTTGGTTCACTACACTGCATTTTTGATGATTAGACATTAACATTTCTTAGGCTCTGCACACAATAAAAAAACCCCACGTTACACACACAAGCGAACAACCCCCATATATCAGCTAAACCCCAAGTAGTCTCATTATCTCCTACCTCTAATTTTTCAAAGCCACCTAAGCATCAACATATCCTCACAAATTATGTCTGTATTATCAGATGTCCCTTCTCAATTTTAAGTATTTTCACCAAAAAAGATGGTCTATTTACACATAGATTGGCCAAAACCAATGCTACATACACGCAAACATTATTATATATTTTGTATTACATTCCTAAAATTAACTTTTAATTATTTTGACCCAGTGTTGATGACGAAATTTCTGCGCCATGCTTATTTTTTCATCTGATACCATTTCAAAACCTTTTGCCATCATCCTGCTTTATGAAACTTTAGTGTTGCCTAATTTCAGTGCCTTCTGAATTCATGGCTGGCTTAAAAAAATAATTTATTTGTTTTGTTCTTCCCTAAAGATATGAAACGCGTAAAAAAATTACCGTATCTGAATATGAAAAAATTTGTTGAGGGGAAAAAAGCTTACTTCACAGTTTGCATTCTTTAGCCACCTATTTTTCATTGAGTTCTTGTCAAAAATGATAATAAATAAAATTAATAAGATACCTGTGGACACTGGTGTCATTTCATAATAACCAAACTGACTCCTATAACATGAAAAAGCAACTAATAAAGTGTCACTTAAAGCAGACAAATATAAGCCAAAGGCTAAGCCTAGAAACAGTATACTAGTAATGTAATAATATATTGTTCCCATCAGGCTTCGTTACAGTTCCTGGATTTATTTAATTCTATTCATGCCTAGCACAGCTCTCAGAAAGAGCTATTAGAGTATATCATCTAGCTTGTCACAAAAAGAAATACAAGTCATCCATTTCAATCTAAAAGTAAACTGGAAAAAAACCCCAAAACAACTAAATCACCTTTACCTACTATTTCAATGTCTTCATTCTTTGTTAGTGGTAAAGTTTCTGTGACATCCATAAAATGATAATGCATAGCAAAACTGAGGTCTTGGGAATGACCATAAGGCCTATTGAGATATAAGCTTGATTTCTGCCCGAAATACAGGAAGACTGCGAGTTCAGAAAAACAAAGTAAAGTTTGAAAAGACAAAAGAATTTCTACATTTTAAACATTTAAAATATATGTCTGCATTGCTTTCTTTTCTTTCTAAAGGTCTCTACACGTGAGAACTTTAAATGCCACAGCAATGAAGGACAAAAATTCAAGCTACTGTTTCTTCCTTTCATAAGGCAGGAGAAGGGAAGGGTCTCAGTGGCTGTCACTATAGGGAGTTCCTTCTTTTAGTTTGTTGGGGTTTTTTTCTGTGCATCTTGCCCCCACACCCCTCAAAAGAAAAGGATAATTCTATCCATTGTTTTAGTGCAAAATTCTGTGCAACAAACCCAGGTTAGAAAATAATCTTAATAGACAAAATGAACAGGTATTAGTCTCAAATACCATAATAAAGAATACAATGAAAATGTGATGGTACTCTTCTCCCCCTCGTCTTAAAGCACTTTGACTAGGTGTAGTGGTTTTGCTTGCATTTCTTACCTTCTGTGAGGTAAGAATTAGGAGGAATGCAAAGCAGGCTCCAAACTTTAAAGAATATAAAGAAATTTATTACTAACAGAATTAAAAGTAAAAAGAAATAATAAGAAATTAAAGCAAAACTCCCTTTTCCTCCAGCACCTCCCCTTTTTTACACAACTCGCATAAAGGATAACAAACTATGGTTTTGGTCAGTATTATAGTTCTTAAAAGTCTCTCTACTAGTTAAGGAAAAAAGGTTTTCTTTTGCTTCACGTGGTTTCCAAACTGCTCAAAGGGCAACAGACCCGCCCAGGAATTCTGCTGCCATGAAAAACATCTCTCCAATGAATCTTGCAGTCTTCCCACAACTGCCAGCATGGGCCACACATGGGGTATATCTTTTTTAAGGATAAGCAAATTCTAGCTTAAAAGCAAATGCTGTCTTCTTCACAAAATCTCTAAAGGTCTCTTATAGCTCTGAGGTGACCTGGCATGATCACGTTTCTTTTTC
>VZRQ01003409.1:1302545-1319839 GCA_013397975.1 Machaerirhynchus nigripectus
CGGCGCTCGACTCCGCCCTCTTTTCCTGTCGCCATTTTCAGCTCCGTCTCCCATGACTTACTTTCTTTTTCCCTCTGACCTTGAAGTCGCCATGATTTTATTCAGGCTTTATGTTAGACAAAACGCCTCTTTCCCTTTATGCTGCTGGCTCCTCAGCTCGACTCTAGCTACATTGGTGGCAGAAAGCTCTATCAGCTCCTGCCAGGTCTGTGTGGGGCCATGTGAGAGGGGAGGGAGGTTCTCCAGTCCTTAGGAGCCGCTCCGGTTGGGATCGGCTGTGCAGCAGCCTCATGGTTGTTCCTTAGCTGCTGCGGCTCTGAGGGATTCTCCCCCAGCTACCCAGGGCCCATGCCCCAGTGCCGGGGGAGCAGAGGCCCAAGGCCACTCCAAGAGATGGAGCCCATGGGGCCCATTTCCCCCTCCTCCCCGCGGGAGGCTTGAACACCAAGAGCAAGTTCCTGCGTCCCCACTCAGTTTAAATATGTAAATTTTGAGAAGCATTATTGGTCTAAACGACTGTCCATCAACTCAGGTTCAAACCACACTAAGCTGATTAGGCGCATCTATAGTGAAACTTAATGAAAACAACACATGAATTCGCTGTTTTTTTAATAAAAACTAGAGAAAACAGCCATGTAGAAGATGTTTCTGTCCTTCTAAATTAAAAAAAAAGAAAAAGGTAGTATTGTATATATTTTTTTTCAGCAAAGATCGTATTAAAGTACCTTTGTCTATGGGAAATTATTATTTTGGGATCATAGCTGTGGCACTTCTGCAAATTAGTTTATAAATTAAAAAAGGTATTAACACTCATTCAATTTTGAACATAAAACTAATTTAATTTTGTTGATTGCAACTGCCTTCAGTCTCAGATCCAGGTACCAGAAAACAGATAAATTCCAAAACCAGAATTTTACTGACTACATAGCATACTGATTGATTTGGTCAGCTTACACTGCAGCTAAGAATTTGAGAAATACAAACAGGCATTTTAGTTACAACACATTGTTGCGAGATACAGCTCTAAGCACTAAGAACTATTTCTAATTTATATGTATAAGGAATTCACAACCTAAATTTGCTGATCACTGGTGTATTTAGATGTTCTTTAGTGCAGTAATCAGAAGAAAAATGAAGGGTTGATTTTTTTTTAATCTACTTACACCCTTCTCATGACTTTCCTAGTTCAAAAAAAAAGTACTCATTAATTTTTCAAAGTGAAAAATTTTTAATCAATTGTAGTAAAGTTCCTCATTACATATCAATTTTCAAGATGCAAGTCTTTGTAAACCTGTCAGCATATTTTACAATTCGTCAGAAGTAATTTATTCTAAATCACTTCAGAAAAATCAAGTACAAGAACACTTAAATGAGAACTATCCACAAATACATTATAATCCTCTTAAATAGTCAGCAGCTTAGTGCTGCAAAATAGTCACTTAGGAGGGATTCAGCTGATTAAAAGATAACTATACCAGACTGGAGAAGCCTAAACCTGACTCTCAGAGAAAAATTACTGTCACTGATCTCACTCAGATGGGATGGATTTCTTCTGGCTTGGACTTTGCTCTCACAACTGCTTATAGAGGTTTACCTGACAAGCCTAATCTAGGTACCCAAATTTCACGTGCACATGAGACACTGAAACTTCTAGCTACACCAGTGTCTCCAGTTTTGAGACACAAACAAGAAAAACCTAGGAAAATTAGTTCCTTACTTACTAAACATTTGCTAGAAAACATTTTGCTTTAATTCTTTTTTCTCCATTTACCTTTATATTTGATTCTGAGACTTCAAGAATTCCAAAATAATTCTTTTTTTTCTAATGAAATTCCAGAGAAAAAAACCTTTTATTATTCTGTTAGTAACTCTGCCTTGTGCTGCACCACTGCACTTCAGTACTGACCTATAAAAGCAGTCTTGTCTAGAGATAAGAGTAGCTGGGTCTTCATCCTCAGTGAAGAAAAACTGATGGTTTTTTCAAAACTTCTATTTATATTATTGACTAAGCGGGTCTCAACTGGAAACTATATTTGCTTGAAATATACGTCCTTTTGTAGAAATCATTAAAAGAAAACGCTTACATTTTCTCTGTTTAGGATATTTGGAAAGTAAACAATATAAGTGGTCAAGGTATACTGTTAACTTTCATTTTCAGTAACACAGTGGAATTAATTGTTAGTGATTCAAAGTGAGTTTAAGTTGTTATTCATTGCTTAGAATAACACTTACAATGAATTGCATCACTCCTATCCCCACTTGAGTAAATACTTGTTTTGTTACAATGCCAACTTCAGAAACCAGATCTATATAAAACAAAGTGTTCAAGGAAATAAGTGAACAAGGAAAGACCTGTAGTTCTCATGTAAACAAAACTTGGCTATGAGAACGATATATCGACTGCACTCCTTACATGGGAAAAAGAGTGATGATTGTTACCTTGAGCAAGGCTAATATTCAACATGTAAGTAAACTAATCTTTTGCAAATTCCTTACAGACATAAGATCTAAACCCACTGATCTGACTGTAACGATTAACAGAAGGCCATTACTTCAATTTAAGGAAGGGTGCTCCACAAAAGCTTGCTCCAAATTAAATTAAATTCAAAATTGCAGTAATAGAAATAAGTGAAAAGAAACATAAACAATGAGCTGTTGGAATAAAGTTAATATGAAACAAAATTAGGAAGATTATGGAAGTTAAGTGCTACAATTATTGTATAGTTTAAGAAGGTGAAATCCTGAATATTTTAAAACACAGGAACCACTTGAATGATTGACTGAAAGCAGCTTCTGGTATTGCCGTTATTCTTCTCTTCCCTGTGTTACACAAAAGGGAACCATCTCCCAAATGATTTACTAAAATTGAACTAACCCTTCTGCAGGTAGGAAAACACTGTTTTCCTTTCCAGACTCTAGTGCTGCAGCAACAGTATGGGTAGTTCCTTACTACGTTCCTCTGTTCCAGATATGTTTTCTTTTGCCATTTGTGATTTAAATAGCTGTGAGAAGGTGAAATAAAACTACTTAATTTAAATGGCAAGGGTGGGAAGCTGTGATACAACTTATTCTAAGCTGCCTATTATTTTGTCTCACTATGACTTTCAAAGAGCAAATTAGTAGCCTGTAATTTTTCAGTATCTGATGATCTACAGCAAATTAATTTTTCTGTGCTTTTCCCGTTTTCTTCCTAAATTTCTTTCTGCAGCTGGAACTCAGACTGATCTCCTAACAATAATTTATTTACTTTTCTATTTACTATTATAGCTGATAGATATTAAAAATAAAAACTGAATTGGATCCTTGAATGCAGCAGCTCCTTTTATTTTTGACTTTATTAGAAGAGATTATAAACTCCAGTGGCCCAGAGCTGGGAGGAAGAAAGCCTTCAAGACATAGTGGGTAGTAGGTAGCGGGGTGCAAATGTGTAGGAAATTACATGTTTGCTTCATTCATAAAGGCTGCAGTGAGGGGGGTTGCTATTTTGGGGGAACTGGGAGGGGAGCCTGTAGCCTTGGGCTGATGATGCAGGATAGAGTGCTCGAGTCAGGCTTATGGAGAAAGCCAAAGTTCCCGTAGCTACTGATTACTTCTGTATTTATGATCTCAGAGACACATAAATTCAGTTACTTGTTTTCACTACTGTAGAAAGGACACAGAATTGATTTATAAAGCACTTTCAACACACTGCATGATTATGTTGTTTCTAAATACCAAGTTTTTGCAAAGTATGTTAAAAAGATTTCAGATTTTGCCAACCTTCTATGCAACCTTCTGTCCAAGAAAGAATCGATGATGAAATAGACAGCCTAAGAAAAATTAGAAGCACTTCTAATTACAACATGACATCCAAAATTCAATATTTTTATCTTTAAAATTAAAAACTTAACATTTTTACAGTTGGTTTTCCAGTTCTAAACATTAAAATCCCCACAAAACTCCCAAAATAGAGCTATCATCAGTTATTTAGACAAAGAAATTAGTCATACCAACAAATCCCATTACCCTCTACTCTCTTCAGAAACCAAAATTGAAAAATTAAAAAAAAATTCTTGTTCCATAACAATTAAAATCTCTGATTGCAAAAACTTTTCTTTTTTTTTTAATGAAACATAAATATTAATTGCTTCTGGAAAGATGAATTTAATTAACATGATTTTGAAGTTAATAATGAACATTTCACACATCCCAAGTGGCAGTTTCAGTTATCACTCGTGTATCTAGCTAATTTATCTGAATGGAAAGAGTCCATTATATATGGTGAAAAAAATAGCACTCATTAAAAAAAAAAAAAGTGAAGAAAGTTCTACACTGTACTGGATCCCACGAGATCCTATGGCTTTGAATTTTTCCTATTATTTCAGTTACTTACTGGAAAAGATAAACCAGTACTTTCCAGAGATGTCAATCTATTCACACAGGTCCCTCATGAAAAATACTCATTTATTTTATAACATGGCTGAAGAGATGATTGCTGAGGTTGAAAGCTATTGGTGTACCAGTGAAGTCTGCTAAATGATCTGTATCAGAAGATTTGAAGTTGTCACATGCTTTGCTTTATGAAGATCTTTCTAGTTTTTGAGAATTTCTATTTTTGGATCCTTTCATAGCAGTGATATACCAAGTCACACAGTTTGTGGGAGCCCTGTGTCCTTCATACCACCACCAAAGCTTTCATCCCAGCTGTCAGCAAGCTGCAAGGAGCATCCTGAGGGAGGAAAACTATTGTTATTACCTGATTTTGCAAAGTTATTCTTGAACACTAAGAATTAATTAAAAGTCTGTGTATCAATTCAGTCCAGTTTGAGACCGCTAAACCACTGAAGATACACAAAATTTCTGAATCACTGTGTTAGTACATATGCCAGAAATGATAAATCGTAGCTGTTTCAGAAACCAGGTATCTGGCTTCAGAATAACCCTCAATTCTGACTTCTTTTTTTTTTTTTTTTGGTTTGGTTTTCTTTTTGATCATTGTGAAGTCTTTGCCAGACAGATTTTTTTTTTTAAGCACTCTTTAGTCAAAGTATGCCTTCTTTATGGAAGATCTACCACAGAAGCCAAGTTCCCACTCATTTTTACACTTTTTCTCTTTTTTAAATACTTATTCTTGCAAGAAAAAAAAAATGCACAGGGTCTAAAGGTCATAATCTCGATTTGAACCCCATAGTGATATTTTCTTTCTTAATTCTACTCTGGGAAATTGAAAGGTTTTTTTTACCTTGATTTTTCAAGAAATTACGTTAAGAGTATTTCACTACAAACAAAGTTGTGTTTTTGTAGCTGTATCTGAAGAAGTAATTCAGGATCATACCTTAGTGGTTATATGAAACATCTACACAAAAGGCTGGGGAGCAGTGTGCAGGAATATTTTCCAGTCCTGTATTATTCTAAAGGATTGTATTGTTTTATTAATATTGAAGTCATATTGCTAAAATAATATTCTATCATCTTTATTAGGAAATTTATTTCAGTATTTTTCTTGGTTTTAAAGAAATTATCACAATACAATGATATAAAACCAGAATAAGAATACCAATATATTTTCCAACAGATAGTAGTATCAGTAATCGTATTGATAAAAATATGTTTGTACACTACTATTCTGGAAATCCATGCAGTAAAGCAAGAGATAGTTTTAATTAATTCACCATTTAAAGGCTGCAGGAAATTTAGCTAGGTAGGACTGGAAAATAAAAACTGAGAATCACAGAGAAATAACTTAAGACTTGTTAATCCATTTTCTCTGATTTTGAAACTAAAATAATTTTAGGGGATACAAAAATTGCTGAAGAGTCCTTTCCAAGAGTACCTTTGGGCAAGTTAACTCAAGAACACGTTGAGTGCTTCTATTATATTATCCACCTGTATTCACTAAAGGTCCATTAACACTATCTGTATTTTATTACTTTCATTTGTCTTCCCCCCAGTCCAGAACACTTAAAGGACAAGTTAACATGGGAAAGATACTGCTAAATTCTGCATTTCTCTTCTTATAAAGTACTAGCTTTGTACAAGTTGTCAGCAAACATGTGGATACAGTACTTCCACAAAAAACAAACCAAGCAAACAAACTAAAACACCCCCTCCTGCCCCCAACAAAAAGCCAAACCAAACCAATCCCAAAAAATCAAACCACAAACCGTACACAAAAGCCACCACCCCAAAACAAAAAAAAAAACCAAAACAAAACACAAAACAAAACAAAACAAAAAAAAACAAAAACAAAAACACAAAAAAAAACCAAGTAGATTTTTTTTCATTACAATTACAAAATTCATCTCTAAGGAATTCATAGTGATTGAAAGACCTTGTTATGATACAGCATATATTTAGATGATATAGTTGTTGTGCTTCATTCATTGAGCAGGTAAGAAGAACAGAGCTACAGACTGTGACAGACTGCATATCCTTAAACTGAGGCAGACAATTTACCTCAATACCACATAACCTACATTGAAAATAAAAAGATCTTTAAAAGTATGGATCTAGCTTCTACTCTCTTCACAAACCATATTTTATTATATTTTATTTTTACTCAGTTTTTTTTTCCTACACAAGCAATTGAAAGGTTTACATCATACATTTTTATGATTACATGGAGAAGTAGGTAATAGTCCAAGAAGGTAATAATTTTATAAATTGTAGAGGAATGAATGGCAAATAGATTACTGGTACTGCTGCCTTTTATACAAACCCTCCAATAACATTAATCATTCTAAAGGACTTTTATTCAAATGCTTATGTTCAGGATTCCTCTTCTGTACAGAGCATTCATTGCTCAATGCCAAATCCTGCAGTCTGTTTACTGCTATTGGACATTTTCCATTTCTTACCTCTATAATTTTTGGGCAGTTGGACTTAATACTGGGGAACTTAGAAGAAGTATCAGGGGAATTCAGTCAGCAAAGATGGAAATTTCTATGATACAGATGATAATATGTAGAAACTTACCTGAAGGTACACCCCTAACATCTGGCCACGAAAAGCTTTTCTTGTGAAAGTTTGGCATGTCATGTGTTCATTTTTGTGGGATTTTCTGGATGAACAAGTTACAAATCTGTTCTGCCTTGATAACTCTCAGACACCACTTCTGTGACATCCTGCGCCTAGCCATAAATACGCACCACACATTCAAGTAACCTGCGACAGTACCATGACTGAAAGGAAAGATCAACCACGACACGTGTCAACATTTCTTCTGAGCTATCTCGACACTATACGTAGCTTCCTGATAACAAGTGGAAGCAGATTTTAACATCTCTTGGAAAAAAATTGAGTCCTCCCTAATTTATGCAGTGGTAAGAATTGCTGTGCCCTTTCAGCCATTTAAGATGCTAACCAGACAATACCACAGTCCAGCGATTGGTACGATAGAGAGATATGGCAACATTAAGAAAGACAATTGGGCAGCAGTGACTGATAAGGCATAATTACTTTAAAAGGTGGAAAAAGGAGAAAACCACCTTTTTTGTTGTCTTTACAGCTTTGATCCAGACATTTTCATTTTTTTTTAATCAAAGGAAATCAGTCTTTTTCTTCCATCAATAGACCCATATGCTTACACCAATAAGTGTCAGACTTTCTCCAACAGAGAAATATGGAGAAACAAAGTTATTTCTTCTATATATTAGGTTACTAATCCTTACACAGCCTCACTTTTACCAAATCTCTATTCCATTTCTGTTCTTTGTCTTCAGAACACTTCCATACCAAGTTAATCTTTTTGCTATCTAAATTTTATCTTTTTAATACTCTTTGCTTTCTTATACACCAAAAATTAAAATGTTAGTTTCTGTCTCCCTTCTCTTTGCTCCATGCTCAAATGTGTCTTTGAATTTTGCCTACTGATCCAAAGGTAAAGTTACTCATATTAATGCATTGCATGTGAGTTTACGTTGGTAAACTCTACCAACCAAATATCATACCAAATGTATAAACAGATACAAATAAAGTTGTATCTGTTTATACATTTGAACAAATGCTTCTCCTCCCTTGCTTTCCTCCATCCCAATCTTCTATTTTCTGTTCCTGCTTCAGCATTTGTTTTCTTTACTGTCTGCCTTATCTCATCATTTAGCAAAACTGGAGTGTCTTTCCTATTTTTTTCTGAGATAGAAATAGCAGAGAGCAGTGATATGTTTATTTGATTGCAATCAGATCCATTACGACTCCATACTAACACTGCTGAGCCTCATGCTTCTTCTACTTCTGCAAATATCATGAAATAGCAGAAAATCTTCATCTGCTCTCTTCCACCCCATCCCCCCACAAGAGCTGCGAGTGAAATGCCTGCGTGACCTTCCCTTTCAGCGCTCTGTTCTTTCCAGTGCAAGATCTAGTTTTGAGGGAATACAGCTATGCAGCATTTTTCATGTTGTCAAACCTAGGCTAAGCTGTGAGAAAATATGTAGACTAAAGCAAAGCTACGTAGGAAAAACAAAATTGCTGTCAAAGCTAAGCTCAGACACTAAAGAGGAAAACACAAATATGCAAAGGCATACAATTCATCCAAGGATGAATAGAGACTGACCCTTCCACACACGACCAGTGAAATCTTAGGCAGCAAAGACACTTTTGGTATCACAGGAACGACAAACATATTAATGCTTAGGCAGTAGCTAGCTTAGTTTCATCTGCTGTGCTTTGTAAAAAAACCAAAAACCAAGTACTTTTTAAGTCTGTGTTGTTTAGAAACTGCTTGTACTCTCTGCTTGCACACAGCAAAAAAAGTTATCTGGACTGTGAAGGATGTCAAGAACAAGACTGACCATTATAATCAATCAAAACCCACATCCCTGATGACCTCTGCTCCCTCACACTTTGCTATGCTCAGCAAAGCTGATATCACAGAGAGGTTACCACTATTATGTAACTTGCAGGAAATTGCTAAAAGACTTTTAGTTTGACTTGGTGTTGAAATTCAAAAATATATCATCTTTCCATCTGAATTTTTGTCTGTTTTTTTGGCCTTGATTGCACTTCCCGCATCTGGGATATGTTGAAATAGTGTAAAGATTGCCATAGTGCCATAGAATCATAGAAAACTCAAGGCTGGAAGAGATCTATAAGATTATTGAGTCCAACCATTAACACAGCACTGCCAAGTCTACTAACCGTGTCCCCAGATGCCATATCCACATTTTTTTTAACATTTCCAGGGATGGTGATTTCACCACTTCCCTGGACAACCTTTTCTGAGGCTTGACAACCTTTTCAGTGAATAATGTTTTCATAACATCCAGTCCAAACCTCCCCTGCTGTAACTTGAGGCGCTTTCCTCTTACTCTGTCACTTGTACCTGGGAGAAGAGTCTGCTCCCCACCTCGCTACACCCTCCTTTCAGGCAGTTGTAGAGGGCTACAAGGTCTCTCCTGAGCCTCCTTTTCTCTAGGCTAAACACCCCTGGCTCCCTCAGATGCTCCTCACAGGACTTGTGCTCCAGACCCTTCAGCAGCTCCATTGCCCTTCTCTGGAGTCTCTCCAGCACCCCAATGTCCTTCTCGTAATGAGAGGCCCAGAACTGAACACAGTGTAAAGGTGCAGCCTCACCAGTGCAAAGCACGTGGGGACCATCGCTGCCCTGGTCCTGCTGGCTGCACTATTGCTGATCCAAGACAGATGCCATTGGCCTTCCTGGCCACCTGGGTACACGTTGGCTGATATTCAGCTGGGTGTTGACCAGCATTCCCACATCAGGCAGCCTTGCAACCACTCTTCCCCCATCCTGTAGCCCTGCATGGAGTTGTTGTGACCCAACACAAGGACCCGGCACTTGGCCTTGTTTAACCTTACACTGCTGGTCTTGGCCCATTGATCCAGCCCGTCCAGATCCCACTGTAGAGCCTTCCTGCCCTCCAGCAGATCATAACAGTATCAAAAGCTTTAAAAAAGTCCAGGTAGATAATGATATCCACTGTTTTTCTCTCATCCACTAAGCAGGTGACCTTGTCATAGAAAGAGATTGGGTTGGTCAAGCAGGACCTGCCTTTCATAAACCCCTGCTGTCTGAGCCTGATCCTCTGGTTGCTAGTTATGTGCTATCTGATGGCCCTCAAGATAATCTGTTCCATGACCTTTCCTGGTACAGAGATCAGACTGACAGGCCTCTTGTTCCCCAGATTCTCCCTCCAGTTTACCTTGTAGATGGGAATCACATTTGCTGACTTCCAGCCAGCTGGATCCTCCCAAGTTAGCCAGGATGGCTGATACAAAATGAAGAGTCTTCTTACCTCTCCTTTTGGTTCTGATGTATTTATAGAAAGGTTTTTTGTTGGTTTTTATGGCAGTAGCCAGACTAAGTTCTAATAGGGCTTTGATTGTTATAATTTTCTCCCTGCATAGCTTCACAGTATGCTGCCTGTGGTGAGAGATAGGAAACAAACAATGCGGCCCTTCCTGTTACTGAGGCCACTTTTCATACTGCAGTTTGCACAAAACCATTCTCATGTCAGTGGATAATACGCAGGTGTTTAAATATACAGGTGAAAGAAAAAAGTGCTGTTCTGATAGAAAACTGCATTTGCTGAAGAAGAAGCAGCAATATCAAACAAGAAGTTCAGAATGGTTTTGACTCACTACTGATTCAAAGACAGGCTTTCAAAAGGGATGAAGAAAAGGAAGGATGGTAGGTATTTTTATATGTCACAACATGAACTAAATAGCTGAGGGGTATTACAGGGACTTCACTAACCAGGCTATATGTAGAAAATGAAGAAGCCTCAGATAATCTAATACAGAAATAGTTTTTAGCTCTGGGAATTCGAGAGAAAAGTCAGCAAGCTGGAGGATTAAAGAACTCTGCTAGTGGACACGAGAATGCTCTAGGCAGAAAAAAAGCATTTGCAGTCAAGTAATGATTACAACTATTCTCTTTGTACAGGGCACTTCTTTCATTTTAGGAAGCACTGAAATACCTGTATGAAGCTCTAGTTGCCATTCTACCTAACCTATGGTCTGTACAGAATAAGGAAAAATTCTGTTCTGTGCTTTAATTGTCAGCTTTTCTGATGATGAACTAGGGAACAAGATGATGCTTATTGTTCCTGTGAGAACAAGCAGTTGTTTATGAAACCTACAACTCCCCTCTCCCCCCCAAAAATCAAACAACCTAAACCAAACAAAAAAAAACAACTCCAACTAAACAAAAAAACCCAAACCAAAACTAAAAAACCCCCAACTTCTGTAATTCAGTTGGTGCTTGTGCATAATCTGCAAGGCTGCAAGAAGCTAGGCAAAGCAAAGTAGAAATTTCAAGCACCTTTTTTTATGTGTCTTACCAAAGTCAATTAAAAATAACTGATGGAAAAATTATTTTTAGTTTGAATATACTGAAATATATCTCAGTGTCTATAGACATTCATTTGAATTCCTGTGAGGTCAGCAAAGTGATTTCAGTGTTCTTTAGACCCAGCTCCTATATGCTTCTGTGAAAGACAAAAGCACAGTGATGAATTTCAAGTATTTACATGTCACCAGGGAAGCAAATTACTCTACACAGAATGTAAGCTTAAAATGGAAACCTCCGCCCATAATTACAAAGAATTAAAATGCAATTAAAAAATACCTTAAGGTATAAACTGTCCATGAATTAAAATTCCCAATTCATTTTAACTCATAACATCCCCAACTACCTTGCTTTTTTGGGAATCTTTTTGTTGCTGTCATTAATGCTGTGTTTCACTGAGTCATTTATCTGACTGGCTTTGTGCATGCACAAGTCTGATGCATCATAAGAGAGGAATATCCAGGAGATAGGCAGACAGGAGATCGGCAGAAGTGAAAGCAAAGAAATTCAGACCACTAAAAAAAAAAAGCAGATAGAGCTATTCTTAAATACATTATCCTAAAAGATATAATTATCCTAAACAACAAATACAATTGGTCTGTGAAAGATGTGTTGGGTTTTCATGGCCAAGCTTTGGTAGCTAGGGGAGCTACAGGTGTGGCTTCTGTGGGAAGCTGCCAGAAGCTTCCCCCATGTCTGGCTGAGCCAATGCCACTGGCCGATAAGAAATGGTCATAATGCCTCAGTGATAACATATTTAAGAAGAAGAGAAAAATAAGTTATTTCACAGATGTAACTGAGGCCAGAGAAGAGTAGAGTGAGAATAGATGAGAGGAACGACTCTGTAGACACTAAGGTCAGTGGGGAAGGAGGGGCAGGAGGTGCTCCAGATGCCAGAACTGAGATTCTCCTGCAGCCCATGGCGCAGACCATGACTGAGGCAGCTGTGCCCCTGCAGCCCATTGAGGACCACAGGAATGCAGAGATCCACCCACAGCCCATTGGGAAAACCCATGCTGCAGCAGGTGGATGAGCCTGAGAGGAGTCTGTGACCCCATGGGAGGCCTGTGCTGGGCCAGGCTCCTGACAGGGACCTGCAAACCCATGGAGAGAGGAGTCCATGGTGGAGCAGGTTTCCTGGTGGGACTTGTGACCCCATGGCGGACCCGTGTTGGGTCAGGCTGTGCCTGAAGGACTGCACCCTGTGGAAGGGTGATCCATATTACAGCAGTTTATGTAGGACTGTTGTCCATGGGTTGGACTCACATTGGAGCAGTTCATGGAGAGCTCTTTCTGTGGGAGGGACCCTGTGCTGGAACAGGAGAAGGATTTCTCTCCCTGAGCAGTGGGAGAAACAACATGTGATGAACTGACCATAACCCCCATTCCCTGTCTCCTTGCACCACTGGGGGGAGGAGGTAGAGCTGGGAAGAAGGGAAGCGTGGGNTGTTGGGTCAGGCTGTGCCTGAAGGACTGCACCCTGTGGAAGGGTGATCCATATTACAGCAGTTTATGTAGGACTGTTGTCCATGGGTTGGACTCACATTGGAGCAGTTCATGGAGAGCTCTTTCTGTGGGAGGGACCCTGTGCTGGAACAGGAGAAGGATTTCTCTCCCTGAGCAGTGGGAGAAACAACATGTGATGAACTGACCATAACCCCCATTCCCTGTCTCCTTGCACCACTGGGGGGAGGAGGTAGAGCTGGGAAGAAGGGAAGCGTGGGGGTAAAGTCTTATAAAAATAAGGTCTTATTTTACTTCTCATTATCCTGATTTTGCTAGTAATAAATTCAATTAGTATCTCCAATCTGAATCTGTTTTGCCTGTGACAGTATTTGGTGAGTGATCTCTTCTGGACCTTATCTCTACCCCTGAACCTTTGTTATATTATCTCTCCCCTGTCCAGCTGAGAAGGGGAGTGATAGAACGGCTTTTGTGGTTGTCTGGCATCCATCCAGGGACAGCCCACTATAGATTTTTAATGTAAGCCTTAAGAAAACTTCAGGTTTACTTGGATAGAACAATACTGGGCACTGTGGAAACTGCCACTAAAGGAAAAGTACCTGTCTCTTTCCTTCCCCACCTTGCAAGAAGAAAGCAAATAAATAAATAACACCAGATCATATTCTATGACAAAACCTTGTGGTAGCAGGATTTATGTTCAGGAAACTGCAAAAGTCACATTAGATATGTCCTACCTACTAGATTACATAGGGAAGTGTTGACAAACCCTCTGAATACCCAAGTCACTGCCCATTACTGAAAAAATCTCAGATTTTTCAACATCTAGATGGTTGCTTATATTCTTTCCAGATAATTAAACTAATATAGGTGTACATAATTAGAAAAAGTAAATATTTGATCTTAATAGAGGGTTTCAATCTCTAGTTTCAATCTCTCTAACTAAGCTATCTGTATCAAACAGCATTTACGCTTAAAAATTTTATCCCCATACGAATTTCAAGTAATTTAAGCACAGACTTCTTCTAATGAAAACAGACATTTAAAAAGTCCACACTACCCTTGGGATCTCTGGAGGGCTGACCCTGCCTGGACACCAGGTGCCCACCAAAGCTGCTCTATCATTCCCCTCTCAAACTGGACACAGGCGAGAAAATAAAATTCAAGGCTTCTGGGTTGGGATAAGGACAAGGAGAGATCACTCAGCAATTGCCATCATAGGCAAAACAGACTTGACTTCTGAAAAATCAGTTTAAACAGGGTAGGATAATGAGAAATAAAACTAAATCTTAGATGACCTTCCCCCCACCCCTCTGTTCTTCCCAGGCTTAACTTCACACCCTATTTTCTCTACCTCCCCCATCAGCAGTGAAGGGGGGTGGGTAATGGGGGTTATGCTCAGTTCATAACACACTGCTTCTGCTGCTCCTTCCTTGTCACAGGGAGGACTCCTCACACTCCTCTCCTGAGAGAAGACAGTAGTCCATTAACTTCTCCAATGTGTGTCCTTCCTGTGAGCTGTAGTCCTTCACAAACTGCTCCAGTGTGGGTCTCTTCTACAAGGTGAAGTCCTTTGGGAACAGACTGCTCCTGTGTGGTTTCCCCCTTGGGGTCACAAGTCTTTCCAGCAAACCCGCTCCAGGATGAGCTTCTCTCTCCATGGGGTCACATGTGCCTACCAGAAACCTGCTCCAGCATGGGCTTCTCAAAGAGTCACAGACACCTGTGGATATTTGCCTGCCCCAGCATGAGGTCCTCCATGAGCTGGAGGTGAGGTGGATATTTGCTCCACAGTGGACCTCCCTGGGCTGCAGGGGCACGTCCTGCCTCACCATGGTCTTTACCACAGTCTGCAGGGGAATCTCAGCTCTGGCGCCTGGAGCACCTCCCGCCCCTCCTACTGCACTGACCTTGGTGCGTGCAGGGTTGTTCCTCTCACATTCTCTCTACTCTCTCCAGCTGCTATTGTGCAGCAGTTTTTCCGCTGCTATCACCTCCTCTGGCTGGCTTGGCCTTGGCCAGTGGCAGGTCCATCTTGGGCCAGCTGGCACTGACACTGTTGGACATGGGGAAATTGCCTGGCAGCTTCTCACAGAAGCCACCCATGTATCCCTCCTGCTGCTACCCAACCTTGACCATGCAAACCCAGTGCAGGAACAGAGAATTTCCTTCATAGGCAGGTATAATTTTATGCTTCTTTACCAAGAAAATATCAAAATATCAGCTAAAACCCTGTTTATTTAGTTTCAAACAACTATGAACGGGAACAGCTGGAGGGTCAACACAAAGACAGAAGATTTGATTAGATATGGTTTAATAAAAATGGTTTTAAATGTCTAAGTATTATGTTTCATGAATTTCTGCATCACTGTTTTTCCATTACAGAAGCAATGTTTTTCCTGCCACTGAGGACTGTATCAAATACACTGATGATCTGTTTCTTAACCCATGAAAACTTCCTTCCAAGCACCTTTGCTTCCCCTCTCCACTTTGAAATCTTTTATTAACAAAATCAATTCACAAATAATTGACATCAAGAGCTAGCAGACCCTTTTATTAACTCCCTATTCATTACTGTTTAGGGAGTTTATTGAAAGAAGAGGGTTTATGATCACTTTAGAGTACACTTCATTCAATTCTTAATGATGTTTTACATTTTACAGATGTTTTTCAGCTCAGTCATTGCATACAGAGATTTACAAGCAGTGTGTCAGAAGATTAGTTCAAATCAGATTTCTCCCTATTATGAAAAACTTCCTTTTTTTCCCTAAATTTAGTTGTTGAAACAAAATGTTCCAGATTTCTTCTTTTAATATGGGATATTTCAAATGAAACCACTACCTTTTAAATTACAAACAGACAAAATTGTAGAAGCTTCCAAATCCTACTTGTCTGTAAATCTATCATAGCACTCCTGAGTCTTTTTGAGTTATTGCACAATTTTCGGTCCTGAGAACAGTTTTAGTCAAAAAAATTTATATTAATTTAAATATAAAGTGTCCTTTTACCTTGCCATGAGTTTGCAGCCAGGGTAAAGCAAATATTCATTATATCTCAGAGTTAGTACCTGCAATACGTGAACCATGTGTACTCTTCCCATAACATATATTCTGTTACCAGGTCAGCATTTTAACTACTAAGGTGGCATAGAGTTCATTTTCACTCACTGAAAAAGTGAGTGTTCAAAGCTTTATCTAATACTCTATAAATATAATACCTTTAGAGAACCCTTCCTGTTCCTGCCACCTTGAATGTCTGAATAAGGTAGGGAAGATCTTTCAGTAACCAGTTATTGGGAACTACATGCTCTATCACTCTGCAAGCACTAAATATTTTTAAGCATTTAGTATTAGTTTATCTCCACATGACAGGATCAATGTAAATAAATTAACAGGCTAAATTAATGTCAAAAATAAAATTGTCAACTTTTACAGTTCCTGAGAAAATATGAGGAAAAACCCCATATTATTTAGGTATTTGAATGCTTTTTTATGTGTCCCCGAATGATAAACTTCACAATAACCGTGCATTATTCTGAAAACTGTTAATTTTTTTGAGTATACGCCTTTAAAATATTGCTAGCTATTCAGTAAGTCTAAGTAATCTCAAATTGCCTAAATTTTTTCAGTAGTCAAGTCCTGTGAAGTCCTATTCTACTTGCAGTTTTTAATATTAATTTCCCAGAAGAAAGGAGCTGTTTGAACTATTGTCAGAATTCAACATTCAGCAGCGTTTTGGTCAATTTGCATCACACCTGGGTCCTCTCCAGCATTCTGCGCAATCTGAGATAGATTTTTTCTTCACAAGAGCAGTGAAATCTAATCACTAACTCTAGCGGAGAGAAGAAAAATAATTTGTCATTTTTGCTTAAAAAATTACTTTTTCTTAACCACTTATATAGTTTATCCTGTTACATGAATATGCCTGTTACACCCAAAACATTCATGAATATTTCATGATCGAAATAAAAATTCCAAAATTGAATAATTTTTAGTAGACAAAAAAAATTACTAAAAATGGTTGAAAAAGAAATCCAGTTAAAATAATAGTTCATTTCAAAAATAAAATCAAAAATAATTTTTACACTCAGAATTCCCACCTAGAGAACTCTAAACATGATGCTCAGATATTTATTAAAAAAAAAAACCCAAAACATTGAACGTATTGATTTATAAAATTCAAAAGTAATGTCTAGTAACTAAAGCATTTCTGGATGTTAATAATGCATTGTGGGTGTTTTCATGCCACATGAAAGAAAAACAAACCTCCTTTTCTTCCCCTCTCTCAACAGTGTTTACCAAACTCCTAGCCAAAGTTTAAATTTAAAGTTTTGCAAATTATTTTTGAAGCTGTAATCCCACAACAAGACTTAAAACCAGTGAATTTTAACCACTGCATAATTTTGGCCCTCCATGGATAACAACCTTTTGTGGAGGGATAAATTTATGCGTTGGTTGGGCTTTGGCTCCTGGAACAACGTGGAACAGACTGACTAAAGGGCCCTGGACCTTACCTCTTAGCTGCTCATTTGTTCATTATTCCTCTT
>VZRQ01003409.1:1319898-1370615 GCA_013397975.1 Machaerirhynchus nigripectus
CTTTTTTCTGGTATAATTAAGTGCTGTAAAACTTCCCGTGATTGGAATTCTGGTTATCTCCTTGTCCAAGAGTACTACATTTCATGAGCTGAATCCCGTGCTGCTGTGGCCAAACCCAGGGAACAAATAGGACGAAGGTGCACCAAACACAGCACCAGTAAAGGTTACAGGGAAAGACCAGAACTAACCTGCTCCTATGGAACCACCAGTTATCCACATCCTTTTTGAGAGCCATAACAGGAAAGTGAGTATCTTATACAACGTTATGGGGGAAAGCAATACCATGACATTGGAGCCATCCTATGAAGGGGCAAAAAAGTAATTTCCACTGCAAAATGAAAGTAAAGGAGATTGTGCCAGTAACTCCAGTGCAAATTAACAGTGAAATCCCAGCCAATGCTATTGAAATTACATCAGTCCTTGCATTATGAAGCAATTCTGCATCTCTCCACAATGAGTAGGGCCCACTGTCATTGACTAGGTGGAGGATTTGCACAATTAATATTCTTCATGTATCAATAAACTGTTCAGATGGATGGTTTTTGATTCCAAACAGTTTCCTGGCATAGCACAAAAATAAAAATATATTATAAACCACCAGAAGTGGAACAGGAAACAACTCAACCAACTCGCAGAAATACTTCTTAACATTATTTTCTCTCAGAACTGTGAGCATTGCCTCTGTTTTTTGCCCTCCTTTCTTTTTAAACTATCCTCATATTTTACACCATAAATCAGTATTTTTTTCTTCAAATACCAGATCATACAAGAACCATGCAAGCAGTTTTTCTAAAACAAAATATCAAAAAAAAATTATGACTACAAATAATCTTCCACCACACATACCAAAACCAACACACTTGTTTCCACATTTTCAACTGCCATTGGAAAAACTTTCTCCTCTCAAACAATTCCCGAGAAAATCGATTACCTCAAGAAAGATATGGAAGTTTAGTTAACCCTTAAAGATTTGTAATTCACAATATCAAAATAGATCATCAATTGTTATGGTTTCTTTTTTTGCTATTTCAACCAAAAATACTGAAATGTGCATACATAATTAGAAAAATCATAATATGGGAGATCAAAAGGAAGTTATCTACTATGCATTTTTAATGATTTTGAGAAAGGATTTTTATTGCACAGAGGAAGACATAATTAAAACCTCGAAGTTCTTAACAACAAGATTTGTTATAGATACTTCTTTCTTCCAATTTTTTTAAATCTTTGCAATCAAGTCCTTTCTATCTGCACTTTTTATGTAGCTCCATTATGTCACTTCCAAATTATTTCCACTTTTCAAGATTCTAAATGTAGGAAAAAAAGGTTTCTATAATTTTTTTTCTTAGACAAACATAATCCCTCACTCTTTAAAATTTCACGTTCAACTCTTCCATTGTCCTTTGATCAACTTCCTCAAAGAACAAGAGAAACAACTTAATTTTTGTTGGTTAAAACTACAGTGTATTTTATTATCAATGCACTAAAGATCCTTCCGATGCATCTGCTAACTTTTACATCACTAAATGCCTCATATTGAAAACATAAAACCAAACACTAAAACCCACAAACACAGCCTTAAGGGGAAGATTAAGCAGTTGCTCTGTATGCTTTAATGTCCATGAAATATTATATTACTTTATATTATGGTTTGCACAAGAAGAATTCTTCATGCATGCAGTATGTAAACTGACTTTGACAACTAAATATGCAGGAATGAAGGAAACAATATTTTACTTGAAATTGAAATTTGCTGTTGATATGTGCTGTTGATACAATATAGTCCAAAACATTAGTTTGCTTACATACAGTTGAGATGAGTGATTTAAGTTCAAACTAATAGTACTCCAAAAACATTATTTAGATCATGCTGCAACATACAGATCTTAACTCAGTTGCATCATCGTCTTGTCACACTACCTTGAAAAGTCAAAGGGACTTCAAGATGCATGTAATAACAGCAATCAATTCCTTAATTTCCCTTATAAGATGAAAGGGGGTTATTGAACATTTAGTTACCATTTTCTCTTGTAATTAAAACTGAATACCTTTACCACTGGTGAATGGAAATACTAATTTCTTTATCTGGACAAAATAAAGACCTAATAAGTATATCTTTTTGTACAGCTGGCTATATACACCCACAATTTGGCTGTTAATGTTAGAAAATAATGCAGAAACAAATATTTCATGTGTAAAACCTACCAAGACTTCATTATGAAGCATCATCTCAGTTTTGTGTTGCAAAACTACTCTTTTGGTCTCATCTGTGGAATATCCCTGGATTACCAAAGGTTATATATGGTGGCAATAAAAGTTGCTGCTCATCTCAGGTTTTCTGGAGTATTGTATATTTTATGGGGTCAGTTTTTAGAAATTTATCATTTCCACGGTGCTTGCAATTTCATGGTATTCGAGTGTTAACACCCAGCTGCACAAAGGAGTTCTACTACCCTGTATTTCTTCCTTTAAATTTGCTGTACTGCAACAGAACCAAGAGGATATAAGCCTGTATTTTTCTATTTGTTATTTAATAATAGTGATATTCTCTTGAAGCTTCCAGAGGAGTCGTAAATTTTCTTTCCATAGCTGGCACATGTTACAGGAACACTGCTTTAGTGCATCTCCCCATTTCTCACCACAGATATAGGAAGATTTTATTTCAGCATATATTTTCTTTCTGAAAGATATCAAAACAGTCTTCTCTCCTTTTAAGGAAAATTGAAGCTTTACTTCCTTTAGAAATGCATTCTCACTGTATTCAGAACTATGTGCAATGTCATGCTAATATCAGTGTTAAAGGCAGGATGTCATTTCCCTTCTCTAGGTGCTTTAAAAAACATCCCCACAGAAGAAAAATTCCCCACCAATGCACACCTCTTTGAAATCAGGGGAGACATCGGAATCAATGGTTTTGAGCATAGCATGTTATATGCTTGTGCTTCTCATGGATACATTCAGGATAACATCTTTGCAGCTACAGAGGGGATTTGTCCCCGCTCACCCAAAATAACTTCACTAAAGAACTTGTCAGTGACAAACAGCATCATTTTTTCCAAGTAACACCTCCTGGTTTGAAGAGAGAAACCCACACAAAACTATTCTTTTTTTCATCAGCGCTTTTCACAGCAAGTTGCACAAAACATGATCATTTCTGTTTTTAAATCTTACTAGAAAAAAACCAAGAATTACATCAAGATTATTCTAACAGGCCTGTTTGGTTCTGGAAGAGATTATAGGGATGGACTTGCATTATACATCAAAGGGGGTTAAAGAAGAATTTTAAGACCTCATTTTTATTGCAATATTCACTTGGCTGAATGCACACTAATAGGTTGTTCGTACACACAGAACACTAACTATGATACTTAATAGTGTAGGCCATCATTTCCCTGCCATCCAGTTGCCAACAGCTATTTCTTATTTTATATGTCAGTGGTAATCTCTTTGGAGCAGTAACTGCATGTGGTGTGTCCAACCAATGACACCTGTGTTCATAAATAAAACACCTGTGGTTACAGCAATGAAGGGAATGCTACGGAACAGAGAACAGCATGAAGATGGGCTGCTCTGAATAGTTGAGGACACTTGGGTAAAAACTTCTAATGTTACCCTTTTTTAATATATTGCTCATATTGTATGTATCTATATGCTATTATGATTATCTTTTTAAATAAATTTCTAAAGAAATAATATCAAACAATCAAACACACTTGGAAATTATCTCTGTAAAACAGAGACAGTTCCCGTTAAACAGGATTACTACATTTTGCTCTTGCCTGTCCAAAATCCTTCAGTTCCAACTGATTTCACTGTATTTAAAAGTATTATTCCCCCCTCCCCACACTCACAATTTTGTTTACCAGATACTGATGGGTAGAGCACTTATAGCAAAATTTTAGCAACAACTCAAACAGTGCACTGGCATTAGATGAAATGATGTAAGTGTAAAAAAACTGCACACTGTCTAAGCAGAATCGTTTTTTCATTACATGGACAAGATATAAAGTAACCTGAAAAGCTTACAATATTGTGTTTATCCAAAGATGCTGGCTAACTGCAAGTGACAAACTGAGCTTCTAGGACTAAATCCAGATAATAATTAAAGGCGTACAAAATGCATTAAATAACACAGTCTTTTACACTTCAAAAAGTTGGTAGACTAGATTAAAATAATAATAATGATAATAATAAGTCCCTGCTCAGGGTGTTTATCAAGCTTTGCTAAGGGTGACTGGGCTGCATTTTACTTTGTTATGATATAGGTCAAATGAAACAGTACCTCTCCTTAAATCTCCAAACTTCATTCTAATTTCTGAAACACTCTTAGGCATTACGAGTAGTTCTTCGCTTCAGTAGTCTGTTCCTTGA
Organism: Machaerirhynchus nigripectus; assembly: GCA_013397975.1. Classification (NCBI taxonomy): domain Eukaryota; kingdom Metazoa; phylum Chordata; class Aves; order Passeriformes; family Dicruridae; genus Machaerirhynchus; species Machaerirhynchus nigripectus. The sequence continues at coordinate 1,324,270 of VZRQ01003409.1, forward strand.
AGCACTGACTAAAGTGAACTTCACAGAAGTCAGCTGAGACAGGGGTTTACAGTTCACTTGTCTGGCACAGACATTCAAGAGCAAGATATCCAACTCCAGGAACACATTCAGCAGTTCAGAAATAAATCGTCTATACCTAATATTGTAAAGGTTATTTTTATTATGGATATTTTTGGATATCTTTTTTACTTCCAGAAGGTAACTTGAAGATTTTTACACACACATGTGTATTAATTTAAAGGTAGCACATAATTGCATGTTTTATTTACCTTTTTCACAATCCTGATCTCTTCAGCAACATAAAAGAGTATAGCTTCTTACAAGATGACTTTGAATTTATATGTGATGTGATGAAAATCAGGGAAATTATCAGCTTTAGGATAGATTGTAACACAATGCATAAAAATGTGGTAAATGTTTCTTATGTATATAACGCAAAAAACCCAAACTAAGTTAATAAAACTGTTGCATACTTAGTACCAACAGGTATGGAAACAAAATTGTTTGTCTGCTTAACTGAGCAATTAAAACCAATTTTGAACTTTTTAATGTATTTTAAATTTCATACAAACTGTATCACATCTCACTTATCAGTTTCATATTATGAACCTTAAGACATACTTTCTATGAATACATGAAGTTGTCATACTGCTAGAATTTATTCTATTTCTATAAGTACTTTGTATACAAATTTGAACAACCTTACAGCTATTCAGAGATAATCTGGTTTTGTTCTGTATTTTAAATTTCATATTTATTCTGTCACTAGTAAAAGCAGATACAAACTTAATTTGGCATTACTTTACAGGGCATTTCTTTTAGTTTCTATGTATAGTCCCTGTTCCTTTTACCCTGTAATGGTTAATGGTGACCTATATTTTCCATGAAGCATTGAAAATTATATTTTCATCGTAAATCTGTTTTTGAATAATCATCATTCACAGTTAACTGTTAAGTCATTTTCCTACTAGTTCACTTCTTTCCATGAGATTACATAAGAAAAATCAAGTGAAAAAAAATCATTACACACTATTTTGAAGTAAGGATTTAAGGATTCACTTATGCATGAGATTTTCTTACTAAAGAGATGTCTTACTAAATAACTAGTCAGAGGGTTCTGAAAACAACTAAAGTCTTCACAGGTTTTTGTGTATAGACCAGCAACTGAACACAGGTGGAAAAACAGACCCATGTAGTGAGGTTCAGTTGAAAAATTAAAAATTAATAAATAAAAGTTTTAGACCCAAATCTTCACCAAATATTAATCACAGGACCCATCTGAAGAAAGCACAGCAACACATAGTAAAGAACATGAAAATATCTCCCTGTTTCATTAATATAAATAAATGTTTTAAAATACAAGTTTCTTCTCTTACAGTTTTAAAAATCTCACCTAAATTTATGAAACATCAAGCTGATGTGGTGATAGGTCAAGTGATATAAAAGAAAAATGATGGAAAAACATAAAAATAAACACACACACAAGCTTTGGTTGCAAATACAATCTTCAAAAAAACTCATCTTCCTTTTTATTTGTGAGTTAAGGCCTTCAGTAGGAAAAAAAAAAAGCCCTTGAAGTCTTTTATGTGATGTTAGGAAGTATTTGATGACTTTCAATTTTTAGGTTATACAGAGGCATTTTTTATAGACAACCAGGATTGTCAGGAGACACATTGGGTACAATGTGTTTTTAGTGTTATATCAAGTGACAGGATATAATCTATAGTTCTAGACTCTCTTGTTATTAGTAAATTATTTTCCCTGTGAAAACAGTTTCTTGGTGATTTTTTTTTTAAACACACCACTTTCAAAATTAAGTAGAATAAGATATTTACCCAAAAGTTTTCTTGGAATTTAAAGCCTGACAGGGGACTCAAGTATCTTTTTAACCAGCCTAAATTTTGGGGCAACTGAGGCAAGAGTTTCAACAGAGAAACAGAGAAGGCTGCCAGCTGTACCATGAGCCTATGTTTCTAAACCTTTTCTGATAGATTTGTCTGTCTAATGGAATTTTTCTCCATTTCTTTAAATTCTACCTTTGTTTCTTCATTCTTTCTCCCTTCCATTACAGTCACCAGGATGTTTGATGGACTAACGTTCTTCTTCTTAGTTTGAATTTTTTTTTTAATTTAATGTCTTTAAATTGTTTTAAAAAGTGAAGGAACACATGTAGTATCAGGTTTTTTCTTGATATTGTTTAAAATTTGATTTTTTTTTCTGGTTTGTTTTTTTTTTTTTTTTCCTAATACTGGTAAGTAATACAAGTAGTTTCCAGCACTAAAATATAGTATGCTTCAACATTCAAAGAAACTTCATTTTCTGAATTTATGAGGTGAGAAAATTAAGACATTGAAGGACAAAATGTCTTACTCAAGTTGTCATACTTGAAATCGATACTTCAGCAGCTTTTTAGAAAGCAAAACACAAAATGGTCTCTTAATCAGTTCAGTTACCTCCCTCAAGTTTCTTCAGCCTTTGTTCTCTGTTAACAAAGTGCTTTTTGAATTACAGACAAAAAGGTTAAGGTTTCCTTCCTCCCAACTTTCGTCCTTACCACTTGCATGTAACTGCTCCTATAATCTTTGTGGTGGAAGTCCTTTGGCTGCAAGGTGCCTTTTCAAGGGAGATATCGTTGGTGTTGCCTGAAGCTATTCTAATGTAGTCATTTTCTTTGACCTCCAAGCATTCTGTGGAATAGTACAGCAGCATTACAGCACCCAGAGCACGTAAGTAGCTACACCACGCAACACAGGAAGGAAGTTTCTAAGGAAGACTTATTCCACTGAAGCATGGAAATGCCTTCATATAGAACAACCCTTGGGCTTCATCTGAGTATTTTAATTAAGCGCAATGCCAAAACCAAAGTCCTATTAAAAATTTAGTTTTGGTCTTGAATTTCCCCAGTTGGTTAATGTGATATGATAACGTGTCACAATAGGAGAAAAACCAGGATTCTCAAAGCATCATTGAGCAGAAATACTCAAGAGTGCACACACTACTTATCACATAACTTAAGCAGGACTGTTTAATTGGAAAGTGTATAATGTATTTTGATCTGCCAAGCATTCTTCAACATTTTAGCGATAAAACTCTTTGGAGATATCTTATCCTTAATAGCTTGGTGTTTGCAGCACAGGATGCACAAAGCAGCATTGCTGAATCCCTGTTTTTGCTGTGAATATCTCTGTATGATCATCTATAAAAGTTCACAAAGGCTCTTCAGAGAATGAAAGTCTGTCAAACACTGAAAGATGATAGAGGTCCAGACTCTTTTTTATCACTACATATAAGAGAAATCTTACCTCACAGAAGGCAAAATGATAATTTAGAGATAAATAAAAGAGATCATGCTTTGTGTCAGCATGGAACTACATTTAATGATACAAGAGTGTATTTGAAGTCCTATTTGATACAGAGGAACAAAAACCTTCACTCTAGATTTTGCTGCATGTTATCAGCATAGTTTAAAACAAATAAAAAAATAGTCAATACCACAATAATTTGATCAACTGTAGAGTTGCAAATGCATATAAAAATACAATAAAATTAAGTCAGCTGCCAAAGAAATTTAAACCTGTGTGGCCAAAATTCTGGGCATGTATATGTTCAAATGGATTGTATGAGGTCTGTCTACAAGATCATCAAGGGGTCAAATACATCTATATCTTACAGATAACTAGCAGTATAATTTTTGAACTAAGGTTAAATAAAAAAAGGAGAAATTTTACAAAATTACTGAATTTTAAAAAACTCTTTTGCACTTCAGACACCATCAAGTTAATGTTCTGTTTAAGGTTATCAAACATAACCTAAACCACATTTCTTGCATGGCAACTAATGCAAATATGAAGAAAAGCCTTGAGTGTTTTCCCCGAAACATTCTACTCAAACCACTGAAGTACATGACTTTTGGAAGGAGGCAGAAAGGGATGTATGACTCACTAATGGCACTTTTCTCAAGAAAAGGTCTATTCTAATAGAGGATTCTCTACTAGGACTAGAATTAATCCTCTTGGCAAGAAAATCTCCAGTCCATTTATATCTCATTTACCTAGAACATGAGTATTTGTACCAAGTTTTTCAAGGCTCTGCACAAAGAGCAGGTTCTCAAGGCTGCAAACCATACCCTCTGCATTTTTCCTCAAGTTGCTTAAATTGTACTAGTATACCCAGAAGAAGTGTGATCGTGAGTATATTTTTACCTCATGAAAAGTATATAAAAACAGAACAAAAAATTATAACTCATGAAATTCAATTATTGCTTAAATCAAATCTGAATCCCTAAGTTCCTGAGTTTAGCTTTGGCATTTGCTGCTAGACTAAAATTGCTGCCTGAGATCAATGGGTAGTAGAGTGAGTAATAAGATATAAGGAAGGCATATTACAAGTTGAAAATAACTGAAAATCATTGACAAAGAAAGGTACAAGAGCAGAGCTGAAGAAAGCGGTAAAAGGAAGTACAGTATTAACAACTTGAAGAAAAAAAACCCTGGCCATATTGCTAATATTAAAATAATCAGCTGAGGACTTTCACTTTACCATGTTAAAACTGCATTTTCTTCCCAGAGGAGATACTGACCTGCTCTAAGTACAGAACTATGCTGACTCCATAGCAGTGTGACTAAGCTTCTTCCTAACACCTTTTCTTCCTCAATACTCTCATTTGAATGAAAAGAAGGAAAGCTGGTTAGGTAAGTTTTGTTCTTCTATGAGCTTTGATTTTTACACCTTTTTTCCACCTCGATGCACTTTCATATCTTTATTCTAAGTGGATGAGCTCTCAGCATGAAAAATTGTTTACTTCTCCACTATTTCTGTAACACAACAGTTAATACATATTTATAGTTTTTTAAGCCAGTTATCTTAACTGAAATCAAGATCGCTGTGTCTTTAATTCATCTCTTGGTTTTAACCAATGCAGCAACTACAGAGATTCATAGTGTACTTTTTATCTCCTTGGATGCAAGATCAGAGATTATTCACACAAAGTTGAAAAGTTCCTTAGCTCAAGTGACCATGCAGTCACATGAATATTTTAACCAAAGGACCTAAATTGAGTTATATGCTGCTGAAAAGATTCTATTTGCATTTTCTTTGTTGCCTCCTCTTTATAGCTCTTTTTTTGTCACCGCCTGTCTTAACCTCATAATTAATATACTTGGAGATCACCTCAGGTATTGCTTATTCAGAACAAACAAGTTCTATCTCACGGAGCTGATAAACCAAAGGTAGCACAGACTTGCTCAAAGCAGACATTTGTTTTGGATTCTCCTCAGCTGTTCTGAAGGGCTGTCACAACTCATATGTACAACTCCAGCCAGACAGGGATGTGATTGTAAGGAAGGTAGTCTTACAATCAGTTCTAGATAGTGATTTTCTGATGGATTCCTGCTGTTTTACAATTCCTTCTCTGTCTATCCCTACATCTTTATTTCTCATGATAATTAAAAAAAAAAAAAGAAAGAAATAAAATCAATGCAATAAACTATGGCATAATTATAAAAGACTGGATCTATATAAAGACTTGCTAATTCCAACACAGATGTACAAGAGCATAATTTAGCAGTTGCCTGATGCTGCAGTTAGTTAAGCCCCTGTGCTCGGGATTCTGCTGTTGAAGTCTGCCCATGCTTTATGATGTTTGTGGTGTGTCACCAATGAAATCATCAACCCACCAAGTACTTGGCACTTAGAAAGCGATTTTCAACAAGTCAGCCTGCTCACCAGCTAAATATTTTTTTTATATTGGCTCCCAGAATAAAGTGAAATATAGATCTTCTGCTTAGGGAAAAACCACCACAAGAAAAACCCCGAAACAAATAGCCCAATTGCAGAAGTCAGAGCACTGATAAATGTAGATACTTCACTTCCCAATGCAATAGCAATAAATATATATATTTATTTTAATTTTTAAAATTTATTTACTAGTTTCTTCAGGAAATTTAGGGGCAAATGTTTAAAATTTCTTTGTGGTTCAAGCTTGTATTTCCTTTGTGGCTCTGCAAGTGACATTACTGACTCAGCTCTTTCTGGCTCTAACAGCAAGATTCATAATCTCCTCTCAAAACACTTTTCCCATTGCTATGGCAGAGGCCTTCTTATAAAAACATGAATTTGGTAGGTTTGTGGGAGAGGAACTGCAGGATGGTGAGTAAAGGATTTGGCAGAACTGGGGAGGTGGTGGAAGACAGAGGGATCTAGTACCCTCAAACAGACCATTAAAGATTTCCAGTCTCCTAAAATACCTTAGAGTCATTTTACAGCTCCTTTCCAACTTTCTCTGACTCATCTCAGAACCATATGTATTAGCAACTCCCAAAGTACTTCTGCTGCAGAAATTGTTCTCACTCAAGGTTCCTGAAATAAATAAGTTATTTCTTCTTTATCCTTAGGCCAGTGAGTTTCAGATACGGCTTACATTATTGAAAAGCTTGAAACAGCTCCTCAGGAAAGATGAGTCTTAAATTTCATTTTGCTCTACTGCCTAGGCTTCTTAATGTAGGTTGTTTAGTTGAGGATTTCATCCCTGAATCCTTTTCTGGATTTCAGTGTCTAAATCCCTTCCTTCAAAAAGTTTTCTTTTCAAAAAACCTCCCAGGCAATAAAGAAGTGATACACGTCTCTCAGCTAATGAACAGAAAGATAATTAAAGCAAAGATGCTATTTCATTTTTTCTTCCCTACTTGAAAACATTCAAACTACTCAGATAACTCCTCTTTTCATAATGCTTTCATTTCAGGTTGTAAGTGAAGAGCAAGGGAGATCATGACACTATAACCTACTAGCTCAGATGCTCACATGGTGCATTAAACAGCAGGAGATTTGCTAATGACACTTGAACTTCACTAACTAACTCTATTTAAAAGTAACAGCCAAAACTTGATTGTACAATTTTAGCCAAAGCATTGCAATTTTGTACTAAAGTAAAACCATATTTGAATTTATAGTCACAAAACATCTGATCTGAATCAAATCCCACCCGGAACATGCATCACTCGTTAGAAAGGCCTTTGGTCTGTGCCATAAGCACAAAATCAACTTTTAGTTCACTTATTTCATTAGATAAAACCTTTCATAGTTACCATGTTGGTGGTTATACCTTTATTTTTAGATAGCCATTTTCAAGCCTTTGATGGTAGAAGATCCAAGCCAACAAAATTTTTATTTTCATTGGCCCAAGATAACTTGATAAAGTTATAAAGATATTACCTTATCTCTCAGTATGAAAAGAAGTGAAGAGGTGCACTTTACTGACAATCACCTTATATAAAATTGTGACAGTTTAGCATCTTCACCAAGTTTTTCTTTTTATTTGGAAGCAAATCCAATTGTTGCCCTGGATTTGCTAAGGGCATTGTGTCTCATGAATGAAATATAAAGGTCAATTTCTTCCACAGTGACATTCAAAACAGAATGTGGGACATTTCATATAAATATACTTTGTACACTGCTAATCCACATTATTATTAATGTTAAGGTTGGAAAAGAACTCTAAGATTCTCAAGTCCAACTATTAAATGAGCACTGTTACATTCACGAGTATAACGTGTCTCCAACTGTCTTACACATGTTGTTTGAAAACTTCCAAGGATGGTGATTCCAGCACTTCTCTGGGCAGCCTGTTCCAAGGCCTGATCACCAGTGAAGAATTTTTTCTTAATATCCAATCCAAACCTCCCCTGCTGCAACTTGAGGCTGTGTCCTCTTTTCCTGTCACTTGTGGCCTGGGAGAAGAGACCAACCCCCACCTGACTACACCCTCCTTTCAGGGGGTTGTAGAGAGCAATGAGCTCCCTCCCACCCCCAAGCCTCCTTTTCTCCAGGCTAAACATCCCTAGCTCCCTCAGCCACTCCTCATCAGACTTGTGCTCCAGATCTTTCACCAGCTTCAGTGCTGTTCTCTGGATACACATTGTGAGCCTTTCTTCTCAGCTTCCCTAGATCTCTACTTTGCCATCCAAAGGAAGACTCACGGGATAAATTACACGATAACTCACGGGATAAAGTAGCCATTAAGGCTACTGAGAAACTAGCTATGACCACCAAACAGGAGGAAAAAATCTAGTGTATCTCATATGAGCATGTTCTTCATTTTGTTTAATGAAATACTGACCAAATAAATGTCTGAATAATCCTTATTTGGCATCTGTGTAACTTCCTTTTATACAGGTAGGGGAGGTTTTAAATGTATTTTCATAATACTCTTCAAAGGTTGAAAGCATATTCCCATTTGTAAAGAAATCTAAGACCTTAGCCCACAAAGTGTACCACGTAAACAAACAAATCCAAAAAATCAACATTTAGAACTGGTGCGTAATAGTGGAAGAACAATTCCCTTGTTGCTTTGGTTTCTGCTGAGGTATGGCTCCTTCAGTAGCTGAAATAATTCTCTACAGAGTTGAAGATGAGGTTCAAATCTCCTCTTCAGGGCAGCTCCCGGGTATTTCTTCCCTATGAGGTCAAGCTGCAACCAGAGCTCACTCACCTGGATATGAGTCAATTTCAAAAGCACAAGGGTGATTCCTGTAACACAGTAACTGTGCCAGTACTTATCCCAGTGCCACCACTGCTCAACTGCTGAGCTACACGCTACCAAAACAGCGCTGTTTGATAGTACCCAGGTAGACATAACAAAAAGCGTCACTGTCAAAAAGCAACATCAATTTGTAAAACAAGTTCCTGTAAGCTTTCCATCTGCAATGGGAAAAGCAGCAGAAACCAACAGAAGAGGGGGAAAACAAACACAACACCAACAACAAAACACATCTAAAAAGAAACATTTCTTGGTGTGATATCGGATAAAGTCGGAATGGCTTTTCAAAAATGAAGGAGCACCGTTAGACTAGTAAATGAGCATTTAAAATAGTTAAGTTCACATTAAGGGATATCTGACCTATACTACAAGGCTTTCAAGGAGATTAATTGCCAAAGCAACTTTAACAAGCTAAGTAGCCATAAGATAAAAGGATGGTACAATTTGCTGAAAGTTTGGATAAGATGAATTTTCATAGTAGAGACATATTGTGATGAGGGTTTCACGTGTGCCGGATTACATGCTAATCAACACTACAAACACAAACTACTCATTAAAGAGAAAAAAGAATGAAGTGGCAAAAATTGTTTATAAAATTATTTTGTTCAAAATAGATTTTATGAAACTTACAGGATTATACATTGCAAATGATATTTAACATGAGGTGATGCATGTAACAACAACAAAAAATAATCCCAGCAACTACAGATAGTAAGGAGAGTACCGGTATTAAAAGAAGGCATAATTTGGGGCTACAGTAGATAATTCTAAGAAGAAAACAAAACCAAACCAAACAAACAACAACAAAAACCCCCAAAAAAACAAAAATAAAAGACATTTAAAAATGTAATAGCAGTCAAAATAAACTTGGTAATCATTAGGAAAGCTGTTGTGCTTGACAAAACACATAGTGAAACTATTTGGATCCAAATACAACTCTTAAAAAGCTTAAAAGCTAAAGAAGTATAAATTAGAAGCTCAGAAAAATCCATGGTCAAATGTCAGCTGTTTCCAGAACATAATAAAAGCCAATTGTGTGGAATGATTTCTCAGTAACCGCAGTATTAACATCACGACCAAAAGAAATAGGTTGCTAAAGAAGAAAGCCTCTTTCAACAAACATAACGCAATAAAAATTTTGCTATGAGCACTGAAGCTTACATGTACCCTCTGCGCTCTGCTTACACAAGGGCCAGAAGAAAAACCCATATGAGCAATACTGCATTCCTTCACAAGATTTTAGAGGATGGATTTTCTGTATTGTACCTGGTACTTGTCACGATTGCACCTCGAATTGACCTAAGACAGAAGGATTTACTCTGAAGCAATGGAAAGAGCAAGAAAGTCTCGTAAGGGCTTACCTTCTGAGGTAATGCACAGAAAAGCTTTATTTCTGGTATTAGATTTGTCACATTCCTAAATATTCTCAAAAATATCTGCAGTTGAATTTAAAACAAATCTCATGGGCCTGTTCTTTTAAATTTATTTCAAAGTAGAATAGAATAATAAGTTTTTCTTTGCTACTTTGTTAGTCAAAGTCATTTACCCAGCAGATCTCTCTTGTTGCCCAACCGTGCTTCCTACTTTGATGCAGAAACAGTTAAAAGGAAGAGAATGTTTCGTGATCTCCAAAATTACTCTATGCATTCAAAAATAATAGAACCCCTTGAATATTTGAAGTGAAACACTTAACTTTAGGCAGATCCTTTAAAATGTAGAGCTAGAGTGCGGGCTAAAGGAATGATCACTAATAAGGAGTCTTAGGCGCATGGTGTCCACCATCTTACACTGAGCAGTGTACTGAGCAGTTTGGAGCATAGCTTGGGGCAAAACTAGAAAGTCTTTGGCTTTCCACCAGGTATATACTACAGTTTAATTCTCTCTTCTGCTAAAGTAACAAGCTCTGGTACACATTTGCTGAATAAAAGCCCAAATAAAAAATCCTAGAATATGACCTGCAGTTAGAGTACAAGTCACACATGCATTCTCAATATTTACAAAGTAATGACAACTATAAAGACTTTTCAAGCAGAAAAAAATCTGTAAGATGTTTTGTTGAACAACTAAGGAAGTATGCAGAAAAGGCACAACTTAGTAGAATAAAGTATTATGTAGTGTCTTAATTATAAGACAGCTTCTTCTGCCGTTCTAGGTATAGTAACCCCTGCAACCACCCTAGAAGAATTTGGATTACACAGCAGCAACTACAATCAAACCTACAAATTTTGAAAACCTGAAAATTTATTTTAACAGTCACACTTTATAACTAGTAAAAGCACTTTTCCAAAGCTTGTATTACAATGTGACATCTGATGGGGAGGATTATTTTATATAGCTGCTTCTTGAAATCTATGTTTTGGTATGTTTTAGCCATTTAAGAGAATGTTCCATAAAGAATCTCATAGCTCCAAAGACTGACATTTTTATCAAGTTGAATTCTCTTTATATTAAGGAAGAATACATTTTCATTTCAAGTATACTGGCCTTTTTGGAAGGCTGAAAAATATCTGAAGGTATTGCCTTTGTACAGTTAAAAAACTTTGTTATATTCATGTCTTTCAAGCCAGAAAGATATCATGAAATGTATATGTCTTTCATGAACTTCTTATCTCAGTACTTGGCAAATTCCATGGACAGGTTACTAAAGCCACCTCAGGGCAGATGTATGCCCCCATTCCTGATGCTGTCCTGCCCAGCACCAGCAAAACTATCAACAAATAAGGAATGAATGAGGTGTGGTAACTGACACCAGTAACATAGGATGGCTAATTAGTACATCTGGCTAGGCTAGTCTGTATTTATTTGTCAAGCTCCCAGCTTCATTTTTAAATGTAAGGTTTGTTCTGCATGTTCATCTCCAGGACAGGTTAAAACTCTAAGAATGTTGTCTCTTTAGCCCATCTGAAGACTAAAATAGAAGTGGATTTTTCACTTAAAATGAGGGGAGAACTCTGACTAAAGGAAAAAATAAGCATTACATTTTCTTTCTTATGGAAAGCTGGTCTGAAGTCAGTGCTGCCATGTTCTGGGAAATCTTATTTTCAATTAGTCTCGAATCTTTTGTTGTTGCTGTCATCTTTGATGGTAAGTTATGGTATGCTTAGGATTTCTGTGGAGAATATATTTCCTGTCATTCATCACTGAGATTTAAGGAGATCCCATAACAGCAATTAAATGTGGTTGTTTACTCAATGCTGTCACCAGAGGAGGATACAGCCTGTAGAGTGGAACTATTCAGAGGCCTGAAAATGTTTTATTTGTCAGTCACATCTAAAACATGAGCCAATGAGCGTCTCTTTTAGGGTCCTCTACACATTTCAAGAAAATCAGAATTCTTGGCCAGTAAAGAGTCTTTGGTTTAAATGCTTGTTTTGTCTGTAAAGCCAAATGAAACACTTCATTAACTCATTCTTATTAAAAATTCAACATTATAGAAGGATGACTGGCTTTCTTTGTAAGCAATTATGTGCTGCTACTGGTAACCCCCACTTGGTGCCAAAGAGGGGACTCCAGTATAACAGCCATTCCTATTGTTCATCCCTTGGTCAAACAGAAGTTGCATGATGCATAAACCAGTGCATAAAGTGCAGAAACATTCACTAAAAGATTTAGACAAAAAAAGGATGAAATAAAAAAAGGAAGCATTTCTTTTGCTCCGCAGCTTAAAGCTGTTCCTCACATCAGGGTTTCAGACAGACATAGCAAAACATAAAGCTTTGTATCATAGAGATCCTGCGGTGATATATACACAGGAGAATTCAGCTTTTTGCATTCCTAAAGTGAAAATAAACAAGTGGTTTCATAAAGTAATAAAATGTTACCATGTCTCCCATAATAGATACTGAAGCACCTCTAATAAGTACAAGATACGATGCCATATCTGAGGGAAAAGCACAAAGCTGTGTCAGGGGAGGTTTAGAATAGATATAACGAAAAACCTTTCACACAGAGAATAGCTGGCCACTGGAACAGGCTCCCCAGGGAAGTGGTCACAGTACCAAGCCTGAGAGAGTTTAAAAATCATTTGGACAACGTTCTCAGGCACACGGTGTGGCTCTTGGGGTGTCCTGTGCAGGGCCAGGAGTTGGAATCTATGATCCTAGTCGGATTGTTCCAGCTGGGGATATTCTGTGATATTGTCTTCACTTCTTTCTTCAATTCCCTACTGTCAGGGCACACTTGAGAAATGTATAAGTATCTGCTCAGCAAACTCATTGGAGTGGTGAAGTAAGTACCATGAAATAGGACTAATTGGTAAAAGGAACTACATGCAGAGAGCCATGGTATGAGTTTTCTGCAGCAGTGCTAAGGACTGCTTCATGCAGTAGTGCAGCTGCATGGGCGTTCCATGCTAATATTCAGTGAAATAGCATATCTACTCTGGCAGACTCAACTAATCAAATAAAGGTTATCACTCCTAAATGGCGCAAGAAGTGAGGCATATCCTATAAAAACATTATTTTATAGAAGCAGGTCTAGTTAATGTTTTAAATCTACCACTGAAATTGCTGGTATGACCTTCAGTTTCCAACGTGCAAGTATTTTTAGCAATCCATAACTGTCACAGTTGATGAAACTTTCTGCTACCATACCTAAAAGCTTTGTAAAACTTCCATTATTCCTGACAATTAGTAATAATGTGCAGTTATTCTAATGGGTGCTTATGTGTGACTGCAATATTAAGAACACACTCTTTGATTTAAAGTACTTTGTTTTAAACAGGAAGTGGTATAGTAATCCTCAAAATTTCAAAGTTGGTTTACTTTAATAAAATTCATAAACTACAAGTAATTTCTTCCACTGCTACAGAATATTTTTAATAAATACAGATAATTTTAACCATTTTTACTTATCCTAGCTGAAAAATTATTTTCTTTATTGAAATCTGTAAGTTGCAAGAAAACTCATGATGCAAGAAGCTGGTGTGGGTTTTTTAATATATATATAATTAAAATACCAAGTTAAGAAATTTAATTGTTATAAGTTCTTCAGTCAAACCTAAGTTGAGCAGAATCACATTTTTAAAAGTGCCTTATTATAACCAAAGGAAAACCTGCAACTTTAATTTACCTTGCTATATGTTAGCAAGGTTGCAGGAGGTATGGTGTTTAATCCAAACAGTACCTTTTTCTTCACATATTTTTCAGTAACACTTAAAACTAATTTATAGAAAGTACTAAATGGCTCCTTTGTGAACTGGGAAAATGCAAGACAAATATCCTTTGCAAAGTTTTCTGGTTTAAGTGTGGATATCAAACATCAGGTCACAGGTATTTGGCAGTTCCCTTTTACTGCTCCACAGGGAAAGTGTCACAGCAGAAAGCAGATAAAGAAAAGCTTTACACTACCCAATAGAAGTTATTAATAGATATTTGTACTGGGTTTAGGTGACAATTTTATGATTGTGGGGACCTGCCAGGGTGCCTCGTGTGACAAGAGAACAGGAGCCACCCCTGTAGACAGTACCAGTCCCAGCCAGCTTCGCTGCTGTTCAAAGCCGAACACTGGTGCCCTTGTAACAATGTATTTAAGAAAGGGCAAAAAGTGATGCATGCCAGTTGGGAGAAAGAGGATTGAGAAAAATGTGAGAAAAACAGCCCTGCAGAAACCAAGGTCAGTGTGGGAGTGGGAGGAGGTTCTGCAGCCACCAGAACAGAGATCCTCCTGCCGCCCATGTAGAGAGCGTGGAGGTGGTTATCCATCTGCAACCCATGGACAGGAACACAGAGCAGATATCCACATTTCTGCTTGGTGGGGGAGGATGTAAAAGTATCATGAGTGAATTTGATCTTGAGAAGATGGGAGGAATGAGGGGAAAGTGGTTTTAGCTTTGTCTTTTTTTTTCACTCTCCTATTCTATTTTTAATTGGCAATTAATCTTCCCTAAAGAAGTTTATTTTGCCCATGATGGTAATTAGCAAGTGATTTCCTTGCCTTTATCCTGACCCCCGAGCTCTTTGATCTTATTTTCTGATCCTGTATTGCTGAGGAGAGGGAGCAAGAGAGCAGCTGGGTGGGGGTCTGACAGTCAGACAAGGTTAACCCACCACAATTCTGTAGATCTAGGATGAAAATTATTTAGTCATAAAGGACTCTGGATCAGCCTTCCAGAATCATCTAAAAATAGAAGTTAATTGTTTTATTAGAGGTCTAATACTACATCACTTCCTGCAGCAATGACACAGGACATCAACAAGGTCTTGTGCTATGCCCAAGACCTTTAAATCAAGCCTGTTGCACCTCTTTAGATAAATGCCTTTAGAAATTTATTCATTGACAACCCTTATCAGCATTGTGGAAAACAGCAGCAAGTGAATGTCAGTGACTAGTTCCTGATAGCTTTCAGACCCAAATGAAAGTAAACATTTTAACCTGCCTGCAAGTTCAAGCACTACTAGTGATTTTGGATTCTCAATCTGAGTGTGATTTCTAGAAGGCAGGTGCTCAGCATTATCTGAAAGTACCATACAACTGACAACATCTTTGATAAAAAAAAAATCACTTTCAGAATTCTCACTCCACTTTTTACTTGGAGGCAATTCTCAGCAGAAAAATGTAGTTACTTTAGTTTAAGCAAACAGGAATCAACAGGTTAGAAAAAAGGCTCTGAGAGTACAGTAACTGCTGAATTTAATAGCTTTTTGTTCAAGGGCACAAAAAGCCCTGCTTTACTGAGCTGTTAACTTTGCTTGCTTACACTGTTATAGGTCAGAATTGACAACATGAAAAGTTATCAGTCTTAAAAAACTCAGTTGAATATGATCTGTGTTTCAAATGAACACCGGAGTAAGAGTAAGTGCAAATTAAAAGAAGGCATATGAAGCTAAGTTTTATCATGTCAACAGAACATTCTAGAAGTTTTTTAAAAAATATCTTAATTAATGAAATCAGAATGTAAATAAAACCTGCCAATATACACAAATGTCCCGAGTTGTATCAGCCTGAGGGAAGAACTCCGATTTCCACAACAATTTGTTCTCATAGTACTATGACATCCAGTGTCTTCCAGATAAAAAAGCAATAAAAAAGTCTATCCTGGTTGTAAGCCCTAAAGTAAAGGATTACTGTGATAAAGTCAAGCAGTTGTCTCTGCAGAGCATTTTAGATTGTCTGCAATAGAAAAAGCTGAGAGTGAGACATAAACACAGGAAGAGAATCTGTTAGTGTTTGACATTAACTAGTGAAAAGCTCTCAAACTGTTAAGCTGGTGATTCTCCTTCCTAGGGTTCTTACCACCTTCCTTCAGGCTGCAAGAAGTTGAATAGTCTTTTTGTAACAAGGGGCACATGGTAGGTTCTCCTACATTTTTAGGAGAATTTCACATATATCAAATGGTGAAACCATAATCATAAAAATGTAAAATTCATATATATAAAAAATATGTTGAACAAGATAATTACAATATAATAGTACAAAACTCTGGGGAAGGAACTATTGCTGTAACTTCCTAGTGGCTGGAAAAGAACTGATTCCAGGTGCTGCAATTAATTCGTTGTGAAAGAAATAAGTGCATTACAGCAGAGAATACCAAATTCCCAGGCTTGATTTGTTCACAATTATTTGTATGCCTGAGCAGATGTCTTGATAGCAACACCAGCAGCGAATTTTACAATTCACAGGTGTAACCTCCTTTTCAGAACTCCAGCAAAGACAGCTGTGTTTGAACAATTTCAGCCTACCAGTAGTTTCTCATACTCCTGCTTTTCCCAAGACGCTGTGTCCCCCAAACTGCTGCAAACTTGTTTCACTCCTTCACTACAAAGAAATGAAAGATTTTGTGCTTCGGCAGACTCATAGGAGTATTTGATGTATTTCTGTTTTGCAACTACACACGTAGCATAATCAGCAGTTCCCTAGAGTACAGGAGCAAGGTTGCTATTTGCAGTCTTCAAACTTTCCTCTTTTTACAAGCCACGCAAAACTCCAGTGAAAAGTTTGGAGTTTGCCACAAAACTTATAAGCCCATTTTAGATATTCATAAATTCCCATTTCAGGGGTGGCGTAGCTTCACGATCACTAATGGATTTCTCTTTACGTCATATCTGTGAAAGACTATTATCTTGATTTTACAAAGTGAGACATAGAAAACTAGAGTCCTGAAACCACAGTACACAACTAACTTAAATGCCTATTGCTTAAACATGGAAAGAATTAGTAATTTTTTAAGACGATTAGTAGACACCTCAAAACTCCACTGCTAAAAACAGAGCAGCCTAAAATACTGTGTAATAATGCATGGGTACAAAACTAAGATGTGTTTTTCTCTGGGCTATTGTTGCCTTATATTGGCATTCAGTAAGAAGAGACAGTCTTATTAAGTCTCAGCATGAAAATCTATCCTTTTATAAATCCTCTAGAGGTGAAAATATATTAAAAATGAAGTTTACATGGCATCTATAAATTCTCCTAAGATACAATGAGTATACTCTGATCTATTAGGTTGGTTTAATTAAAAGATTATGATTTTAGTGAGATATTTGAACAGTTTAAAGGAAATCAAATGAAGAAAAAAGTCTTCACTGCGCCTCTAATTTTGTTAGCAAACTCTGAAAGCTGCAAGGAAAACTTGTGCTCAATCCAACCTATTAAAAGCCACCAAGACAGAAGTACCAAGGAGAATCAGTGCTTTAATTCTAACCTCACTTAGATACAGCAAATTATACAGATTTTTTGTTCCACCAATTTTCTTGACTTATGCTCACAATGTCTGTCTGGCTACAAAAGAAAGCTAAATCCTTTTTGCTGTTGCACATGTGGTCTAGCTATCCCAAGGAGTGAAAGCACAGGGCTAGCAGAGAACAAAAGGAACTGCTGCACTGAAGGCTGTGCTTTTAAGAATGGCATTTTAGTTCTAATGAATCTCTTCCTGACATCCAAGCGTATCAGAAGTACTATTGTGATCTCAGTTCTCTGCTCCTCAGTCAGCAGGGGCTAAAACTGACAGCTCACTTAACTTCATAGGGAGAGAGACTACCTCTTACCTCATGAAACTTAAAAGGGATCCTTCTGGCTGGATAGGAGAGACAGACTCCAGTGAGAGAGGCATCAGTTCTCACTCAGCTGAAAGGAAGGTGGTTCTGATGGCAGGATTCAAAGGAAGAATAATGAAAATACAGTAGAGTGGAGGAGCATTTTTACACTGAATGATACTTATGATCCCCTAGTGGATGTCTCCTTTGATAAACTTCAAATTTTATTCGTATCTACAACGTTATGAGTTTTGTTCATTAAAATAATTCAGTACCATTATACTATGACATTTTACTATGACATATGCTCAGTAACTGCAATCAGGCTATAATTGCTTCACAAATATATTTGAAAATCCTAAAAAGGCTCTTAGAAAATTGCATACACTCTCCTTTCCTTTATGGCATTTGTACAAACCACATGTTTCAAAAATATTCTGTATTATAGATGTGTTTCTGTGCATAAGGAAAGATTGCCTAACTCTGCTGTGGCTAAGAAGAGTTAAATATGCACTAGTATCTCTGATGTATCAATTAGTCATATAAAATAGAGGCAGGTCAAAAGGAAAAACCTACAGCTCTATAGAGAAAAATTTTTATAAATAGCCCAAGAATGGCATTTGTGATAACTTCTGCTATGCCAGTATATGGCCCTCTTTTCCAACTAAGTAATACTTTAGTACTAAAGATGTGATAGTATTTCAGGTACAGTCCTAAAAGCAAAATATCTGTCAATATTTTAGTTCTTGAAGAACTAGGTAAGACTGAAAAGCCAAATGTTTTCATAAATCCTTAGTAAATTTCTGTGTGTGTGTATGTCACCTTCTGCTTAAATACAACAGGCTTGAATAACTCAGGGTGGTTTGTTTGTTTTACTGTTGGTGTTCTTGTAGAGGGGGTGTGTTTTGAGTGTTCATGTTTGGTTTGGTGTTTTTCCACGTTATGTGCTTATAGCCTTGAGTTTCCATTCCTTGCTTCTACAGTACATCAGAAATGACAAGATTCTGCAAATAAACATTGTAATCTCTTCTAATCCATTGATCTAATGAGTTCTTGTGGCATTTCTAGCTAACATTGTGGAAAAAAGATTTTGGCTACTCAGAAAATTTTTTTCCTTTATGTTATAATCAGAACTAAAGTGTGTTATTTCCTTATTCCATCAGTAAATTCTTTACTCCAATAAGGCAAAATGCATGACAGAAACCTAGCTAAGCAGAATTTAACCCTCTAATCAAAGCAACCAAAGAAATTGTTAGTAATAGCTAAAAGAATCTGGCAATAATAAAATTATTGTAATACAAGGGTTCTTTGATTAACTGAGAGCTCTGTTATTTTTTGAAAAGTAATCATCATAAACCTGGATCCAAAGACCTAAGTGTTTGGAAGAATTCCTTTAATTTGTTTTAAACCAGAATTCTTTAACTGTTTAACA
Organism: Machaerirhynchus nigripectus; assembly: GCA_013397975.1. NCBI lineage: Eukaryota > Metazoa > Chordata > Aves > Passeriformes > Dicruridae > Machaerirhynchus > Machaerirhynchus nigripectus. The sequence goes on from VZRQ01003409.1 coordinate 1,343,204, forward strand.
CATTTCTTTAACATATTTTACATTTCTTTAACACATTTCTTAATTGTTCAGAAATTACATAAACATTTACCTTTGTGCATTGGGCAAGGCCTTAATGTTGGAGCTTCTATTTGCAGAAACAGAACAAACGGCCTCTGGAATTGTCCATTTCATAATCTCAAAACCAATGAAGATAATAAATATGTTCACAGTATGGGACTGGTTGGTGTACAAAAATGTCCTGTGGGACTCAACTAACAGCATTCTTTATATCAGAGCTGCCAGCAATACTGTGGATTATTTTGAAGGTTTTGATATACCGATCTTTCACTGTCCTCCAGGGCTTCTGGATGATAGAAGCATAGTTTCATGAGAAAATATCAAAGTTTTCATCTCACATTAGAACAAATATGATAACTTTGAACTTCTGAGGAAGAGACATAAAAAAAGAAAAATGCTACAGCCCAGTCTGAGCACCTATTTGGTGTCCTGAGGGTTCAAAAGTACATGCTGGCCAAAAAGGAAAAAAAAACAAATTCAGAAGTATATTCTTGTTTCCAAATAAATGCTTTAACAGTCTGACTTCATCATGCACATTTGGCCTCCCCAAATAACAATATTTTATCACAACCCAATGTGTTCTGACAAAAGAGATGGTTTACCCAAATTAGCGCTTTTTTCTGACAGACAAAGGCTTCTGGTGCAGCTGCCTGCTTACCAGTGAGGAAGTACAAGTTCTGTCCTGTTCTGCTGATGATAGCTTGTTGAATTATTCTGTGGCCATTCTGTGGCTTCAAATTTGAAAAGCGAGAAGACTGGCTCTTACTGCAGAAAACATCCAGCAACTGCTGTTTTAATGAGTATTTTTTACATATGGAATAGCAGCAGCCTCTACTGTGAGGCAGCAGTAAGTGGACACCGTACAATATGACTGTATGCTACTCTGATGTTAACAAGGTCTTCATGCACACATAAGGAACAAAGACCTCCGTATCATTTCCAAAAACTCTCATCCTAAGCTGCTTGCATTTAAAATGTAAGCGTAAATAATTATTTTTTCACCATTTTGAAAAATGCACACAAACACTGCGTAAACTATTACCCTTGCCATATCCTTTTCTGTGGCAATTTGGTCTTTTGTGGGACTTTTTTGTGTGTTTTGATTTTTTCATCCCCTCTGCTATTGAAATACCACTGTGAGGTGCAGCAAGGTCAGAATAACATCCACTCTTTTCTCATACTGAATCCTCAGAAGCATTCTGAAACATTTAAATGTAACAGTACCATAAAAACAAACAAACAAACAAAAAACCTCATGCATAACAAAGATCCACCTGTGCCACAATATGAGCTTTATATAACAGTTTAAATGATTGCAAGTCCTTTCAGCATTCTAAGTTGGGACAAGATCTATTTGGAGATTACGTCACTCAGAGTTGGGTACTTCCATTGGAGCCGGGTTTCTGAACTCCGACCAGAGAGTTTAAATTGGCAGAACTGTGAGGCTGACAAGTCACCACTAAGGAAAATAACTCAGCTCATTCTAGGTCCTACCAGGTAGAACTGAACCATGCTTATTCGATACTGTAATGGTAAAAAACGCCCAACAAACCACCCCATACACACTCAGAGAATGGAATAACTGTCAAAGAACACAATTACTTGACTTGTTATTCATTTCACTTTTTGACAGTGAATGCTTTTATAATTTACTTTGTTCTACTGTTGTAATCTACAACCTTAACCATGGGAGGATTTATTAAAAAAAGGAAAAGAAAAAAGGCACAGAAACTTCAAACCCTTTCCCTCTTTTGTTCTGAAAGTATTTTAAATATATTTTAAGTTACATCATTTTAAACAAACACAGTCTTGTTCAAGACTTGACTATCAGATGTACATGCTTTAAAAATATTTCAAATACAAGAATGCAATATGGGATGCTTGGAAATATTATCACGACATTTCCTCAAGTTCCTTAATGAAAAGATTAGGCTGCATGCTTTACATAAGTAATATTACCATCCAAGGCTCTCTTTTTTTCTTCAATAAGAGCTAGAGTACTTTTCTGCGAAGAATATAGTCTGTATATATAATGGTCCTGGAATTTACTTTCAATTTTAATTTTTTCTCCTTGTAATTTGAAAGGCAGCTTTCTGACTATTTTTGGCCTGCTATAGTAAAGGGGAATATCTTTAAGTGGAATTTTAGAGAATTCTCAGAATATATTCTCCTGGAATTATGCATTTCATCTGTGAAATTGAAACACTTTCTTTAGAAACAAGAAATACTGCAACTTCCACTCATGAAAGGAAGAATATCAATATTCTGCAAGGAGAGATCACTCCCAGTACAAAAGCCTAAATGTTTCCAATAGGATATATTTAAATATATGTCCTGCCTAGAGACTTTTAAAGGAAGAAGCACAATGAAAGGAATTCAATTCATTTATTCCTTGACCATGGCTATACACAGATGATTCTGGACGAGAAAGTGGGGGAGGGGGAAAGGGGAGGAAATGGACACTTTCTTACTTTAAGAATGGACCAAATTCGCTAATATGATGATAGTAATTACACAACAAAAATTCAAAACCTGTGGAAACTGGTGGAAAATATATAATCTTGGCACAATTCTTAAGAGGGTTATTTATCTTTGATGTTAAGGAGTGTGATTATCCTCCAAAGAACTATGGAGACTATTATCATTTATCCAATGTAAAATTTCTGATCCTTCAAGCCAGTCCATCAGATATGGCAAACAAACTTCACAATTCCTTCAAAAAACGTTCCCAGCCAACTTAAAAATTTAACATGTCTTCCCTCATAACTCCATGCACAAAGCCATTTCACCACCTTCTGCACAGACTTCCAGCGTTCAGCCTAAATGTGCTTGTGCAGACTATGTAACTGCTAGCTTTCCATCACTGCTGTTCTTTACCCTAACCACCACTAACTTTCTGCTTTGGAACTTAGAAGAATCCACATCCCCCTTCAACTGTTATTATACCAAACTAAGAAAACCAAACAAGTTATTTATTTTTCTCTCAAACCACAATCTAAGCATTCTGTTTTATTATTATGCTGGCTGTCTTCCTTCAGTTCCTTCCTTCCTTGGAGTTCAACTCTCAAGTTATACACAAAAGAGATCTCATCAGCTTTTACTAAACAGTCTTATGACTGCATTTTTTTTCTAATGGAAACATCTTTTCTAACCATATACACAGCAAAATTTCTAATTTGTTTCCCAGTAAGCCTCTTTTCTTCACAGAAGTGTGTTAATGCAAAACTAACAATTGTTTTGATTTGATCCAGATTACTTGTCTTCCTGACCACACTATATAACAACTTTATGCATTTCCTCATTCTCATTTTATTTGTCAAGGTTTATGTGCTTTTTTTTGATTTTCACAACTTAACAAATGCAGTTTTCTCCATTCTTTCTTTATTCCTTTATTTATATCCTTTTAAAAAACCAGAAACTAACAAAACTGTTTTCCCCCCTCCATTTTCCAAAGAATATATTAATAGGCATCATGCTTATTCTTTCTAATATAAATTTTTAATATTTTCATCTAATTGAAGATATTGTCAGAACTCTGCAGAGTTCCACAGTTTCCTGCAATAGACCCGCTCCATGATCCCATGTCATACTGCAGAGGTGAACAGGCCCATCATCACCTTTGCAGATTTCAGTCTCTTGCACCTTATTTGTGCCTCTAATTTGCCCACAGCTGAGGCTGGACCTTCAGCAGGCTCCCAGCTATGATATGCTCACTCAAGGAAAAGTATCCCAAGATCACAAAAAAGAAAAAATCTTCCTGGGGAACAGCAGACAGGACATTATCTCCAGAAGCATGACTGGTAACAGTTGAAAAGTAACATTTTACATAACATCATTCCACGCTGACATAGTGCTTTTGAGTGGACTACTGCTGCACCAAACAGCCAGAGATAACATTGCATACCCAAACAAACAAAGAGTTAGAATTCGTTTTCTAATAGAAAGAACCTCATCAGAGCTGAATTCGACCAAGACATACAATCTATCAACAAACTGACATAAACATTTAGAGAACGAGAGAAAATAAACTTTGGCGGTGTTTTTTGTTTCTCAGATATCTCTTTGGCTATTGCAAGCCAGATAACTATGTTCTGTCTTCCACAATAAAGCATTCATCTGATTCTACTTCTACACAAAAATAACCTCTCGTACCACCAAAGTATCCATTTTTTGACAAATTTGGGTTGGCAAAACACCAAACAATTTAATTACTGCTATTTTTCTCTCCATTTTAATTTTTTTTTCTATCTCCCATTGCTCGAAGAGAGATTGCAAACTACACTCACAGACTCTGTTCTAAAACATCAAGCTGTCAATAGAGTGCTGTAATTTTTAAGAGGTTGCCACACCCTTTGAAAGCATTTGAAAGCAGAAAGACTTCTAAGAACAACCTGTTCAAATTCCATCATTGCCAGTTTCCAGTTCAAGCTGTGTAAAGCTAGATAAACAATCTTGCAACATCCAGGAGGTGCACAAAGTTTAAGGCATAAGGCTAATGCAAAAACTGCTTAATCCTATTTCCCAATAGCTCCTCTTAAACATATTTTCAGAACTAATAGGAGCACCACATGTCCTTTAAGTCAGCAGCCCATATCAAACAGACATAGACGTCTGTCCATCACTACAGACCTCACTGCAGATTTTAAACACACTTGAAGTTTCTAGTTCTAGCTAAATGATTCATTTATCTCTCTAAAGGAAAGACGTGAATTTCATCTTGCAATTACCTTAACATCCTGCTGCGGCAGAAAGGGTCTTTGCAACTCATCTGTAGTTGTATACTTTGTTTCTTGAATAACAGCTGATCAGAAAAAGAGCAGTCACTCTGAGTCCCAGGCAGGAAATCTTTCAAGACTTGTGGTATAGCCTGTTCTTGGAGATTGTTCAAAACCTGTGGAATGAACTTTTCCCCAGAGAGAAAGGAGTCCTTCTTCTCTTTGAAAGTACCTGAACAACTTCAGCTGGGCAGTCACACCCCCAGGAAACAAAGACATCACAGGTGTGGATAACAAGATTTGGAAAACAGAGCTGGGAATAGGAACCAGAAGTAATAAATAGTGGAAAAAGAAAGAGCAAGGTGGAGTTTTGGGATGAAAATAATTATTTTTTGTTTTTTTCTATATGTTAATTGATGTTTTTTGTTGAAAGAAATTCATTTCCACCAATGTTTAAATGAATGCTAGTTTAGCTTTAATAAACTTTAAGCTTCAAGCAGATCAGTCTCAAAATTCTGCCTAGTTTGCAGTCCCAGAATATCCTTACATCTCTCCTTTCTTTCAAAGTTATTTGTTTTACCAAGAGAAAAAAAAAAAATTTTAAATCCATATGTTTTGTGTAATAGAAACAATGGACATTAATTTAATTCTTCTTGTCAATAACAAGTGAACTATTTAGACATACAAAGATACTATATCTGTGAGAAAATGGCTTTAATTAAGAAAAATGTGGATGTATAAAATAAACCCTTGTCTTTTCAGACTCAAACATTCGGTGAAAATTCACTGGTTTCAGTAGAACAAATGTTTCTTGGTTCTAGGTAGTAGTTGAAAACTCAACAAAGATAAAAGAAATAGGCAAGGATTTCCACATAGCTGCAGAAGATTTTAGTCCAAATATTTGCTTTTCCTTCGTTCTGAGAAAAGCTAGGGGTTGTTGTCTCAGGCAGTCCCCATTGCAATTGCTCATTTACTGCCTTGCAGCTGCTCCATTCCACGTTCAGCTGCCAAAAGCAAAGGACCCCCTCACTTAGTGGGCAGCACACACACCTGAGTGGAAGATAACAATGCCTGCCCTCAAACTGCAAGGGCTAATATGAACCTGGACTAGAGAGATTTCTGAAGTGCTTTGATAAAATGCTTTTTTTGGTAGCATGTCTCCTAAAAAAGTATCAAATCTTGAAAATTGCCAAGGGGGAAAAATATTTTTTAGCTGTGCCCTACTCTAGGAACGTTATCAACAAATTACTCCTAAAGAGCAAAGCATTTGCATTAGCCTTAAAAGAAAATACCCTTAACAACTGGCACTGCTAATCATAATGATGGGTAGGGGAGACATTATGTAAATGATCATTTATGAAGCATCTCACTGGCATCCCAACAGGACAATAAAGCATTTTATAAATAAAAGGAGTCAGTAAGGCAGAGTAAGAATTTTCTTTGGGGTTTTTTTTGGTTGTCAGTGACAAAGGCTCTGTTGATATTTTGGTCATACTGAATAAGGCTGCTACATGTTTGAAATAATTTCTGAGCTAGCCTAAGAAATAGAAAGGTCTTGTGAAAAAGTAGGTCAGATACTTCCCCTCCCTACTGCACTGTTCAAAGACAATAAGCAATGATTAGCAAATACTTTGCTAAAAAAGCCCAACTTGCTAGTGAAAATTCAAATTTGAGTATGTTGTAATAAAGTATGACCTTGGTAACACAAAGATATGATATTCTTATTTTTCGATTCCACAAAGTTCACATGTGGTATCATAGTTTAGACTATCCACACTAATGGGAAAAGGCTGAAGTCAGTTTATCTTGTGTTCTAGTAGCTGTAGGAACTCTTACAGACTCATAGCAAAGATTAATCTAATATCATGTACTGCTTTAATAGAAGACTGTAGTCATTGTTAAGAAACAGGGGAGAGTAGAGAAATCCTTTCCATCTTCTGATTAGAATTTAGGAGTTTTCTGAACTAGAGGCCTGATTTATAGCATTATTTTTAATATCTTTTGAAAAAAACTGGTCGTAAGTTTTGATCCAGAAGCAGTGTATTAATAGATGAATCAGAAAGGAAACTTGTGCATTTACCACAAAAGGTCTTCTGATTCTGAAATTGTCTGGTATCAGTTTAATAAAAATAGGTTTAACTGTATTTTTAAAGTATTAAGAATTTGTTGCACAAGTCATGCTTTGTTACGTTTTTGGATTTTTCTTTAAGGACAGTACTCTGGAAAGTTGCTGGTAAAACAGCAACTCTGAGACAGCTGCAAAAAGAAAGAAGTTAGGACCATACAGAATAAAATACATGATTGTGAACAAGAAAAAGGTTATTAAAAATGTCACTCTAAAAATATATATTTACATTTACTTTTATCTAAAGGAATAATCTGAGAGACAGGTTTGCAGGATGTGATTACAGCTAGCACCTGGAGCATGTTTCATATCTGAATGCCCTGATTTAACCCTTCTCTTTGACACTCCACGAGTCCTGGAGGGTGTCTGAGAATTCAAGCACCTTCTGCTAAAGAGATTACCCACTTGTCACTTGTCCAAATAAAGTTTGAATACTACTGTATTAGTAAGAAGAAAAATCACCTCAAATTCAATTCACCAACAATAGATTAAGAGAACAATCCTGGTTTCTAATTTCCTCATGGTGAAGGAGACTTGAAAGTTCATCTATCAGGCAACTTTTCTGCTGTGTAACTGCATTTCTGAAAAAGATCCTGTCTTGTTTCACTGGGGGTTTTTTGTCTGGTTGGTTTTTTTCCCTCCAAAAAGGGTGAGTTTTAAGTGATTTTGAGTATGATAGCTGGAACAAAAAAGTTGTGAGGCAGATGACTTCAGCTGGATTGAATTCTGGGGCCCTGGCTACATCATTTTAAGTTACAGATAGTGTGGGGGTTTGCATAAATTTCTACCTCTATGCAAGAGTGAGGTACATTTAGAGGACAAAAGTATTTTGCTGTAGTAGCAATACAATTTTTTTTACAGGAAAATGGTTGTCTTTCTCAGGTAAATCTGTAGTTGCTAATTTTTTGCGTATGGTAGTAAATTACAAAGAATTGAAAATCCAGAATCTCAGTTTCATCTGCAACAGCATAAAAAGGTCCTGAACAGTCTGCCCCTCTTTGCATCCCACCGCTGCCCTCTGCCCATATTTCATTTCCGAGGCAGGGCCAAAAGGTAGGTATATGGGTAAATAACTATTGCAATGAAAATTCTTGAGAACTACTACACTGTTTCTAGTTGTGGCACAGTGCTGAGAATTTTAGGACAGTTCTCCAGCAAAGTGGGGAGAAGGAAAAAGATGACACGCCATTCATCATGACAGCAATAGCAAATGCCAAGCAGAGTTCTTGCAAAGCGCTTCCAGGAGAGAGAGTTTCCAGTGTGTGACAAACCCCTTGTTAATACCTCCATCTTGAGATAATGGATTGAATTCATGCTACTTGCCTTAAAAACCCAGCAGCAGGTATTTTCAAGTATCTAGAAGATGTTAAGACATTAAGAGAGTTTTAAGAAAATGTCTTAGTACTCTCAAGAGCTACACATTCTGGTTTTTTTACTTGTGCATGACACACGGATGGAACTATGTTTCATACCTGAAATTCTTTGTTCATTCTTGGAAATAATTGTCCCCCAAACTTTTGTCCTTATCAAAACTGCATAGACTTTCATTTTTTAAAAGATTGATTGAATTTATTTATTGATTTAATTCATTTTCAAATGCTGGGACAGTTAAAAACTGGAGTCAAAATAAAGTAACCCATTTGTATAAGTCTGTGGAATTTATAACAAACATCTCATTTGGATGAGATTTTTCAAAAAAGGTTTTTTAACACCACTGTCCTTTAAAACCCCAAACTTGATTCTTAGTGCTGCCACTTATGCCTCCAACTAACAGAAGATGCAAATGATGCTTATCAAGAGAAGTCAGATTAAAGGAGATAGAATTAGCACTACAGATCTCATAGAAAAACTGGTTTTTATTTCATGGATTTCATAAACCAAAACTAATAAGTGCTTTACAGTCAAAAATGTTTGTCCAGTCTTTTGTCTTTTGATATTGGTATGCTATATAATCAATTTTAACTATTCAGTAGGAGGAAGTTACTATAGACAGATCTTGCAGACTAAATGTGTTTTCAGGAATAGTGAAAGGATGAAACTAGATGAAAGATGAAATAGATCTTTTCAGTGCCAAGAAGAGTTGATAATGCCTGTTATGGGTATGTTATACTCAAAGAAATGTTACGGCCAAAAAAAAACCCAAAACCATAAAGGTTCACACAGAGCCAAGAATTTATCTTTAACCTAATAATAATGTTAACAGTCTAAATAAAATAGAACTGATTAGTCTTGCTACAGTAATATTAAGTTGGAGTCCAAATTCATACTGAAAAGCCTTACTATTGATGTCATTAAGATTGCTATTCAGCTCTTAACAAATAACTACTTTTTTCTTTGGTGTTGTGTTCACTTTTAACATCTGTTGCACCACAGAGTCGATGGTACTTATCTCCATCAGGCAGGGAAGTGGTGGCAGGCAGGCTGTTGTTTCCAAACAGAGCTTCAGTTTAGGTGTGTGTGCAGGATCCCTTCTGCCTCACCACTGGCATTCAGCTGGGACTATCTTCACCTGCTTTCTCGTCACAGTCTGCTTCTTTCACTGATTCCCAACTGAAGTTTGAAAATTGCACCATAGCCTCCTTCAACTTTATTTGCTGTAAGGGGCTACTGCTCTTTAGGCAAAGAGTGAATAACCTGGTCTGTCAAAACTTTACAAAAAAGGTTAGTCACAGGGGGTAACTAAAGCTAGGAATTAATCATTAGACCAACAGAGAATTATTAAAAGGAGATAAAAGCAGCTCAGACCAAGGCAAGTCCAGACAAGTCCTGAGAGCTCCACAATCAGGTCAACACAAAATCTGTAGCCTTTTACTAGTCATGAAAAAGGTCATATTTAGCATCCTACTGGCAGGGAAAATATGGCAAAAATGGTCAGGTGAAGCTCACTGAAAGAGAAAATTGTTTCAGTAGATTATGCAATGACAGAATTTGACTGTTCAGTCTTTATAGTTTGAAAAGAGGAAAATCATTGAACAAGGCCTAGGATGCAGCACAAAAAATTGAGGGATCTGAATAAGAGATTAAAATTGTGAGGTCAGAAAGTTACGTAAAAAATGTGTTATGGCAATTAAAGCACTCTGTATGTGGGAGGAAAAAAAAAAGTAATATTGGCAAAAAACCCCACAAACCCAAACAAAAGCCTACACAAGCTCACACATTTAAAAATTACCATGAGTTTGATGTCTCATGAGTTGAAGCACAAATTTTTTGTGCTTTAAAAGTATTGAGAATAATTTTCTCTGAACATATGGATCACCGTACAAGAAGCTTAGGTGTGGGATTTGTTTTGGAAATTATCACATCCAAGATACTGCTCCAAGAGATGCATCTTTTAGTGCTCCAAGCACTGGTGGTTTCATGCCCATCCACGTGGGAAGGATGGGTGCCGATGTCACACTAGATGGCGGTGTTGTTCACTGAGCATGCCACCTTCAAGCCTTCCTGTGGGAAGGGCTTCTCCAAGGATACATCTGATTCCTGCTAAGTGATAACTTACCACTGTGTCGACGGCTAAAATGAAGTAATGCACATCTGGGGAAAAAAAAACCAAACCAAACCAAACCAAAAACCCCCAAAAAGACTTGATATGATAAATCAGGAATTTCTATGTAGACTAGATATGAATCTGGAAGCTCAGATATTGTTGAATGCATTTCATGTTTGATATGTCCGATGAAGAAGCAGATTATATTAGAAAATCACATACTGATCACATGCAGAATTGTATCCGAATTCACAGTGAACAGCAAAAAGTGTTTTAATTCTACATACAGACCTAAAGGAATTAATCTAAAGTTTAATACGTAGAACAACAGGTTTCTTACCATAGAATGGTACAGGTTGAAAGAGACCTTAAAGATCATCTAGTTCTAACCCCACTGCCTTGGCCAGGGACAATTTCTACTTGACCGGGTTGCTCAGAGCTCCATTCGACCTGTCCTTGATATGCTGTTATGAATTCTCATTCTTAGCACACGTTTTTCTATGGAGATAACACATTCCAGGCAAAATGGATTGGTGAAGACTGGGGAAAAACAAAAGGGAAAAACATTATTTCAAGAAACACAGCTTGCTATTCTTAAACAATTTCAGTTGTACATGCATCAGTCATTCAAGCAAACTCTCTTGTGAAATTTGTAGAGTAATGTAAAAAGTAAAATGTCAGTTGCAGGAAAAGCCCCTTTGCATATATTTCATTGAAATTCCTTTCAGAGATGACAGTTACTAAATTTTAACAAATCTAAAAGCACAAAAGAGTGCCACATGAATGTAAAGATGGAAAAAAGTCAACCCAGCATTCAGTTCCTTCAGTAAAACTCTCCCGAGAGCAGAGAAGATGCCAAGACAGAGTCTACCCAGACTTAGACTGACTGCATTGTTGATGACCTGGCTGCAGCCACTTACCTCACATAACCTCACAGAAGAAAAATGGGATTTTATTCTTTAAGAGCTAAAAGCCCCCAAACATTTTAACAAAGTCCATTTTAGTAAAGTCTAAAAGCATAATCCTAGAAACACCAGATAAAATACAGCCTAGTTGTGGAGACAGGTAACCTACGTTTGAGTTTGACTTTCCCCATCCTGAAATGTTCAAGTTCTGCCTCTTTGCAAGCCTACCTCAGTTTTTATACCAATGAAGAGCTTTTAACTTTTCACTCATGAGAGTATGATCTGGGTCAAGAAAGCAGTAATCCCTCATAGAGCTTCCCTGAAAAGCTGGATCCAGCAGAACCCTCGATTAAGGTTTGTACAAAAAGCCATGAACAGTGCAATGAGTGGAGTAACAGAAACCGTCGGGTTTTAACGGTGTACAGTTTCTGTGTGGTGCAATAGCAGTGGTTCAGGCCTTTGCATGAAACTAGAAAGGCAGAGGAGTACTGGTTGAATTTGGGCTAGCCCAGTGATGAGGAGATGAGGAGAGAGCTGTAGAAAAGGTGTCCTAGAATACAGTATTTTTTGCTATTTCCAACAGATATATGGAAATATTAATGCCATTGTACTAGATATTAATGAAATGTCATGTCAAAATCTCAGTTTATTTCTAATCTCTATGTTTAATTTGGAAAAGTTCAAAGCTGCTAGAAAAACCATTTAGGTTGGAAAAGACCTTTAAAATTGTTGAGTCCAAACATAAATAGGCTCACAAAGGTCTGTGTTTGTGAGATCTTTCCTTCCCAGAAAAAATTGTACTTGCTGGTTTCCTCAGGGTATGTTAAGAAGGAGCTTGGTAAAGAGGAGAAACTGGAAAGATCCTGCTGGTAACATCTTGCCTGAGACTGTGACAAAAGTTGCTGACAAATTCAGAGACAATTTGGCATTGTGTACTGAGTAAGCCAGCGGATCCCACTGAGTACTTGTGGGTTCCAGGATAAAGGTGTTTGCCTCCGAATGTCACATAATGTGTATGCTCAGCATAAAAATGAGATATGGCATACAGCCACATACTACTCCAATTCAGGTATTAGCAAGAGACAATATTATGGAGAAAAAGAAAATCTTTCAGGTTTTATAAAACAAAGGAATTCTAACAGTGAGAACAGTGCCACTAATGTGACTGACGCTTCCGGTAAGCCAATTAAAGTTTGTTTGTCCCAGTTATACTGAATTTTTAACTGGAGTCTGACACTATAAATGTAACAAACTGAAGAAGTCCCATTATTTCCTGCTTGCAGGGCCTTGTTTGCATGTTTTTCCAGAGTTAAGAGAAAAGTCACAAGAGTTACTTTGTGCAGCAGAGGAGCAATTCTTAGAAACTCTGGCATTTGTTAATAATCTGCAAGAGTGTGGAAACCAAATGGCAGCTATTGCAGTGAAATAGCACAAAGCTTGCTCAGCTTCTTTTCATACTGTCACTTATATTACTTAAAAAGGGAAAACAAGCTGAACTAGTTTTCTGGTATGTCATTGCTTCTCCCAGTACATTTTTATTCAGTGTTTTAAACCTTATGGATCAGAAATGGTCAGGACTTGCTTGACTTGCCTTGAGATCAGCCACAGTACATGTCATATAAACAGAAGAAAATATTTGCTTAGTTTATGCTTACAGTAGTAACATGTGGACTATGTTGGTTAGAATTTGTACACATTTTACTTGAAAAGTTAATAAAGATATTATGATGCTTAATACACTTGTCTTTTCTCACAAAACTTCCATTCATCAGAGTGAATTCCACTGGGTTCCCAATTTTTTTTATGTTTCAGGCCTACAAAACATATAAAACACCTGAGTACAGAATTTAGATCCATAGAAACTGTGCTGACCCGCCTCTATAACTTGGGCCTCTAAATTCTCCTGTGCACGTCAGCTTCCTCCAACATATTTTCCAGAAGACAAAGTGTCTGCTTCTGGGCATATCAAGATCTGACTATATTCCCACAATGCTAAGCAGTTTGAAGATTTATTTCAGACCCATGTCAGCAGAGAGTAGGCTCTTTCTGTCACACAAATAGTGGGTTCTAATCCTGCAGGGGCTTCTTACCCTGTCCTTGATACCATTCTAACATAAGCGATCTGATCAAATTAGTAAAAATCCATCTTCAACATTCAGTATAAATATAAAAGCCTGGAAATTGCCCACTAATTTATTTATTTTGGAACGAGTAAAACAAGAAAGCACATTCAGATCAATGGCTTCTATCAAGTTTTTCCCTGGGACACCAACTCTCCTCATGCTGCATCAGAGGATCCAGGGCTTCCATCTGTGGATGTGAATGCCACTCCCAGCTCCAAAGTTCAGGTTAAGTTCTGTTTCAGTTCAGTCCTCCATCATTTCTGTTTCTTTACAGAAATGCTCAAACTATATTAAGCACATGTAAACACCAAGACAACAGTTAAGCCTGGTGACAAATTTTACCCTTCAGCAATCTAGGACATACAACTGCATATTTCAATTCATTTGGAGAAACGCTAGGCATCCCCACATCGTGTCTCCTTCAGATTAAACCATTGTGTTTCTGCTCTGCAGTGACTCTGTGGTGTGTGGCTCTACGGCACTCTTCTCAAAATTACAGCAGACTGGCTTCATTCTCCACAAATCTTGGATACTCAGCACTTTCAGAGACTAAGTTGAAACTGAGTCTAATTTATCCTACTGGAAGACAAGAACAACTTCAATAAAATCAATTAAATCACACTAAGCAGCTGATGGAAGCCAAGCAGAATACTGTACAATATTTGGTAATAGGAAAAAACCCCACCTTTGTAATTCTTAAAGCAGACTTAGTACTGTAATAGCAAAATACATTTTTATTTTCTTGGATTTTTCTGTGTTTCTATGTTTTCTTCCCAGGTCTGTTCAGGATCTGAATTTGCCAGTGGAGTGTGCCAAGGGTGCTTTTCTGTCCCAGTTACCAAATACCTGAAGTGCATGAAAATTCTATCTTGGTTTAAATGCACTTGCAAAACAGGTTAAATAAAGGTAACTTGTTCTCCAACTCTTTTCTGTGATGCAAAATGCTCATACTTCTTTAAAGATATAAACTGTATGTCCCTACTCTCCTATCAACATGCACTTATGAACATAAGTAAGGAAAGAAAGGTGTTTTAAGGTTTTTGCTCTTCCCAAACGCTGTTGCTGTTTATCTACTGATATAACAATATCTTTCAAACAGCCAGAAGAAAAAAGTATCCTATTTTGCCCATCAAATACTTTGCTTTAAGGATTTTATATACAATGCCAAAGCAATTCCTCTGAGAATTTCTGACAAAAATTTCCTGATAGAGGGACCTTACTTGAACTGAAAACTACCAACATCTCACTCAAGAGAAAGGGAGTTCATAGAACTTTGAACTAAATGACTTCTTTAAACTTTCAAGGCAGAGTGCCTTATTTCTGCCCAGACAGAAAGTAATACTTCGTATTTAAAAATCACTAAAAAAATACTCTGGATGGAGTAATTATTTATGAGAAGACAGAGGATAAATTATATGTACAAAGTAAAATGTTGGTAAAAGCAATACTGAGAAGGAAATCCTCTAAGATGTAGTTTAACACATGGTTTAAAATTATAAAGGAAAATTAGATACTCTTAATTAATATCACTTTATGGCAATTATCTAGTCATATATGACATCCTTAACACTGTGTGTATTTGAAAAAGCCAGAAGAATTAGCTTATTTAAAAATAAGTAATGCCTGATGCCATTTTGAATTAGAAGGCACAATGTCCGTAGAAAGAATAAAGTCACTTTTCTCCTTTCAATTTTCTCCTATACCATTGGCAATGTAATTAATGGTTTTAGTGCAGCTGAAATTTAAAAATAATTCCCTTTTTTCCTAGATGACTTTTTTTGTTAAGAATTTTTTTTGTGACCACCACTAATCACAACATTAGTATCATCCTCCCTATTCACTGTCTGGTACCAGAGTATGTTGATTTAAATGTACTTTGTTATTCACTGGATAGTGAAAGGGAAAGCCATGTTATAGGTAAAATGTAATTGGACTCTGTGAAATCCTGGCTTTAGATACTAAAAAGACATTTAATTCTGATGAAATTAAGTTTGTTTTTTTAATGTAAAGGAAAGGCTTCATAATTGTTCTGGTCAGCGTGAAAAGGAATATTACAAAATTCTGCTTGCTCTACAAGCTAAATAGTTGTTGGGTACATATAATTATCCAAACACTTATACTATTTTGAGGGTCACAATTAAAAAAAAGGTTGCCCTGAGCAACAAGAGAAGACATGACTGGCAATACAACACTATCTGAACACCAGAGTTGTTGAATTTCAGCCATGTAGTTCACTTCTATAAACTAATACTTTGAAAAATTCTTCAGAATTACTGAAGCTTAGAATAGAAAGAGGAAAAGAGTTTTCTATTTTCCTGCTTTCTATTATATGCCTAGGTGTCAGGAAAAAATAGATATTTGAAGAATTGAAGAATGATTTGGAATTACATCAATATGAAAAGATTAAAGAGAGAATGGGAATATAAAGATCTCAACTCCCCAAAAGCTTGTCATTCAAATGGAAGTAGATTTGCAGAAGCAAAAAATTTAATTCTGTTGTTTTCATATTACTAAATTATCACTTGTCTGTGAGGTGTGCAAATCATGATCAATCTCAGTCAATAAAAATCTACAGTCAGCAACTGAATCTCTAAATAAAATAGGGTTTAGTAGATCTTAAAAATAAGTTTTCTAGTTAAAATAAAAAGCAATAGCAGTATTAAGGTACTAACAGGAGCCTTAAAGAAAACTCACCTTTCTTGAACTGAGAATATTCAGTCCTTGGCACATTTAAAATGTTTCGGAAACCAGAAAAATACTCTTTGGAACACCAGATAGTGTATTAGACATTCTCACGTATGCATGATGACCACATTAAGCCCTTCATTTTTTAGGCTAAAACTCATCAGATATTTAGATCTTTTTGAAGAGGGCTTCATTTATGTACAACTGTTTCTAGTTTTTCCTTATTCTGTTGCTTCTACTTCTTCACAGTATTGGCTGCAACATTAATAATGATTTAGCATAGATCTACTGAGATGGGGGTAAGAGGGGGGAAAGGAATCTTCTTGTGGCAGATTCCAGGAAATTACTGGGGTATGGTGAAATGTGGTTTGCTTTTTTATTAAATCTCATACAAGGAGAGTACTGAAAAATATTACTAGGCAAACAGTATTTTTTTTCATAGGTTTTAATGACAATTAAAAGGAAAGCATAAATGTAAGTTTTCATTACTAGAGAAAAATATAAAAAGAAGCACTGCAAAATGAGAGAACTATTGTCCATCTTTGTATAAAGGACACATACCTTGAGAAGATTAAAAATAAGAAAATTACCATCATGACTAGTGACAGGAAGCTATTTTTTTCATCTATTAGATTAAAATAGGAACAAGTTTAATATTCATACGCTAGAAGAAGCAATTTTTCATGCATTAGTTCTAAACAGAAAACAGCAATTTCAGTATCCTTCAGTCTTTCATCAGTAACTGAATTTGTCATACTTTGTGGAAAGATAGCTCACTCAAGACAGTTTAAAATCATTTTTAAAGTAGTGGCACACCAACAGGGCATTTAACCCATTAAGAGGTGACAGGCAGGATAGATTCAAGTGAAACACGTATTTTTAACTCCTGTTTATAAATTTCTAGATAGTCGTGTTAATACTTTCTCTGAAAATTTCTTTCTAGGTTAGTATTTAAACAAAACAAAAACCTCTGCCCCCTTCCCCCCCAAAAGAAATCCAACAAAAAACCAACCCAAACCCCCTCAAATACAAACAAAACCACCCCAATATAAAACCCCTGGAACAATCTGGAAGCTGAATTACCTGTGCTAAGGAATGTACACATATCTTAGATGATGATCTCTTAAGTCTCAGATTACAGACCCGTCAGAATCTCTTCCTTCCTCCATATAACAAGGAAATAGTTGACCACACTTTGTTGCCTTTACTGTGTTCTCTGTTATACTCACTGACTATAAAGTAAGTCCTAGCATCAGCATAAGTAAGATTTCGCCGCTTTCTTCCAAATTTAATTATTATGGTGATTCCACGAAGCACTCTTAGTGCTGTTTTTTTTTTTTTTAAATTCCAGTATTACATTAAATGGATTGATAATGTGTGGAGGTAGGAGTCTGACACTCTCTGACTAGGTTATTTTAGAGGTTCCACATTGGAGTTTAATATCAAATTCAATAATTTTATATTTGATTTTAATTTAAAGTTTAATATCAAATTTACTTGACATAATTGTTGTTTCATGACATTTTGATTTAGTAGAGTATTACAGCAGCACCCCGAAATCATAACAGAAGCATGATGTAGCTATTGCTATATGCAGTTGAATCACCATGCGAACATGGTTCCATTACCAGTCCCTGTATTCTCATCATCACATGTGCTGGGTGTGTCAAGTCACCAGAAAGGAGTACAAGGGTTGAAACAGGTCAAGCCCATTACTCTCTTCAAATTTCATTGTAGTAGCTGGCCAGTTTTCAAAATGAACGTTAGGTTGAGCCACACATACACCTTCTCCCCCCATGCTGCTCTGGCCAGCTCAGAACAGTAGTCTCCACTAATTATCCCAGGCAAAGCTGTTTATACAACCTGATGACTCACTGGTAGAGTTGTGTATCTAAGCCAAAGTTTACTTTTCAGTCCCCCTAAAAATGCAGCTTTCTTTACAATAATTGGTCATTCTTGACACTCTTCCCTGAGATCATTATTTTTGCCCTTTTCCTCCGAGTCTTCCTCCATTGTGGGGAGATTGGTCACAGCGAAACACTGTCAGCGTGGTGCAAGTGCAAAGGTTCTCAACTGCTGGGCTCCATCTCACATCTCTCTAATTAGTGTATGTATGTACAGAATGACTTTTCCCCCTCTCTGACCTCATATGCTCTATCTTGTTGCTTTCTGAATTTGGCTGAAATTAGGACTTTTAGATACAAAGTTAAGACTGTTTTTCCTCATTTAACAACAATATTCACAAAAAATTTAATTCATACTTACAGGTCATTACAGCTAAATAATGTTTAAATATGTCAATTTTTAAAAATTCCTATGTGTTCTACATTTTAGTTGCTAATCTCAAAATGAAGTTTTCAGTAGGTTTCTTTAGGAACTGCTCAGATGAAGACCAAAATGCAAAGGACAAACTGATGAGAGGTGAACAGGACTTTCTCTATGTTAAAGTGTTTCCTTTGAAGACATGACCATAGTTATGACATGAGTTCTCCCATCTCAAATTGATTAGTAAATTAACAGATCATTTTATTCTACTACTGAACTATACTATAAATGCCTGGAACAGTTTTACTAGAAAAGCCAAGACTAAGGATACACTTAAGTGGTTATGTTCACATTTGGACACAGAGTGGTAAGAGATCTTATCTACAATGGTTTTCTCAAGTCCTCCTGCCCTCTGCCACAGCTATTTTTCAGATGCATCAAAAGGAGCACTTACCTCTGCATATTTCATCCTGTGCAAGTTCTACAATCTGCTTGGGATTTCCTGGAATCCAAGAAACGTGTTCCAGATTTCAAATGAGAATATCCTTGGTTTTAAGTGAGATGTTCAGAGCTAAGGATTTCAAGTGACAAAACATACTGCTTTTTGAGCTTTGCTTAGGCCATACTTCAGCCAAACCATAACACTTGCAGGCTTTACATTAAATTCACTCACAAACTTAAACAACTAAAACAAATTAAGTCTCCTACTGTTTCCATCTGCAAGTCATAATGCTAGAACCGCAAGACAACCGAGGTTTGAAGGGCCCTTGGCAGGTCTCTAGTCCAACACTCTGCTAGTCACAGCCAGTTCCACTAAAGGTCAGACAGGCATAATCCAAACAGCTGTAAAAAAAATGCCAAGGATGGAGACTGCATAGTCTTTCTAAGCAACCTGCTCCCATGCTTGACTGTCATTGCAGCTTTTCCTTATATCCAGTCTGAAACTCTTAATTTATGCTGCTGTGGCTTATCCTCCTGCTACGCACAGCTGTGAAGAATCTAACCCTGTCTCTTTTATAACTTCCTATGGGTACTGACAGGCTGCTCGTAGGCCTCCCTGAAGACATCACCTCTCTGGGTTGAAAAAGCCCCTTTACATCAGCTTTCCTCATAGAGCTGCTAGCAAAAAATGGAAAGCCCCCTCTACATACAGCTTTCCTCATAGAGCTGCTAGCAAAAAATGGAAAGAGGTTCCAGCTCTTCCCCTCATTTAGAGCTTTCAGTCAGGCCATCTGTATTTGAGAAAGCTGAACTTCAACTGTAAGAGATATGAAAGCAACCATGGTGACCAAATATTTGTTTAACTTCACTGAAAAAACAATGGTGAGAAGTTGTGACCACTGTTTACATGCACAGTCTGGAAAATATTGTCAAAAAAGAAGTAGAATTATTGAAGGCAAATAAAAATAATCATGTCACTCAACCTGCTGGTCATGTCTCTCTTGATGCAGCCCAGGATGCAGTTGGATTTCTGGGTTGCAAGCGCACACTGTTGAGTCATATTGAACTTTTCATCCACTAACACTCCCAAGACTTTCTCCCCAAGGCTTGCCTCAATCCATTCTGCACTCAGCCTGTACTTGTCCTTTAGATGTGCTAAAAGATGAGCTTCTGCTAATAGAAGAGCTTTTCTTTGTAGCAGCCAAAGGAAACTTTTCCAGTTACTTAAGCTTTTCTAAAAAAATTTCTTTCCAACTGTATATTGTTTTGCATATGTATAAATACATCTATATTCATACATCTATATAAAATAATAGGTGCTTCCGAATAGTCAATTTTACTTGCCAGCTCAGTGTGGCTGATTGGATGATTCACCAAAGTCAGGACTGTTTAAAATTTACGGGGTTTATTCTCCTTTTGTCAAGCATTTTCTACATACAGAACATTCACGTGGTATAAATTACAGAACAAAAAATGCATGAGACAGACTACTGCAATTGAGTAACAGACAGTTTACATGATTATTGTTTGTTCACAATGGAGAAGAGTTCTTAAAAGGAAAACAGATTCAGTAGCTAGAAATGTAAGCAAATTTTTATCTCAGTTAAATCTACTTACCAGGAGGTTTGCTCAAGCTAAAGAGAGATCTACTGTACCACACAGGGCAGAATGCTCAATGTACACAAGATTACAAAGCTAGAAAATTCCAGATTTCTAAGCAATTTTACACAATCTAAATTGCAGTAAAACTTTGTTTAAAAAAAGGTATTTTTTTTCTGATTGCCTTCAGTAAATGGAGGTCAGTTTAAGAGCTTATAAGCATTCTTTAGCAAAAACATAATAAAAATAAAAATACTCTCAAACTTCTAAGTCATCGTTCTGAGTCTGGATAGATGTTCACTGGTGGCTTTCTATTGACTTATTATTCTACTTATGGGAATCTTATTTTTCCCATTTACATGTTTAACCAGTGTTAGAATACTAAGTAAACAAACTATAAAAAATACAAAGTTTTTGTTGTTTGGGGTTTTTTGTTTGTTTTTTTTTTTTTTTTTTTTTTTCACTAATCCAATTGGATGCATGGACTAGAAAACCTGTTGAGCTAAACAATTGTGTTAACAAATAGGAATCAATGGTACAATGAATAAGGAAAAATGTTACCTACTGATTGTAGACTTCAGTTCTTTGCATTTTCATTTTCTTAAAATGCATTTTCTTTATTTTTAATTAACAGTTTCCTCAATGATATAAGTGAAGTTTTTTGATGCCAGGTTTTTAGAACGTGGTATACTCTGAAAGGTTGTGCAATATTTCTCTTCAATAGACCTGAAACTCCTTGCCGATGCCACTCTGTGATAGCTGAAAAACCTAACATCAATCTTTTTTCTAAAAAAAGGTTAAGCTTCTGCAAGCTTTCTCAACTAAGACACCATAAAAATAAACTCCAAAATGCAGTGATCAAAAAACACTGCAAATATAATTTCTCTTTTTTTTTTTTCCCTATCCATGTATGTTGCACAACTTGACACCAAGAATTTGGTAGCAAAACTTTCTTTCCAATGACAAGCAATCCTGTAGCCACAGTGGGAATAAATTTTATAATTTCTATGTTTGTCTTTCTTGTGAGACTTTCGCTTCAAGGCACAAAAAGATTTAACAGTGGACTGGACAGGACATAACATTTCAGCTTAAGGAGTCAAAGGTACAACAGCTCTTGCTTTGTGTCTGAAGCAAAATAAAACCAAATTTGAATCATATTTAAGTCTTCCATTTACAAATGCAAAGTATCGTATTAAATTCTCTGCAGCTTTTTTGGTTGGGCTTTTTTTTCCTTCCTTTTTTACAATAATTTATTATCCTTATAATGAATTTCAATATTTAGTTATTTCAGTCAAACAACACAATCTCAGTTGATAATTAATAAGGAGTACCATTATCAAATAGCCATCATTTTAGTCACTTTTATGTGGAAGTTGATTCAAATTGTGTACATGTCAAAGAAATAACAGGTATGCAAGGGCCTAACAATTCAAAATTAAAATTGTGTAAATTTGAAGAATGGTATAATTTAAGTGCAATGTACTGTAAAACTATTAACTCGGTAAATATCTAACACAGATCTTTATGCTTCTCCGACCCAAATTACTGTGTTGCCTCTCTCAACTTCAGTGATTTCACAATTTAACTTATTGAGCCGTCCATCCAGGATAAACAGAGATTCCTTGGAAGGGGTCATGAGATACTGACCAAAAAGGCCACTGTCTTTTATAAGACGGTTCTTACTGTTCCAAGGCCATTCGCTTGCCTTGATGGGCTCCTTCAGACTCTTCACCATCTTAACCTTGCCAGAGGAGAGCTCCATGAAGAGAACATCAGTTTGCGTGCTGGAGCTGCAGTAGACATTGTATTGATGAGCTTCAGTGAAGGATGGCTGAAAAGCTACATCAGATATGTGCAAATTAGTGTGAATGTCAAATGCATCCTGTATTTCTCCTCTCACTGTGATGGACTGGATCCTCATGAGGCCTTTTGCATCGTCAATGCTGAGAAGGTAGTGTCCATCTGGGGAGATGTGTGGCGCGCCCGTCACGTCGCCGTTGTATCCGATCACGGAATCAGTGACGCTATCCACTATGAGCTGCGGTAGCACAGCCCCGGTGGTGTCAGGCTTGCAGCAGATAAAAAGATATCCTCCAAGATGCGTATAAGCCAGTGACTGAGGAATGCAATTATAATCCTTTAAACTAATTGTCTTGATGTATGACATCGTTTCTAGATCAATTTTCTGCAGCATGGGATCGTCCTTATGAAGAATATATCCAAACCTGAAAGGAAAAGCACAAAGCCGAAGTCAGAGCTACTGTGTGCATTATATGTGAATAGGGAAAGACACCATGAGCAAAGGAGACGAGTTAATATGTGCAGTGCTGTATTGCTATATATCTCACCTTCAGATGATTCAGATACTAAGCAGTTTATAATATTTGATTTTTAATGGTCTTGTAATTTAGAGTGCATCAAAAAAAAAGTGCTGCAAACCCATTTATCTGGTTATTGGGAAAGTTCTTTTTTCCTACTGACATGAGGGAAAAGGTAAACATTATTTTCAGCATATCTATTCACTTCTAACTTTTACAAAAGCCAGGAAGGAGAAAAAGATTATATATCAATAGATAGTACATCCCATATATTTGAATTCAGTTAATATAGCTCTTCGACTTACTTGGGAACACCAGCTTAACCCAGTGCTCATTGTTATTCAGATAATTATCTGAATCTTCCTTATTTTAATTCAATACAAATGAATATCATAGAAGGATTTAGATTTATGCCTCCTAATTATCCAAACACCTATTTCTTACAATTTAAATGACCCTTTATGCTCTTCCATACATCAAGGAACTTTCAATGAACATGCATAATACAGTTAAAATTTAAAACCCTAGAGCTGATTGTTTGTAACCTTTTAAACATAAATTATATTACTATTCTTTAATGTTAATGTATCAGTTCTGACTGCACAATCATTTGACTAAATACATATATATATATATATATATATATGCCAAAAATGTACTTCTAAATATTATGGAGACATGTGGAAGTATACTGGCTTTACTTTTCTAAGTAGCTTTCACAGCACTTTTCCCAAACAGCTGTTTTTCTTTGGCACATTTCTTGGCATTTTCCTCTGAATCTTTGATCCTAAGAATGAGGCTGCATGATGGTATCTATAATCTAAAAATACCTTTCACATCCTGTTGATTTAAAGCCTTGTGACAGTCAGAATGCTCCAACAACTGAGTTGACAATAACACAAAATTTTCACACTGTACTTGCAAACCCAGTGTATTTACTAATCAGTGAACCACCAAAGTAAGAGGCAAAAAAGGTTTCAGGACATCATTCAGTCAGTTCCTCAGTATAAGACAGGGTAAATTACATTTGAGCTTTCTACTGCATTGATGTAAGAACACTTGTAATTTTAGCCCCACCTTCCAAAATGTTTGCCTACTGCTTCAGTATCGTAAAAGCACAGAACAAAATAATTATTTCAGTTGGAAGGGACCTCAGGATTTCATTTGGTCCAAATCCTGCCCAAAGAAGGGCCAGTGTGAATCAGACCAACTGCGATTATAATTTGAGCTGATTATGAGATCATTTTTGTCTTTGATTATTCAGCCACTTATAAGTACATGAATTCAATCATCTTGGTTAGAAAAGTGTGAGTGAGCTTTTACAAAAGTTATGTCTGGGTAACTTGACAATTACCATTACTTTTGTATCATGAAGTCTGCTGTTCTGTCATAGAAAAGATTAGGCTCATCAGGCAGGATTTGATTTTTAGGTTTTTTGGCCACATAATATCTATTTCCTAATCTTTCTGGGTAGCCATAAAGTCACTGATTCCTGGTTCCATTATTAATTAGTAAGCATTTTTCAGCTGTAAGACACTTGTGCTATATTATGTACAGAATCATCCTGTAATAGAAAAGGTTAAATAGGTAACAACACTGACATTTCCCATGTCTCCATATTTAATAACCAATGTTAAACACATGAGCAGTGGTTACAAAAGGACAATAGAATTGGATTACCAATTGATTGCCTTTTTACTTAACAATGCACAGCAACAATCAGTGAACTATCCAGAAGTGGTCAAAAGAAAATAAAGGGAAAATACCTAATTTTAAGGTCAATGTGATGAGAGGTACTGAGTAACCTAATGTTCAGCTATTATAATATTATTTAATTAATAAATTACACAGTGCAGAGAGTTTTTGTTTTAACTACTTTTGATCTCGATTTCAGTTGCAAACATACAGTAAATTATTTGTGTTTGAGATTGGCAAGCTGACCTTGGGCTTGAAAACATAATTTTTCTCTTTCAGTATACCAATATATAGTCATGGGAAAAATCAGGAAATCTTTTTTAAAAGTGAAAGAAAGGGCTCTCAAAGAGTTGATTTTAGCTTATATAGGTATTAAACCACAAACTTATATCCAAGTGAAATTTTCCAATATACATAAACATTCACCTAATCCATACTGTGATTTTGAAAATACAGCAGTCATCATCTACATGATTAAATATGTAAATGTTTTTTTAAAATTTGGCCTGTTATTTTCAGAAACTGTATTAAACATAGTAATAAATTGTTTTCTGAAAAAAATGCAATCATTTGACATTTTATTATATTTGATACCTTTTATTCTATATATGTGTCCATCATATTTCACGGTATCTTTATTTAACTCATGAAAAAGACTTAAAATTTCACCGTATGTTTTGAGTTGCATTCTAGTTTCTATCCTGCATGAGAGAAAACCCAAGTAATCTTTAAAAAAAAAAAAGTAATCTTTTTTAAAAAACCCAAATGAATTCTTAAACCATTTTCTACCACAAAAAAATTTAAAAATCTAAATAGATATATTTTAAACTGGTCAAAACCTAAACCAATTTTCTTTTTCATTTATCATATATTAACCAGACAAGCAAGAAGAAGAAATCTTTGTGTTGTTTGAAAATTTACTTTTTTTTAGAGATTAATCCAGGTCATAAAAATGATTTTTTTCTAAAGTAAAATACAAATGCAAAACAAGATTAGCATCAATCATCTAAATCAGCAAATCTTAGTTGCTGATTTAAACTGTGATTAAAATGAAGGATTTAAATCAATTTGATTCAAAGAAATCTGCCTTGCTTATGATTATTTCATTAAGAAGTGTTAATGATCAATTTATGCGATATCTTTTCATGCAAACATTATTGATTTCAAGAGGAATATATAACTTACTAATCTTTGCTTCTCAAATATTATTCCCAGAATATATGTTTTTGAACCACAGGTAAATTTAACCTATATTAACTTTGGTTGCATAAACCCTTTGATTATCAAATCTGAATGTGTTGCCTTAGGTTAAAGAAAAGGTCTTGCCTACCTTCCCTGAGGGTACCATCAGCTGAAGAGGTGGAAGGACTCATGGTTGAGACCTAGCTTTCCCCACAGAGAACACTGCCACTGGTTTGTACTCCAGCTTCCCATTACCTGGTGGTACCTCCTCTCAGACAAATCCCCTAAACTCTGCCAGTTAAAAGGTTTGCATAAGCATTCCCCAATCCATGTCATTAAGATAAATTTAGCTACTGTGGAATAACTAAGATCCTTTAAATGTTTTTTGTTCAATAACCTGTTTAGTGTGAATGAAATACTTTAGGAGCCACAGAAGAATGTGGACATAAACCGTCTCACTAGCACACTTAAAAAGCAGATGTAAAAAAAAAAAAAAATGCTTGTCCACAGCAAGGTTCTCCAGATCTCCACAGTTAGTCAGCAAACACATTTTATAACAAATCAGCTGATAACGTATCATGCCTCAAGTGTTTTAATCTAAACTCCCTAAAGAATTTTAGTTTCTCGTATAGCTTTATCTATCTCTTTGTAATATTTAGTTCACTGTTCAGAAAGCCACAAGTAAAAAGCTCACAGTATCTTAGACAGATTGTTCTGTGATGCAAATAGTGGCTTCAGCTTTGGTAATTGAGTTTAACTGAAAACTACACAAACTAGCTTCAACAGTCTAACCACCTTATCTGATATTGTATTTATTGCACTTGGGAGATATACCGTACCTTGCTCTGGAGCTATTAAGGAACTTGATTTTATATGCTACAGCAGCTAACCATATGTATTCTGATAATCAGTTATCAGAACGCCTATTTACAATGTATCTTACTTTTAAAGTGCGACAAGAGCAGTTTAATACATTTTTTTTCAGTGATTGTTTATTTTCAACTTACAATTATTTACAGCTATCTGTGCATTCTATCTACTTCTGAATTGGAAACAAAGGTTTGTGAGATATGCTCTCTTTCATCCCTTGAAGTATTGACTTCTCTAGCCCTGATAAAATATAATTCTATTTTCTTGTAAGATTAACACCCAAAAGACTTTTTGCTTTATAATGTTTTCTAGTTCAAACTTTAAAAATCACTGCTTTGGACACAGATGTAAAGTTAGCCTAGAAGGTAATGTTTCTGGAGCTGAATAAATTAAAAGATCACTTATGTGAGTAGAATAATACATTGAACTTAAGTAACAGTTTTTACTTACTGATTTCAAAGTACTGCACAGATATTACAGAGCGTAAAGAAAGCTGAATGACTGGCCTAAGGCTATATAATAATCCATTGGCACAGGCTGGGTGAAAATACAGGTTATCTAAGGCCCAACATGGTTTCTAACCTATCATGCTACAGGCTACCACTGCAACTGAGGTACTAAAGAGACGGATGTGAGAAAGTACATACAACAAAAAGATATAATTTTGAATAAGAGTATACAAAATCACTCTGTCAAAATAATGTCTTTGATTACTAAAAATAGAGAGAACTTTGGACCTGGCTGGGAGAGAAGTTGTTAAACTTTCATGAAGGATCTACCCTTCCCAAAACCAGAAGTACAGCTGCCAAAAGTAATTTATTAGAACTAACAGGATTTTATCAACACTATTGTTTAAACAATTCTTTCTTGGCTGTCATACTGCCTGTAACGTTTCAGTGCTCCAATTAAAATTCAGTAAAGCTGGACAGGGATGTAAATACCCCAAAAGTCCAACAATACAGATAA
>VZRQ01003409.1:1379673-1448288 GCA_013397975.1 Machaerirhynchus nigripectus
GAAGAAGAAAAAGAAGAAGAAGAAGAAGAAGAGGAAGAAGAGGAAGATGAGGAAGATGATGGTGATGATGATGTAAAAACTGATGTCCTCTATCCCTTCTGGTTTTGACCTACCCCCACAGATTACCCTATAGACTTTTTTTTTTTTAATCTGAAATCAATCACTTCAGGAAAATTATGTTCTCAAAATAGAAAGCAAATATAACAGAAGAGAATTAAATGAGCTACAATCAAAATTAACTGTACAAGAAGCAAACAGCAGTATTTTTGCACAAAAGAGGAATTCTATAACCCAAATAACTTCATTCAAGAAAAAAAACCCAAATAATTATCTATTTTTTCCTGAGTGAATAAAAATTTTGTTTGAAGGTCCCCAACATTCTACGCCTTAGACACCATTATTTCTCAAAATTTATGCAAAAATCAACTCAGGAAGATAAAGTTCTATTATCAAAAAGTTTGATCATATCTGATGACCAGAAGTTTTCTGGGTCTCAAAAGAAAATTACATTAGTTACCTACGAACAGTGTGTTACAGGTTCAGGGTCTACAACAATCTTTTAAAAAGCTTCTTATCTGCCAACATGCCAACTACTACCATTTAAACAAAATACTGAATTAGAAGTGTGTTATATACTAAACATTTTTTTCTGTTGAAATGAAGTTAAGTTATCCACAGTAGCTCTGGAGAAGGAAATATTAACAATTAAGGAAAGGAAAAATTAAAACTGGTGTAAAAACTTTTTTGTTAGCTGTATAGCTCAATTGCCTTTACTGGTGCTTGGACTTTTTGCCACCAGTGCAACTAAGAATTTTCTAAGATCTTAACATGCAACACTGCAAACATTACTTATTTTTTTTTTTAATTACTCTTCAATTTATATCTATACACAGATGATTGTAAAGAAGACTGCTCACACTACATTTTACTTCAGATGCCTTGCATTCATACCATTCAAATCATCACACAATTAATTTTTCTTACTTAGAGTGATTTTAAAATACACATTTCATTGTCACCATCTATAACAATTACTGTAGTATAATGCAGAAAATAAAATATTTACCTCTAGATCAAAAATATTTTTATTTGTGGGAGTGCTTCTACTTTAAAAAGCTCAGCACTGCAAGAGTGTAACAGCTTTCTTCTCAGGACTTACAACATTATTGTTGCCTGGAATAGTTCATTTCTGGCAGGTTGCTCAGAAAAGAAGTTTCTTTAATTTCTGCACTTCAGAAATGGTTGTTTGATGATAACAAAAGGCTTAGTGGATTTTTCCCAGTAGGAACTGCTCATCAGCACAAATGGTGCCTTTCTTTTGGGTACTATACGAGTTTTTGACCTTCTAAGTTTACTTTCCTAATTTTGTTCCTGATGCTCTTTGAAACATTAAGAACACTTGCTTCATATGTTTCTCTTGTATCAGAAAAGGGACTTTCTTCTCCTTTTTTTTGGTATTTGCGTGTAACAGCATCTTCCTACCTGAGGAAATATTTCCATCTACTATAAAATCTTAATAATTTTCTTTTTCTGTAAGTGTTCACGTGCATGAACGCATACATTCGCACACAGATCTGTAAAATATTTCTGCCCTCTTCACCACTTTATCCATTTAGTTGTTGCAAGTATTGTAAATTAAATATTTAAAAGTGCCTCGTAAAAAAGAGAATTAACATTTGCAGCAGTATTGCGTGGCTGTGATAATGTACCTGGGAAGTAATAACACAGCAGTCCTTAGGAATGGGAAAGAAATGGTAAGGAAAAAAGAAAAAAAAAAATTAAAACCCACAGAGCATAAGGCCGTGGGGCCACTCTTATGGAAAATTAGTAATTTTAGAGTAAAACAAGATCATCACTATCATTTCTGATATAGGAAGAACAGAATTTGATGGCAGGTCTACTTTCTAAAAATATTGACCCTTTATTATACTCCTGCTTGGGAAGAAGTTCTGGTTTTTGAAAACTTCAGGTTTCTGTGTTCTTACAGATTTGCACATTAAACATCTCATCTCTACTTCTCCAGTTAGAAGAAAAAAATGTCTATTACCAATTACAGGTAATCTTTGAAATCTAGAAAATATGAGGGATGAAAGAGGAAAATTAATATATAGACAGATATAACTTGCTTTCATTAAAATAATAAGAATAATTATTATTACGTAGATTAAGGAATACATTTTTATGATAAAAACAGATACCAGCAGAAATCTAATACATCAGAAGTCATAAGTCATCCATCAGAAGTCATAAGTTTACTTAATAATACTGATAAAAAGAAATACAGGTCTTGATTGATCAATTCAGAAAGGAACTTAATATTTAATTTCAAGTTGTATGAAACCAACATTTTTAGATCTATGGGAGCAGGCAATCTCAGTAATGATAAAATTCCTGATTAGATCCTAAAATGTACTGAAATAGAGTAGAAAAGGACATCTCAAGGGCTGGGCTAGGGGCAAGAGAAAAAAAAATCCCAAATGAGACCTGCTGTCCCACACAAAGGGAAAAACAAGTGCTGAGTATGACTTGAGAGACCTGAATGACAGCCATCTTATTGTAAGTATTCCAAGAATTCAAAGATTGATATTCACAGATTTGTTCTGAAGATTTTCTTATTTTTTGATATTGCTTTTTATATACTTCATGTAAGTGAATATGGTTTGTCTATTTCCATTCTCAGTGAGGGAGCTCAGTGTAGAGAGGATTAAATTGGATGTCAGAGACTCCATAGTCAATGATGGTCAAACATACTAAAATGATTATTTTTTTTTCTCTCTTTCTTTTACTCTCTCAGCACATACTGACAATTATTTTGAAAAATAAGGATATCAAGGACTTCAAGACAGCCATGCAAGACAGAAGGGAAGAAATACTTTAGCAAGGGCTTGAAGGAATCCTGACAAGTGTTATCTTCCTAGAATAAAGAGATCTTCTCAAATTAAGCTTTGTGCTCTGAGATTGGATAGAAAAAAAAATCCATTACTAGACAATAAGTAACAGGGATAGAAAATAATACTATAAAATAGATAGTTTTTTGCATTAGTTTGTGCTTAGAAGCTTTCAGCCTTTGAGTTTATCCTACATCATATTTAATAAGATTGGCTCTGGATTAAAAATTGAACACCACAAATTTAATGCTGCTGAGCCGAAGTAAATGACATTGTAAGTGTCATCAACAAAATCCTCACTCTTTTTGGGGTAGTTTTCACTCGAGTGGAAAAACCACAAGTGATATAAACAATCTTTCAAGCATTTATTTGTGGGAAAGACTATGCAAGCTGTCTTCTGTAACTCAACTGGATAAATCAAGTTCGTAAATCAAGCGCTTCTTGTGGGAAGAGCTGACTTCTTTTAACATGCTGCACAAAACACAGGACCTCTCACATTTAGTCCACGTTTGCACTGAGTAGGGATAAATCCTGATTTTTTAGGGTACTAGTGATGCAGGAGTCTATGAATTGTTTGAGGTCTCTCTTGTGGAGCACTTGCAAGATGTGTATTACAGTACACTTTTTAATTATTGCAAATTGTTGCCTGATGCTGACAAGAAATAATCCAAGAAATTTTAGGACAAAGGGAAGTACTTTGATTTCTACATTTTTAGAATCCAGGAATATATTAAACTGTTCATGTTATATCATAAAGGAACCCACACAGCAAAAATCTATTTTTAGTGTTGGCAGCAAATGCATTTTTGTCTCATACTTTCCAGGGAAGGACAGCTAGAAATTTAATAATAAAAAAAAATCATTTTTAAAGCAATAAAAGTCAAAGAAATGGCTAGCTATACAGATACAGTGAACAAAAGAATTCTAAAGATGCTCCTAAATGTCAGTACAAGGTAGGATAGGATTAAGAAAATCTGTCACTTCAGAAAATGTGGTAACATCAAGGTGGGCAGATGTCATATGCACAGAACAGTCGAATTTATATATGTCAAAAGAAATAGTCAGCACTAGTGCAGAATGAATAATGAGCTAGAGATAAGGACTACAAAGGTGATAAATTACATACATCAAAACAGTCTCAACAGATCTTTTTCTTCATTTTAAACATGAAGTTCACATACTGTTATAGCTGAGGATATGTAAATGTTCTTAAAAACAAACACTGAACTTTACCACAATTCCTTTCTCTCCTTTTAGATTTTACTAGTGACCCAAATTAAGAAAATATTAGACTGAACCAAAAAAAAAGAGGTATTTTTTGTTTTGAAAAGACATGATAAAATATTATTTTGTGCATATAGAAGCATCAGAGATGACATTTGGATTGAAAGTGTAAGACTATCATGGGAAAAAATATCAGGCACATCATGGCAAATTGCTGTGTTCTAATTTGTAGACTGTACGGGAGATGGGGGTTGGTTCGAGTGGCTCTGTTAAGATGGAAGTTGAATGTTTTATTCACCATAAGATGTTACACGCTGACAGCTGAGAGCCCATGGAAGGAACACAGACAAAAAATAGTCTATTTGTGTAGATTTGGAAGTTTCCTTGAAGTCTTTGATTCATATTTAAAATGGGTTCATAACGTAACAACAAATAGTAAAGCTTAAACACAATTAGCAAAAATCTATTCTAAATGTTAAAAAACCGATCTGTTAATTGTTAAAGAACTGAACAAATGAAAATTTCCAATCACACTTTTACTAGGTCATTCTCACAGATCTTGACTACTCTTGCTGCCATCAAGAAAACTAGCTCCATCCAAGCCAGACCCAGCAAAAGTTTTAAAAATAATTGTGCTCTGGTTGTTTATTAAGAAACAAACAAAAAAAAGGTTAGTTGCATAAGTCTAATTTTGACTCCAAGCTAATAAATGAATGTTTATAATTTGGGGCATTTTTTGAAAACCAATGAGTAATTAAGGCAGCACTAAGATAACTTCTAACCACGAGGTACAGCAAATTACGTACCATAATTGCAGGGATTATTTTTTTCTTATAGTTGATTATGCTTTTAAACATAAAAGCATTGTAAATATAAAAGCAAAACAGTTCTGTGTCATGTATTTCTACATACTGGTAGATGCTGAATTTTTAAAAGCAGGTAGGTTCTAGGAGATAGGTAAAACATTTATTTTTAGCAATGATTTGGCCACTTCAGATGGAAGATGATATTCTTCCAAAGGTAAATATTCCTGTAATGACTTCTGCACATGCAAAAGAGAAAAAAAACTTACAGTGCAAAAAAATAAAAAAAATACAATTTTAATTTTTTCCCTTGTGCTGTATTACAGCTGACTAGATTTACTTCAGCCAGGTTCCAGGCATCTTCTGAGCTAATAGGGAAGGCCAAGTAGAACACAAGGATTCTTTTCTAATTTTTTTTTTTAACTGATGCTGTTGTTTTATAGTGTTACAAAGGCTGGCCGCAATCTCGTGTTTCAGGTAACATTTGAAGGGAATTCTCATTTCTAAATAGTCACACTGAAGTAGAAATGGTTTTTCATATAATCTTTTTTTCTGCTGACAGCTGGAATTTGTTGTTCAAGAACTTTGTGAAGTTCTACTCAAGGTAGCTAAAAAGGAAAGGTTTGGACCATAACTTAAATAAATTGGTCAAGCAGTATTGTATTGTCAGCTGACATCGGAAAAGGCACACAGAATAACTGATTCCACAAACAAGATAGTTTTCCAGACTGATTCCTTATATGTGTGTGTGTGTCTACATGTGTGTACATTTATTTTGCAAGGTTGGAAACAGTCACACTGAATAAAAATATTAAAATAGTTTTATATTGGCTACATACAAATTTGCAGTTGATTATTAATTAAGTTTCATAGCACCAAGATGAAAAGGAACTTTAAAATTTAAAATATTTTCTTCCTGAATTCCAAAATGCCCTGGATTCAAAAATGTTCTGTACATTTCAGAACATCATTTCAGTGACAGCAAATCTTAACTGCAGTTGTGGAATGATGGCAATTATCTTCATCTGCATGACTTCTTTAGGTGCTTTCCCACAGACACCGTTGGGAATCCTTACTCCCTAGCACATTTTAAAGCCTGCTAACACTGGTCCTTGTCAGTTAGAATATAGGAGTGGAGCTCAAAAAGGTAACTTGGTATAGCTTGTACTTATCTAAAGGACTGAGTTTCTTAGTTTAAAGGTATGTAGTGGCTACCTTTATGGAATTTTTAGGCAGGAACATGTAAATAGAGGAGGACTGAAGTAGAGCATATAGGTTTGATACACTAAAGAGGACCTGCACACTTCTAAAAAGGCACTTATTTCAATAGTTGTTGCTGTTGACAGTGGTGGTAGTGGGACAAAGTAAGTTTCAATGCTTTAAAATTGTTTGAGCTGAATCTCTCAATCTGTCATTCTTTATATTCTCTCTGGAACAAAGATGCCCTAAAATCCACTATTTAACGCCAAAAAAAAAGGTGCAGTAAAAGACTTTCTGCTGTCTCCTCTCTATCTTTCCCCAAACCCCTTATTTTTCAAAAGCAACGTATTTATGGACCAGAAGTCCTTCTTTAGGGGGGCAAATATGCAGAGAGGGGAAAGAATGACAAGGTTTCCATTTAGCACGAGCCTCTCACTAAGACACAGAGTGGGAGGCTGACGAGTGAACCCCTACCCCTCCTTTGTGTGCTGTGCCACCATGCAGGATTCACTGACAGATTCCACAATCTTTATTAGAAATTGCAGAGTACTTTCTAGATATTTTCTAGATCTAGATCTAGATCCCTGGTACTACGGAGCTGTCTCAGATTCCTCAACCTTTCAAGCTGTTTCCCTATTTTCCCTGTATCATTACAGGTGTATAGCCTAATGACTAAGAACTGTCTCAAAATTTCTGCTCCCCTAATGTGCATTGTTAACAGAATTCACAAAATATTAAATTGTCCCTTATCTTCACACTAAATCATACTGTCAATGTGAAAAATTCAACCCCCAAATTAATTCTATCTCTTTTGTTAATGTTTCATCTACTGCTGACTCAGCATGTACCACTTACACTGTTTCACTCAGAAACTACTGAATAGAAAGCTTTTTCTGATTATATAGGATTTTTGCAGCAAAAACGGTATTTTCTGTTTGATTATTTACATAGAAACATTGAAAATGCTCTCACACCCTGTCAGCTACTTCACACCTCTGTAGGGATTAAAACTCTGGAATGAAATGTGAATTTACTGAATCACCGCCCCACATGGGTTTCATTTAAGAAGGTTCACAGGAATGCACTGGCAGCACATTCCAATTACCTCTTAAAGAAAAGCTTAGGTTTTGGATTGTTTTGTGCAAATGAATAAGTGCAATTTTAGCAAGACTGCTTCCCCTATTACCGTACAAAACAGAGGCACAAAAGAGAGAAAAAAACTCAAACAGAATTATGTTAACTCTATTCATATCCTGAGCCATCTCACCAGTGAGTTGATTGCTCATTCTTCCACTTGTTAGGTCAGGTTAACTGTATGACATTTAAAACACTGCTAAAAGATTAAAACATCTAAAAAGTCAGAGTTACTCCATTACAGTGAGTTCATTTAATACTGCTTTTGAAACATTTTACAGAGTGTAGTGAAAGACCTTAATTTATTCCAATTATCTTTTGTTCACTTCGATTTATGACCACTGGAGCTCAAATAATCAGCCCTTTTGCTCCTTAGGCTTCCAAGAATATATTTTCATGAGTATTGGACAAGTCATCTTTGTGCAACCATCCCACATACTAATTGCAAAAGTCTATTTTTATGATAAGGAGTGGTATTAGCAGACAATTAAGGACAAGATCATTGGTTGTGCTGAATTGCTTTGGAACAGAAATAGCTCCCTGAATAAAATTTTCTTCTTAGTAAATGTATAAGGACAAATATTGACAACATATGCCCAATTCTTATAAGGGGCATCCACAAAAGGAAAGAAGCTTCAGACATAACTGAAGAAAAACACCTTGGGATTTGTACTATTTGTTACAGAGTAATAGATCTCATCCTACCTACATTTGTGGCCCTGGTGTTTGATAATTTTTCAACAGAATTAGGGGGGAGTGGGAGACTTTTTCCAAGCTGTGTGTACTGAAAATATGGGCATGACAGTGTGCATGAGAAACAGTGCTTTACATTCATTCATTCATTCTCTTGGTATAATTCAAAGTATATTGACAGTGAGCACAGCCAATGATAATAGCAGGACAGGATATTTTTCAAGATAGGCAAGATGAATATACAATTTCTTCCCTTTGAAATCTTCAGATTTCCAACAGCAAGGCTAAGCAAACTTCTTTTAGTGTTCTTTCTAACAATAATTATTACTATTTTGTGTCATACACTACAGCTAGCTGGCACAAGCAACTCATGAAAACTCATAGGAAACTGACTTCCTCTAAACTCTGAGCTTGCTTAGTGAGAAAAAGAAGGAAATTTATTTCCATCATGAAGGAATGCTCAAAGGCATGAAGCAATTCCTCCCTTAGAGTCAGCAGGTGAACTAGTCTTGCGAAAAAAATCAGACAGGAAATTCTAGAACTAAGTCACTTATATTTTTCAAGCATTATGATGGGATGCCAGCCAGATTTATCTGCAGCTGAGACTCTCTGTACAACCACAGATTTGCTATCTGGAAACATCAGTGGGGCTGCTCTACACATTATTAGGGAGACAAATATATTTTCACCAAAACTAAGAGGTATTTTCTTTTCTTTATAAATACATACATGCACACACACACACACACATACATGTTTATAAATGCAGGTACAAAAGGATTACAGACAAAACATTGTTTGATTCCTAATGGTGTTTGAGTGGAAAGAAATTGTATTACTGGAACATACAAGAGAGGGAAACATCTTCCCAGCATTCCAAAACTAACTGGTGGTACTGAACCCACCACATCTTTCTCCCCCAAATGATAAAGTTTCTTTTCCTGTCCTCTTCTGTACACATATCAGCTAGCCACCAATTATAAAAGAAAGTTTAAAGATAATAAATTGATCTATTTTTCCTCTACTTCTTTTGGCTTGTGCCTACTTGGTTTGGCTAGCTGGTGCTTTGATGGTGCACCACAGTTGTTCAGAGCATGAATGTTGCACCTGCTGGTTATCAAACCTAAAGGTTATTTGCCCTGACTACTGCTTTGTGGTAAGTACAACCAAACATTAACTCAGTCAGGATCAGGAAAAATATGGGAAAACATTTTTTTTCCTTGGAATGAAATACTGTTTACCTGTGACCAAAATTTATAGTCTGTCTTCAAATGGCTGATCTGGAGGAAGTGTGTCCTAAATTATCTTCTGCCCAAAAGAGCACTAAAATGTGAGGAATTTTCTTTTCCAATCATGGGCAGCCCATTTGGATTTTCATTTATAAAAATAACTCACCTAGGTAAATCAAAAGTATAGTTTCATCATTTCTTAAATAAAATTATTTTGCAGCAAGTTTTAAATACTTCTATACATACTACTAGCAACTACCATTTTAGCTATTATTAAAAAGAAAAACAAATAATGACACACTATGGCTTTAAATTCTTTGCCTTTACGTCCGTTCCTACCCATCAACAAGCCAACCTACTGGACAGAATATGCTGCAGATAGTAATACACTGCAGCATATGGTATCAGATGGTTTGTGCTAGAAACTTAATTAATTCTTTTAAGTGATATGCCTTTTTTTGCTTAGAATTGCCTTTATTCTGACAGTGTGTTTGGTTCTGGAGGCTAATTGGGTAAGCCATGCATACTGTCTTCTGCTCCGTCACTCAAAATTTTAATTTACAGGAGACAAACGCACCTAGCTACAGAAAGCTTTCCTTTTTCTGAGAGGGGCTGGTGTTGCATGGTGAAAGAGAACTGATTTCTGACAAAGAGTAAATAGGGCCCTTGGGCAATTAACTATGCCAGCCAACTTAGCCAGTGGGGTTATTTCCCTTGTAGCTGTTTTTTTTGCAATTCACACTCATAAATTGCTCCCCTGGTTGGTATACACTCCCAAGAATAATAAACTCAAGCTTTATGTTTGTCGCCTAACATCCTTAAGAAACACATGCTGTGACTGAGCCGTTTTTTTTGTTGATTGGTGATACTAAATTTAATAGACTGGGTTTTTCTACATCACAATTATTTGATGAATACAGTTAATTTTAAATCTTTCCTGTCGCATTGTTCACATAGTGCATTCCTATCTAAACAAAAAAAATCAAGATACTTGCAGGCCAGACATTTTATGGAAGACAAATTTTTCAACAACTGTAACATAAACAGCTCTTGAAGAATACATTAAAAAAAAAAGGCACTTTATTTGTCTACAGAGGGGTTTTATCCTTTTCTTTTTAGAAAAGACATTGTATAGAACTCATAGCATTTCCAGTAAGCTCATGATTTGGCAAAACCGAATCGATTTTGTTCATTAAACCCCCCAAATCTATGGTTTTAGCAGCGGACAAACTACTGCAGGCTTTTTGCCAGACCACGGATTTTCTTTTGGCATTTTGGCAATCTTGGTAATTTTATCTGGCATGAGAATTAAAAAAAAAAAATTTACTAGGCCTGAATTGATGTACATATTAATTATATACCTGCAGGCACTTATCCAGTTTTATTCTTTTCGTGGTCAAATCATTTCATACCCCCTTTTTATTGCTGTGTGTTTTCTTTTTTTCTTTCAGTCCCTTTTCTCCGCAGTTTCACACAGGACATGGGAAATGACTCAGCAGCTGAAGGTAACTGTGACTCAGCACACAGAGCACGAAGCGCCTACTTGACCTATTTGTGCAAAATATCAACTTAAAATAGTTGCAGTTACACAAGACGAATCCAACCCCAGCTTTGGACTGGCCCTGTTTTTCTTTTCCCATTCCTGATTCCCCTGCTTGTATGATGTTTATCTCTATCCATGTTTTTATTTTCACATTTATTTGAACAATTAAAGTATCTAAATGTCAGTTCTGTTTGGGCAGTACCTCTAGTACTTGCTAGCTTATGAAGCAGTAACTTTTGTTCTCACAACACATATCTGTTCCAAATACAGCAGAAATATTTAATGTTTTCTTAAGGCTGAATGTGAGGACTGCAGATTACTTCAGGGACACAAGAGGAATTTGTCTACTCAGTACAAGCAATAATGGTACTTATAGTCAATTTATTATTTAGCTATATTAAGTAATACATTTCCTTTTAAATTGCATATGGCTGATTACTAACTTAGTTGTTAAGAGTTTTGAAGGAAATTTTAAATAGTATCTTTTGTCAACAATATCTTTAGGAGAAGCCAAGTGTTCTTTGATACAGAAGACTAGATTCTTCACAGGCACATATAGAGCAAATTCTGAAATCAATTGTAAAATCATCCTAAATTGCATGTTTTCACATTTAAAAGACTACCACTCACTACAAACAGAAATGATATCCAAGCTAATGGAGATCCCCATTTACACCTGTAATTTGAGATTTCTGCTAAAACGGAATGATGACAGTTAAGATCATCTAACGAAGGTATTTCTGTAGAAACTTGAACTTGGAATATCAGAATAAACAATTGAGTTAATTGTTGGCAGAGCTGTTATGAGAGTAAATGTATCTGTGTCAGCTTGCAAAGAAACTTAGAAGTTCTAAAAATACAAACTACTAACACACATTAATGCAATACTCAGATGTAAAACCCCTAGACTGCAGGACTAAATCCCTACAGGTAGAAATGTTGCAGAAAAAAACATGAAAAGAAGGTTATATATCACATTCTTACTAGTGTTTTTTGAGGCAGGAAAATAGATTTATCCTCTAAGACATCTTGGGGAGAGCTCTGCTTTATGCCTGTGTTTTGCCCAGTTTTCCTCACCCTCTTTCTCTGTCCCACATGACTTTTGAAATCCAGCTGATCAAATTGTTCAGTTCTGTCACGGCCAGAACCTGTTCTTTGGATGAACACAAAGACAATCCTACATTCACTACATTCAGATAAACTTACCGTACATGGGTAACGATAAGGGTTGAAGCTGGAATGAAAAAGTCATCCACTCTGTCAAAGTGCTTTCCCACTGGCTGCGTGTGGATTGTGTGATGAGAAGCACTCCCACTGGCTTGCGTTATCACCTGCATAAAGTGATTATCATTATAAACTATAGAAGTACTCTTTCAAAATTAAATCTCAGTCCAAATGAATGAATACAGTATTGCCTCTGTATTCCTCCTCTTGTACTGTCTTTCAGTTACCAAGAAAACGAATGCAAATGACAGTGAATAAAGCTGATCAACATTAAAGATTTTGGAGACCTATTACATATCTGACCACTTAGGCTTCATGCTTACTTTCCCCCTCTTTTTTTACCACCCCAAATCCATATTTATTCATTTACAGTACTAAGACCTTTAACAGTTCTTAGTTTAAACTAAGTTTTTTGTTTATCTTTTTTTTTCACACTAGATCTTAGAGTGAGATTAAATTTTTTAAGCACTTTGGCCAGAGTGAAAAGATGAGAAGCTATCAACAAATCCACTGGAACATTCGCCTATGCATACTTCCAATTCTTGTCAGCCATGAGGTAATTCAACATAGAACAGACATATCTCAGAAGAACAAGCTGAACTGAGTTTATCCCTTAAATTGTTATGAACCAGCTTTATTCAAATCCCAAAATCCTGGACCTTCTCTGAAGCAAATGTTTATGCGTGAATAAAAGACAATTCCATATAATAGCAACTATGCTATTCACATATATGCATTTAAGAGTGGATTTTTTTTAGAAAAGAAAACAGTCTATTATCTATACTGTAATTAAAAATGAGGGTGAGGATGATCAGTTACTTTAAAATATGGTAAGACTGACTCAGTTATCAGTTCTGGAGAGGAGTGACAGCTGAACTTCCGCAAATTACCTTGCATGCTTGCTCAAAGTTACTAAGAGTCTGTAGGAGTCAAAAAGGTGATTTCAAATGTTACTAATTTTACTTTTCAAATTTCTCTTATTCCTTTATTATATATAAGCATATATTAATATATGTGTATAATAAATACACAAGGATTTCATTAACTTCTGAAGAAAAGGAAAATAAATTTAAATTAAAATGAATTTTTAAATTATGAGATAAGGCTTATCATCATAGTGCCAGGGAATTACTATAAATAAGGAACAGAAATTAATTAAAAAGTAGTAATGTAAGTACAACTTCTTGAGATGTTTCTTTAGGGACTGTCCCTAGGCTTTTTGCTGCTCCAAGGTAGGGGAAAAATAGAGATTTTTAATATCTTTCATCTGGAAAAAAAGAACAATAAAGACAGAGCTTGACACCTCCAGAGTGTCAATATGGCCTTAATGAAAAGGAAATATGTCTGAAGTCCCCTTTTTCCTCAATTAGGGACAAAAGTATCATGAACAGCAACAGTCTGCTCGCAAAAGACTGGCAGTATAGAACATGCTGCTGTTTTCAGCTTCATTCCTTATCCTTCTATCAATTTGCCATTGTCAGTTCTGGCTAAGGGTGTTGAAATTAATCATTAGCTTTTTGTCAAAGTCCGTTGTTTGACTTGTTTTCTGCTTACCTAAAATAAAATCATTTCTCTGCCCCTGTGGGGGTCATGGTAATAATGCTTAAAGGAAAATATGAAACACATTGCAAGTACACAAAAGTTCAAATTGTTGAGATTTCCTTACATATAATCATTGTGATCACCTCACCTGCAAAGTTGGTGAATTCTTTTCCATGTTTCCCCAGCTCAGCACCCAGACTTGATCATGTGATTTATCATAGTGTAGTTTCACTGGAACAGGATCTGTACTTACTGCCTGAAATATAACAAAAATAGAAACCCTTTCTTTCTGTCACATTTTCAAAGGAAACATAATATATATGCTTGAATGAAAATGATGAGTAGATATGCATTTCCAGATATTTTCAGACTGTATTTAAGAATTATGTTGTCAGTTGTTGAAACAGCACTCTGATTAATTCAGAGTTACTGAATTGCTGAAAATGTGTTTTTTATTCATTATGTACTCTAACACTTGGCATCAAAACTATATTATACTGAAGCTATTAAGAAGTTGAAAACAAAGGTTTTAAATCAAGTAAAAAAACCTACTTGTCTTCCTTCCCTGCCATCACTCTCACTTTACACATATTGGTTAAAAAACTACACCAATTACTGGAAAATGGTTCAAAAGGGGAGAGTATTCTGAAGCCACATACAGGAATTAATGGAATATATTACTGCATAAAACCAACATGATGTTGCTGCAACCAAAGCTTCCTACCTGTTAAAATGTGTATATTTTGTTGAAGTAGGAAGGATTGTTTCCATATGTTTTCCAGTTACAGTTGCTACTTTTCATAGACCTGTGATCAGAACCAAAGTGCTTTCCCTACAACTTTGAGCACTGTCTCTTGAGAGCATAAA
Source organism: Machaerirhynchus nigripectus (assembly GCA_013397975.1). Lineage (NCBI taxonomy): Eukaryota > Metazoa > Chordata > Aves > Passeriformes > Dicruridae > Machaerirhynchus > Machaerirhynchus nigripectus. Next base: position 1,394,021 of record VZRQ01003409.1, read on the forward strand.
CCTTTTTGACAGTTGAGCTCTAAACTTCCTTTGTTATGAGAACTGAAGGTTTCAGAGGTATGAAATGGGAAGACAATGTATTTAAGAGGTGTTCTGCGCAGGCTAAACGATTGGGGGGATTACTTTTTTATATTCATCATTAAAGAAGAAAAAAATAGGTGGAAATTGTTTTTTAGTCTTACCATTATGGAACTCTAAAGCACAGCTTGTTTATCAGTGTGTCAAGGAGAGTACCAGCTGGCTAATTAAGTGAACCTAATTTAAACTAATGATGTAGATCCTCAAGATAATGCACTAATGGCTGGCTGAGACTGCTGATGATACTTAACTGTACTCCTGAGGTGTTGCAAGCGACCACTTCATCTAAGCAGAATTTGTTTTTCCTTTTGAAAATAGAAAATGAAGCCAGGTTGCTCACTGGCTCATTTAAAATCAGAAGTTACCCCTTGAAAAAGATCATTTGTGTTTGATAACTTTTTTTTTGTTACACGTTAGAAAACAAGTTGTTTAAAATAATACTTGAACTGTTGTATAGCTAATTTGTCAAGGCATGTCCAATTTCCTTTTGGCTTCCCCAGACAAAGGTCTGACCCGTACACGTTCTGCCAGAGGACTGCCAGCTGCGTGCAGAGTCGGGGTCATGGCACAGCCAGGAGGAGCAGAAGGAATTGCCTGCAGGGTCAGGCACAGGCAGCACAGCTTGCAAGAGGGGAGCCACGAGCAAAAAGGAGTTAAGCATCTCGGAAGCAGACTTGCACAGCCCTTTCTAGCTGACCAGGCTGATCTGCCAGCAGCACACTGAGGACTGAACAATGATGACTCCGTTTACTTCAGCCTCTGAGTCATCCCACTTAGTGGTGTGCTGCTATGCAGTACCGCACAATTCTTGCTTTCAAGAATTTACAGATGAAAGCAAATGTTACTCTTGACTTTAGAATGAGAATTATCTGAATAAGTCAAAAAGCCTCTCTCTATATATATCTCTAAAGGTACAACATCAATGTTTCCAATACATTTCAATTTAGTCTGCTGTAGAATCCTCTAAAGTACTTATTTTGATAAATATACCTGTCATAAAAATAAATCATCCTCAAATCTAGTTGTCACATATGTACACACCTCTTACATTAACTTTCATAGTAGAAAGGAATAACATGTATAGTAGTACTTCAGAGAAAACACTGTAATAAGCAAAACCAATAAACATTTTTACACAGGAAACAGCATCACTACATAACTTAAAGCCCTTTCAAATAAATTCTTAATTTTCTTTAGGGTTTTTGCACAGTAAAGGAAGTTTCATTAGAGTGCTCTCATTTTCAAAACAAGAAGTTATCTCCACGTTTGCTCCCACTAGCCTATGTGCATTTTTGCAAGGTGGTTTCTTCTTTAAGATGTAGACTAGAAAAGGGGACATGCACATGTGTGGAAATAATATCCTCTGTATTATTATGATTTTTAGAAAAAAGGTAGTCTAACGAAAAAAATGCTCTCAATTAAACAACTTAGTTTCTACTTTCCAAAAATGAATTAATTTTTTTTTTCTGTGCTAGGCAGTACTATAAGTAATGCAAATAGACTGATCTGACTGGAAAATTGAATTCCCTTCTGTGCCTCCTGTTTGTACAAGTGTTTTTGTAAGTGCATATCATATGAGTAGAGAAACATTTAATGGTTAGAAAGTTCTTCCTGCTTGAAAAAAATAAAGATAGAAAATAAATGCTCATTTTTAAAAGATAAGAAGACAGAGACATGCTTGTTATAAGAAATGCTAAACAAAGTATCCCTTGACTTGCCATTAAATTTCAAACCAGCCTTACTTCAATTCTAAAACCCATCTATGAATCAACAGTGGTTTTACTTTTTACAGTTTTATATTATATGTAAAAAGATTTTATAGGTGTTATGCTTTCATTATTTGTTTGTTTGCAACTACTGTAACTTTTTTGTTTTGTTCTGTTGTGCTTTGTTTTTAAGTCTATTTGAATAATCACATAGGTAAGCTGGACCCAGAGCAGCACAGACCCTTGTGGTTTTCCCATGTATTTGGCTAAGCATATCCCAGGAAGTAGTATTCAGATCAGTAAGGAATATAGAAATGCTACTTAGGTGTTCAAAAGTGATGTTAACACATTTGGTTCAATTTATTTATCTGATTTAACTGTTATTTCTTAGTTAGGCTGTCGTAACAAATCTCTCTGTTAAGTACTGTGAAACAGAAAAATTATGTATTATGAATGCTTAAAACACCTAGAATCATCAAAACCAAGACTTTCATTCCAAAAGTTTTCCACAGCTGGGGTAAATTTAATTCTATATTTTCCTAAATTCAGAATCTGGATATTATTAAATTAGTGGAAAAGCAATGCTATTCTATCCCTCAAACTAAAATTCCTTTGAAAGTGATTTTTTTTCCCCCTGGAATAACATGAAAGCTTCTGGAGTATCCTGGTTTTAGCTCAATATACTCGCTAAGTAGCACTGACTTAGTGCACAAAGCTCTTTGCTACACTTAGGCATTCTGTATGCCTCGTTTTCAGCTCATTACAGAAACTTGAATATTTTTATGATAGAACAATCTAACTTCATTCAAAAACTGCACAATTGCTTTACATATTTCTGGGTAAGGGTTGCACTTTTAATTAGTTGTTAATTTACTGAATTTTACTTTTTAATTAAAATACATCTTAGCAGTATCTCTACACATTTTGTAATGGTAAAGTGATACATATTTATACATATTTAAAACAATAACTAATGTAACTGAAGACAAATTAGAAGAGCCTACTGATGAACCTATTTCATAAAACCTGAAATAAAACCTATTTTCAGTGAGCTCAAGAGTAATCATGTGCTTTTGACACTGAAGTCTATATGCTAATAAATGGAATTACATTGATATTTCATCCCTCCTGTGTAGAAAAGGAAGCTGACACCTGAATGTCAGTCAGACACCATGGAAAACGTTGCGTTGAGACTGTGGGTTTTAAGTCTGTCATCCTGAAGTAATATATCAAACCAGTTGTAAAAAAAATATTGTTTTCAGAAAAAAAATCATTACCCACTCTGTTTATCTCTATTTTAATATGCAAAGGTCAACTAAAAAAAAAAAACAAACCACACAAAAACCCCAACATCTTTTTATTATTAACTTCTTGAATAAAACATTTTATAAGTCCCTGTCACCATTTGGATAGTTCAAGTTTTGAGGAAGCCATGTCTGAGTCAGCTGACACAGAATACAGAAAGCAGATGTTTCAAGTACGAAAAAGTACTAAAATTATTTGTGAAATTAATGCAATTTTTAATTGCCATTCTGCTATTTATTTTTAAATTTTTTATGCATATACATAATACATGTGTATACTTACATCATGGAATAGCTGGAGTTGGAAGGGACCTTTAAAAGACATCTAGTTCAAATCCTCCATAGTGAGCAGGGATATCTTCAACTAGATCAGGCTGGTCAGAGCTCCATCTAACCTGACTTTGAAGGTTTCCAGGGATGGGGCTTCTACCACTTCTCTGGGAAACCTCTGAGAGTGTTTCACAAACCTCATTGTAAAAAATATCTTCCTCATATCTAGTCTGCATCTACCATCCATCATTTAAAAACATTACCCCTTGTCCTATTGCTACTGTCCCTATTAATAAATCTGTCTCCAACTTCCTTATAAGTCTCCTTTAAGTACTGAAAGGACACAATACTGTCTCCCTGGAGCCTAATACATAATCTATACATTAAAGATTTTCATTCATCAGTGACAAAAGCAACAGGCATGAAAAAAAGCTCTGTTTAAATGGGGTTTTTTATTAACAATTTAGTTAGGTTTCTAATTAAAAAAATCCATGTTTTATTTAGCCAAAGAACACCTGTTTCCTATGAATATGATGATATTATAAGCACTGTGTTCTTATAAGCACATTGGGTTTGCATGACAAGCTTTGGTAGCTGGGGAGCTATACAGGCGGCTTCTGGAAGAAGCTGCGAGACGCTTCCCCCGTGTCTGACAGAGCCAGTGCCAGCTGGTTCCAACAGGGACCTGCTGCTGGCCAATATCTAGTCAATCAGTGGTGGGGCAGAACCTCTGGGAGAACATAACTGAGAAGCAAAAAGGTGTTACTGTGGAGAACTACTTGCAACTAGACGAGAGAAGAGTGAGAATATGTGAGAGGAACAGCTCTGCAGATGCCCAGGTCAGTGGAGAAGGAGGGGCAGGAGGTGCTCCAGGTGACCCAGCAGAGATTCCCATGCAGGCTGGGGTGAGAACCATGCCCCTGCAGCACATGAAGGTCTGTGGTGGAGAAAAAATCCACCCGCAGCCTATGGAGGACCCCACACGGGAGCACGTAAATGCCTGAAGGAGGCTCTGAATCTGTGGGAAGCCCATACTGGAGCAGGACCCATGAACTTGAGAGAGGCACCCATGCTGAAACAGGTTTCTTGGTCTTGTGACCCCATAGGGGACCCAACCTGGAGCAATCTGTTCCTGAAGAACTGTAACCCATAGAAAGGGACCCACACTGGAGCAGTTTGTGAAGAACTGAAGCCCATGGGAAAGACACTGGAGAAGTTCATGGAGGACTGTGGGAATGGCCCCACGAGGGAGAAGGGAAAAGACTACTCTCTCTGAGGAAGAAGCGGCAGCAGAAATAATGTGTGATGAACTGATTTCCCATTCCTCATCTCCCTCACTGCTGGTAGGGGAAGAGGCAGAGATTCAGGAATAAAATTCAGCCCAGGAAGGACGGAGGGCTGGGGGACAGGTTTTTTGTAGAATTTGTGGTAGTCCTCATTAACCTTTTTAGATTTCGGTAAGGAAATGAGTTGAATTTGTTATCAAAGTCAAATCTGTTTTGCCTCTGATGGTAATTGGTGAGAGATCTTTTCCTGCGCTTATCCCAACCCACGAGCCTTTTCATTCCCCTGTCCATTTGGGGAGGGGAGCAATAGAGTGGCTTTGGTGGGTATCTGGCCTCCAGTCAGGGTCAACACACCACACCTGGTTTTGCACAAACTCTAGGACTGCATTTATCACTGTAGCATAGCACTGATTTCTCTTTTACTCAATGAATTATTTTCACTGAGCAAAGTATCTCCAGCACCCCAGACACCAATAAAACAGAGTAGAGAAGAAATTTGGCTTCAAAGTCTCCAGTCGTGGCTAAGGGTGGTGTTTATTTTTACTGCTTCAGTAATTTCTCTGTCTAAAAGCATACACAATATCAGTCCTCCATCTTCTGCAGCCAGACCTTTCTGTCAAAACTGATAGACACATTCTTGTGATAAGACAATTTTAGCCAATCCTCATTTTCAAGTGAAAAGTACCTCAAGCCAGAAACTTCCTAAAGAACTCATTTCCTCAACTACTTGAATAATATTTATAAGAGCTATTTTTATGTTATTTCCCTTCCAACTGTCTATTGAGAAGAACAGTCACTAGACAGAAAGTGCTGCAAATGTTGAAAGAAGGTGATCTTTTTTCCAAATAAAGTGTTTACTCTTAAGATAACTGTATTTCTGTTTCTGAAATATGAAGGAAAGTCTTAAAATCTTTTGTCTAAATTAAATGGATACTTAAAACATGAGAAATAAATACCTGTACAACTTTCTGAGACTGCACATCAACAATGAGAACTCTGTCAAGTGTGGGCTGAGTTACATATATGAACTTGTCTTTTACATTAACAGCAGTAGCCCATACACACCGCTGAACAGGATCACCATCTGCTTTGGGACAAACTTCATCCTATAATTCAAAAGAAACAGGGGAAGTGTAAGAATCAAATTAGCCAACAATGTAATAGAAAGACAAATTATACTCCTTTCTTCTTTTTTAACTGTAAAATAAAACCTCAGAAAATGTAGGGAAGGGAAAAGGACAACTGACACTAGGACATAAACTCATGTTAGCCAAACTGCATCTGTAAGCACTGTAAATCACAAGCACTATAAAACAATCCATACACCAAATTTGGGGATGTTTTCTAGAAACTCAAGGAGTTAGTGCTGTTGACTTGATAAAGAAACCAGTTTGAAACAATACACGTAGAAATGAAGTGAACAAGGGCCAGGAGACCTTAAAACCAGAAAACCAAATCAGACACAAATGCCTTATTACTGCAGTAGCTGGCAGCTCCCACCTGAGCAGCATCACTGCAAAGGGAGGCAGTGCAGGCATGGCTTACTCTGCAGCTGAGAACACAGCAGTAAGCCAGGCAAATACCTAACTGGGGAGATGATAATGTACAAATGAAGAGAAAGAGGAGGTGGTGCAGTGCAAATTGTCACATGGCACAGGGGCAAAGCAGCAGTTAGAGAGATCAGCTCTTTTGGTCGGTTGAGTACTGATAGGTTGCTTTGAAGATCAAGAAGTTTGGCTACTTCTGCCATAAGACATTCTCATGGCCTATCTTACTAGTGTTCAACCCAATAAACACCTAAAGTCTTCTTACTACCATTCCTTCCCTCTCTGCCCTTCCATTCTTGCAAAAGGATGAAATAGAAAAAAAAAATTCTGTTCACTTCAGTGAATTGATATTTCATAATACATATTACTATACACTTTCAGTCAAAACAGCTAACTGTAGTAACATGCTCACTATTCCTAGTTTGTAGAAATATATGGCCAATCATCATGTATTTATCTACCTATTTGTGAATATTTTCCCCAAGAAAAGTTTAGTTTTATCAAAATTGAAAGTTACTTGGTGAAATATGTTACTATATTTGGAAATTCCATTTATGAAATAGCATGATTTCTTTCCTATAATGTACATTATAATTATTTGAAAACAGGGACGTGAAAAATACTCCAGAGAAGTACAGCATGTATCAAGCTTTTTTGTTTTCCTGACGTTTTCTTCTTTTGATTCTTATTTTAAATTCCTTGCATCACAAGGGAAAATTTCACCAAATCACAAGTATTATTTATTTTTTCCACTTATCTGCTGCTTATTCCTAATTTAGAATGCTCTGCCTGATATATTATTACTGGTCTCTGAGAAAATAATTATGGTATGTCAGCAGATAATGACTCAATGTAGAATGAGCAGCAAGAGATGATGAGATCTTAAACAAGAATTCTGTTTCTAAGCATCAAGCTCCTTTTAAAAGGCACAGGAAACCTTATGTGACAGAACACCATGTCTGGCACCAAGCAATACCCTTCAAGACGATGATGCATTTCAACGCTTACTTTTCTGTATCATCAACATTCTTTGCCTGCTGTGCCTCTACATTTTTGAAAACACACTCAATCTTTATATGTCAAAAGAAGAAATAAATCAATTTCCAGCTTTAAAAGAGGGAGTTTCTTTGGAGAGAATTGAAAGCCACTGCTTGCTTTTACATGGCTCTTAAACTTCAACAAAGGGAACGTCCTTCAGAAATCATATTGATAAGGAAAGGTTACGAAACTCAAGTACCATGTCATAGCACATCATCAGGAACTTCAGGAGAACACAGAAATAAGTAACAAGTAAGATTTAGTTTGTGCTGATAAAAAGCCATGCAGATCAAAGGGAGAAGTTAAAAACCTGGTTTTTAAGGAATGACAGGCATGGGACAAGTGGGACTTTCATTCTTAAAAAGTAGCTAAATGCTTTTCATTGTTGCATAAAGTCACCATATGCAAGTATGTCTCTAATATGATGTGCAATCATCATCTCAGTGATCTATTGTCATTTGCCTTCTGGGTAATTGTCACTTCAAGTGGAAGGCTGTTTCACTGATCTCATTATTTTTTATGTTTAATCTAAATATACCTTGTCTTAGCTCCATGTTTTATCTAAACAGATAACTACATCTAGATTGTTCTACACCATCCTCTTTATTCCTCAGAGAGAGCACCTTCTTCAAACAACGAATCCGCAAATGTTTGTAACAAATCTACACAGAAACGTTGTTTGCAGTTGTCTCTCAGGGACTCACATTAATTTACATGAGTTTCCGGGACTGAATTCTACAAGGACATATTCAATATATTGTTCAAAAATAACGCTGACTTCTGCTGAAGGAATCTCTGTTTCTCTCACATGGCATCATATATATTAGTGTAAATGATTACTCTGATACCACCTCCCCTTGTGGGCTGTAAATCAGAACAGCAAAATACCCTAAATTAGGCACTTATATCTAGAAATGAGCTACCTCCTTATACATTTTCCTGAATCTGAGTCTAAAATACTTTCTGAAGTATATTTTTAAAGATATTTTCATTTTACGATCAATACAAATACAGTCTTTTATATATATATACACACACAACCACACATACACATATCTACATATACAAATGTACTTTAAAGGTCCTAAAATATTTTTCATGTTGTCATAAATTTCTATAGTCCAATGCCAATTCTCACCTTGCCCAAAAAGAATGAAGACCTAAAATAAACGCAAAAAACCTGTTTTTCCAAAGTAACAGTGAAAATTACATACCAAAATTCTCATATCCAAAACAGAGTGTTTTTCCCAGTATAAACTGGTTTATGTGGTTGTTTCTCTAGTTATTTATATCTGCATTTATCTGAAGCTGTTTCAACAGAACTGAAATTTTGCTGTTGAAAATTTAACATTTATCTGATTAGACAGTTTGGACTTCTTTTACACTACAGGCAGATATTCTGAGGCTCCATATTAATTTCCCCAGTGGTTGGGTAACTGGTTAAAATAATTTCTCCTTAAAATATAAGCAGAAACCCACCATTTTCTTCTTCTAATTAAAATGTGAGCAATTTACTTTTTCCTAATTTATTCTCTCTTAAAATAAAAAAAAAAGGTTAACATCTGATAAAACATTAATTTACTTCATTGTTGTATTCCCCCCAGACTTTTTAATCAAAAAGTGACTTGCTCTGTAACAAGTCAGCAGATGGAGGAAAATAAATCCTTAGGGAAAGTTTTTCAAGATAGTCTGGGGCAAGAAAATCTCAGGAGGAAACATGTACTTGTAGATTTATATGTGCAAATTCTATGTTTATTAACTTGCACTTACTGCAAGCGTCCTCAGTGTTTTAACAGGATATGAGTCCAAGTCCTCAGGCAGTATAATGAAATGTCTAAGCTACGCTATGGCTGCCTAAGAGTAAGATGATACCAACAGGTTAAAACAGTGCATGTTTTAAGACATGAATTTATGTATCACCTCTTCTCATTATGTTACTCTTTTCTTGAAATTCTTTAGTGAAAATCAGTCTGTGCATTTTTGTATACTTTTTTTTTTTTTTTTTTTTTCANTTTTTTTTTTTTTGCAAACCAGGGTTTACAATTACTATACTTTCTGTACTGTTTCAAGTACAAAGGCAGTTTCTGTGGACTACAAAGTATGTTTCAATCTAATTTCTTGTGGAAACTTTGGGCTGCCATGTAGTCCAATTAATTATTTTGAAATGAAGTATTTTGCTCTGACCTCCAGCATATATTTAAACGTGAGATGGCATATTTCACTGAAATTTGTCCATTATGTGCTACTTCTTGTAATAAACAAAAACAGTTTTACGCTGAAGCCAAAAGGATTTTTTCATTAGTCTCAAAGAGGCATCTGTTTCAATTGCTTTTTCCCCAGTCCCTGGAAATAATTATTCTAATTGGGATTCACTGTGAAAGGAAAATAAAAACACTTTTGCATAAGAATTAGAATTTAAGTCTTTGGATGATATTAATTTGCAGAGGATAAACATAGGTTGAATGTTACTGAGGAAAATGTCCCAAGCACTTCAGAATGATGCGACATTTAACAGGAAAAATATTCTACTTGAACCATGGTTAAGAATCTATTTGACAAAGGGTTAAACAAACAGCTGTCAAAGCTGGTCTAAGCAATAGCTTACATCAGAAAACAAGAATCAGTCTATTTCTGTCCCTATGCCTCTAGAATTGTCACTATCAGACATACAAATTTCTGCTTGCACTTGACATTAAAAAGATTCAAACAATTTAAGAGATTCTGGGAAGGAGAAGAAGAAAGTCTTAACAATTTCTGTGACCCATGATGATCCAGTAAAGCACTAAATCTTTTGCTGCACTTTAAACACAATGATCCATGTTAGATACCCACCAAAGTGTTTTCCTGTATTGACACTCAGTGGCACAAGAGGTAATTAAATATTTAGATAAGGGTTCTCAAGTATATAGCTAGTGAGAAAATATATTTACCTTTAGCAAAATTAGCATACCTAAATATGTACATGTGTAAGTACTGCAGCGTTGTTCACAACACAATGCAATGCTATGCAGAAACACCTGAGTTCATTCTTTTACAGAAGCTCAGTTCAAGTTTGTTGACAAACAGGAAACCTGTGGGGGAACACTGGCGTGTCATGTGTAATATCCAGACATTTTCTATGCCCTAAACAGCGCTACCGAATTTAGAAACGTTCCTATGCTTTAGCAACTGTTTGGCAATAAACAACTCTTCTGTGGTCTTATGTATCACTTGAACAGCTAATTCAGAAAAGTGTGAAGAAATGGGAGAGGTTTAAGCAAGCACATAGTTCCTTTAATGTTAGAATGTTAATAGTTAAGTCATGGAGATGACCTAATATGAAAGGCTATTTAAAGGTACCTCAATAGAGGCTTGGCACACTTCCCTGATGTCTCTGATTAGTAAAAGTATTTGACAGAGCCAAAGAAAATTACTAACCAGCAATTTATGACATGATACTCTTACCACTAAGCAATCACAGCCTGAACTTGATAAAAATCTGATCCTGGAACAGAACTGGGTTATTATTTTCATTTAGAGGAAACAGAAAAAGAGGCTTGAGGAATATATATTCTTCAAAGGAAGAAACAGTTGTCTAAAGCTTCACAGTCAATGAATTTTTTCAAGAATATACTATTGTTGTTACAGTAATATACAGTATATGCAAAGAATTTTATTAAGTTTGTTTTTCATTCTGCTTCTAGAAGGAAAGTACTTTTAAAGGGATATTTTCAAAATATTTACTGAAAACTACATCTCAATTTATTTGTTTTTGTGCAGAGCAAAAAACAATGTCACCCTGAGTAGAAAAACATAAGGATATATTTTTCAAATATTTCTAATTTCTCTTGCAAGAATAAATATTTATTAACCACCCTATGTGAGGGAAGATGTTTTCAGTGTTCAGAGGAGTAAGTAGAAGCATGTTGAATTTAATGGGCAAAACTACATGCATGTAGGTACAAATCTTCGTTTTTATTTTATTAACCACACCTACCCCCATCCACAGCTCAAGAAGGAAAGGTCTATCCCCACTTTAAAATTAAAGTCATCAAGTAGCCTACTTTCTTGGTCTTTTCTTTTTTTTTTTTCCTTTTTTTTTCCCCCAAGAGGATATAGTTATTATGCTACTCCAGGTTTGAAAGGTTCCAAAAGAAAACAATTTGACTTATTCATCCTGATGATTGCCACATTTCAATAAAATTACTCTAAAAATTTAGGCTGCACTTTAGACCGATACAATTTTAACAGACTTCTTAAATAATCAGCTTTTTAATTAAACAGCCATAAAAAAAGCTTTTTGGCTTATTTTTGGCTGTGTTAACCTAATTTCACTTAAGCAGCACAAATCAAGGTATGATTAGCTGTTCAAAGCATAATTATTCACACTAAAATAAATCTTGTTGCTGAGTACAGCAGCCTTTGACATCAATAATGATAACTGTAGAGGCAAATTCCATTGAGACAGCTCTAGCTCTGCTGTCATTGAGGCATTAGGGAAAAAAAACCCCACAAAGCGTACAGCTCAATGCTTAGTATGTATTTCAAGGTCACTCATTCAAATCCAAATGAGAAAAAGTTACTATTTTTGAAAGGTGATAGATCATATAGAGTGAGTCTTAATGTAGTGACTAGTACCAAGTGTTCCTGTGGGAACGTGCATCATGTCAGCCAGCAATTTGATTAGCAGTAAAGGAAAAACATCACAAGAATAAATGGAAGTGGAGAATACACTAGTGTTTTTATGCATCCTGCTCAGGGAAACTAAATCATAAATTCCCAGAATTTGGAGAAATCAGCTATAAATATGTTAACAGGAAAGTTATTGAAACTACTTGTATGAATTTTAATTTGGAACCAAAGCATCAATCATCCCTACTAACTTCAGTGGAAGCTGTGGGGTTTGCCTGGGTTACCAGGACAGGGGTTTGCCTCCCAATAGCTGAGAGTTTAATATAGACAAACATCCAGTGGATAAAAGAAACCATTAAAACCACCCTGCCACCCAACTCCCCCACCTCTCCCCCCCCCGCCCCAAAAAAAAACAGCCTATATTTAGTAGAGAGAATCAATTCCTGATTCACTAAGATGAACTTAACTGTGGGTTTGAGGTGGGGAGCTGGTAGGGATTAAAAAAGAAACACCAACAAATTCAGAAATAGAGAGCTGTTACAGAACTGGAAAAGGAGAAAGACAGCCAAAGAAAGAAAAGGGTTGCAAAAGTATTCAGGGAATATTCAGTTGAAAAGAGAGACTGAAAGTTTGAATTTAATAGAGGGAACCACAAGAAATTTTGAGATCACCATCATAAGCTGTTTATTAATTCAGAAGACATGGCTGAATTTATCAAGCAGAAAACACTAAACTAGTAATAATAAATTCTTATGTAAAGAAAATTATAATTGAGAAAACACTATATATAGATTTTTAAAAACAACTTGCCTGAAAACCGAGGAGTTTTTCACTAGGCTTAATATGCCTCTGAAATTCACATTCCACTGGTTGTATTACTTTGATGCCATCTTCATAAAAAACATAAAACATGTTCCCAATTCCCAGACCTTAGGGACAAAAACACATTGAAATGTATAAAATTAAATAATGACAAAGAAAATCCTTGTCTTGAACTAAAAACCTAATCACATTTTGGTATGAGATCAATTTGTTAATGTGTATAGTGGTAATACAGCTAAACCTATGGGATCCTTTGTTGTAAAACTAAACCACAACTGTTATATTATTCAGAATTTCACATAATTTTCTCCATTGGCAAGACAGTGTCTTTATGAATACAGATCTAGAAATACACAGTTTGACAGCTGCAGCAATAAAAGTGATTTTGTAAAATCATCTACACTGAAATCAAATAAATATAAATTCTCTAGGTATTTTTTTTTTCTTTTGCTTAGGGATGGGAGACTTAACATAACTTCTATATAACACAGAAAGAGAACACCAGAGTCTTTGTTATAAACTCTTACTTGATATTTCAGTCAGAAAAGGAAATATTCTCTGTTTTATTTTATTAGAAAGACAGAGTTGGGCAGATATTCATTCCAATGCTGAAAGGCCACAGGTGTTTACAGAACTATTCAACCCTTCTCTCTCCATGTTGCTGAATGAAAGACATGATGCTAAGTTTTGTGGAGAAGGTGGGAACCAGATGTGTAGCATGAATTCTCACAGTATCTGTGATCATGGTCATGATCACAGAAAAGGACAGTTTTGTTACTTTTCCATGTGCCAACTAAGACAACAGCTGTTGATTTGCTATGTGGATGCTATAATGGGTGATCAGTTCATATTCATAAAATTCTTTGAAGAAAATCATAGTACTCATAAAACTAAAACAATAACCATTCTGACAACTAAATTTTTGGCTACAATGGTAAAAATTTGCATTTATCCTGGGCACAGGACCTAAATTTCCACTTGGCATAACAATGTGTGGTATGGGAACAGAGGAGAGAAACCTAGGGAAAAGAAATTTGAATCTGAAATTCTGCTTATCCTAAATTCTGAAGGAAAAACAATGTTGATAGAGAGAGAAGAGGTCTTAATATAAAATATAATAATGAGCAAATCAAGAGGGGGTAGAGCAAATGCATGTTTTTGTATGCATGTATGTATGCATGTATGTATGTATTTATGTACACACATACATAAAAGTTTCCAGTCCCCATTAGGAATCATATAGCCAATACAGTTGCTTAGAACGTAGTAATATGCAGAAGGTGTTCAGCCTATAACCAAAACACACAAGTTAAATCATCTTTGAGAACTCCTGTGGAATCATTTCGCATTTCTGGCCAAATTTTCCCAGAAAGAAAGGAGGGGCATACTCCAAAGCAGGGTTTTCTTCAATTTATATCAAACCCAACTATTAGTAGGTTACCAAAAAGTGGGAGAGAAATTTGTCTCTGCTGCATTTGGTGTAACATAGAAGCAGGCTTAGGCTGATGGAAAACTCTCCAGTGGGGTCTATTCAGAGCACAGGGTGTACTCAGGGCAATATGCCCTCTCTGGCCAGCGGGCACTTTTGTATGCCTTGGCACATAAAACACACAGCCTATATAAGACAGTATGTTAAGGTCTCTCCTTAGAAAATGCCTGACTTTGCATCGTGTAAGAACAGCTGGAATTTGCAGATAAGCCTGACTGATGCTAGGCTGGCTGTACCAGTGAACACAGTGCGGAGATCTATAGCTGAGCAACTGGCATGTGTCTTGCGGATGAATATGTGAACCTGACTGGGGACAAAACAGGGTTTTCCTTCTCCCTCCTCTCACTGGCTGAAGTGTATTACAGTTATTAGCAGGATAGGCAATACCAGAACATGAGGAAGTAACTCAGATGATAGCCCCAGGTGACCCAGACTTTTGATAAACAGGCTCTTAAATCTTCCACCTCAGGTGCCAATAGTCCAAAGCAAGATTTCCAATATAATGTACCGATAATATTTATGTCTAATGAACAGCCCAAAGTTTTAAGGCTTTATTTCCAAAGTCTGGATAATAATTTTCACCAAACTGTTCTACAAAATCAGTGACGGACACACAGTATGAAATGCCCTTCTTCCATTTCAATATCAAGTTAGGGAAGTCAGTTCATATAACAAACCTTTACCTCTGGATCTAATTAATTAATTCTCCTTTCCAACTTACTATGACCCAAAACTCTCAGTTTGAGTCAGTGGCTACAGATACCTGTACAAATATCTAATCTGCATAAATGTCTAATCACCTAGGCAAGCCACTTTTTCAGAACTACTGGAGCTATGCGTTTAAAGACCTAATTTTGCAACCCTCCCCCCACTAAATACAATCCTGCACATTTTTAATTCAGTGCCAGAAGCAATAGATAAATAGATTTTCTTTATTTAGTCTAAATTTATACTTAAAACTGTCTAACACTGATTTTTGAAAAAATCGTGGTGGTTGGGGTTCTTTTGCATACATATGAATATATTTACATTTATTTATCTATTGTATTATTACCGTAATACACATGTACCTGCAAAATCCTTTCAGATTTTCTGATGCAAGTGGTTGAGATAAAATTTTTGTGCACTTGATATAGAAATACCTGTAGGCATTAAGGCCTATGTATGGTTTCATGATCTTGATTGTCCTATTGATCACCCATCCCTCCCTTCCTATCTGTAAATACTTCGATAACAGAAAATGGCAGAGTATGCATGGCCCAGAAAAGTTGGTGGTGAGTTTTATTGGAATCTTCAGGGTATTGCTCTCCTGCAAAATATTTCCAACGTTGTAATTAGTAACAGTATTTGTTGGAAACACAAGGATTGGCCAATGAGAAATGCAGGAAAGAATGAGAAAATCTGTTCAGGAGACACAAAATCTGCTACTATAAATTACTTTTTGTATAGTTTCACATTAGTCACAGAGAAATTTGAATGTCTTTACCATAAGCACTCTGGTAAGCTGTTTTTTTAATTGGTCTTTTTTGTCATAGAATTTAAGTTTTCCTAGGGGCAACAAACTGACTTGAAAAGACAATAACCTAAAAAAATCAAGGGGATACTAATTTTCAGTTTTAGTTGAGATAAAACACAATTGACACTTTCTCAACAAGAGGTGAGAACACCATACTTTTGAGAATTTGGTACAATCATGTTGCATATCGGTTTAGTCATTAACAGTGGAATTGTATGAAACTCTAAACACATCATTTGTACTCTGCAAGGCCAAAAGAGCAGGAGGGTCACAGCTGAGCTCCACTACAATCAGGAAAATGATTCTTTGTACCAGCTGAGCAACTGGCAAAACAAATAAAAAAATAAAACTAGTTCATATTTATAAATACACTGGGAATGCCAAAGGTTACTATGTACAGGCAAATGAAATATCGGGTTTTTGAATCTTTAAATTACACTTAAAATATTTTTAAAAGTCTATGGAAATACCATTTCTAACATGAATTCACAGCAAAGTCTGATCCACTTAATATCTTATTCTCTTGTATTATCACTCTTCCAATGGAAATAATTAAAACTATTTCTTACTCCTGAAATAAATTAATTCCTAAATTGCACCTTTAGATGAAGAACACATGACTTAGAGCAAAAAAATGGGAATGCAGGACAACACTTAGATTATGGTATTTTTCTGGAATATGAGAATAATTTTTGAGATTATGTCATATATATGAAAAACAATACCTATCTTTTGCTTGTAAAATAAAATTTTCATGATTTTTTACCACCTGATTGTGTCTTTATTTATATTTATCCTTTAGTTCATTATAAACATCCATTCCCTGTCCCAACATTTATTTACAAACCTTTCTTGAGTATAAGAATAAAATGCTTGGTTTCATTAAGCAACAACAGGTATCTCAATTTTAAACTGCTTAAGATTATAATGTCAACTAGAGAGATTCATACAAGAAAATCAATCTCAACAGCATATAGACTGACTGGTTGGAAGTTTTATCAAAACAACAAAAGATAAAGGTCTACATTTTAAATCCGAGCTTCTTGTATATCTTTGAGCAATTGTCTGAAAATTGTGAACAGTTTATTTCATTCTCTCTCCCAAAAAAGAAAAGCAGTTTACAAAAGTATGAGCCCTTAAGGGATTCATTGGCACTGTAATTTTTCTTTAAATGAAATTCCTCAGTGTTGCAAGGGGGTAGGTAATTACTGTAACTGTAGAGCGTGAACAAACATAGACACACACACACACAAAGGAAACAACAGATAAGCATTTCATCATAATACAGAAAATATGAACAAAAGTAATTGCCATTAGTACCTTGCTCTCGCCACAATATGTTTGCAACTGCAGCATGTAAGAGAAAGAACAGAAAATACAAATGAACAAGATAAAACAAGAAATGATGCATTAATTCTGAAATAATTATGATGCTTTAACCTCTGATTCACTAAAACACTCCTGCAGGTAAATCAATGGAAACAGGGAATTAACGATAGCTCTCTCTGTCACATGACAGAGTTGTGTTTAGCCATAGTAGTTACTGGGGATAGGGTAAACCCCATCCCTCCCTCGGAACTCCCCCAAGCTAACTCCATTAGCCAGTAGCAATAGTGTGTTTCACATTCCATTACAAAAAGCATGTGCAATTTTCATGCACATAAATGATGCACATTAATGACAGATGATGCAATTTTCATCATTTCCTTCAAACCCTGGACTTCAAGGAGATTGATTTCAGGACACAGTTATGAGAGAAATATGCAAAATCAAAATATACACAAGGTATTTTTCTGTATGGCTGTACAGCGACCATACTACCAAAGTTGACATGTGTAATGTTTGCCATTATCTTTGGAAGACCAAGATTGGATCTGTAAGATGGCATAGTAACCTACTAAATGTTTACATTGGATTTTTCTGTGCAAACATAATTTTTATTTGGCCATCTTGTTTACAATTGGATTTTAGACCTTTGAGACAAATGAAAGTTGTATTATCCTAATATTGCTCTTTCTGTCTGTGGAGGGAAAAAAAAAAGAAAGCAAATATAATTTTGCAATTCTTAAATATTTAGGCCTCAGCATGCAACAAAATAAAATTTTTAAAACACCATCACTGAATGCCAAAGCGTATTGCAAAGTTATGGTCTTAAGAAATTTAAAAAACCGCAAACAACTTAAAGGAAAGGAATACAACACAGAAAACACCTATGTCACACACACACATAATGAAATTGCCATGGTCATTGAAACAGAGTTGCAAAACCTAAAAACATTAGTATGCTTTAAAAAAAAGTTTGGAAAAAGCTACGAAAGATATATTATTAAAAATTATGTTGGTACAGAGAAGTCCCTCAGCTTCGGACAGATGAAAGATGAGAGTGAAAACAGGAACTATCACTCCAGAAAAGGCCTGGATACTATGATTTTCCCAAACATCAACTGCACTTCAACAGACAGGAGAGGGAAAAAACAGCCCTGGGATATGATGCAGGCCTTTGGGTCTGGTACTTCAGCAAGTTTTGGATTCACCCCCCTGTCTGTGTATCTAGCCTGAACTACATGGATTTGTCTTTGAGGGCATCCAAAAGATTTCTATGGACATGCTAAACAACATTCCCTACATCCATCCTGCCAGCCAGTCACCTCACTGCAGAGGGCTGCCAGGCTGATCAGGAATTTTTCCCTCTGTAAATCCATGCTGACTGCTCCTAAACACCTTCTAGTTCTGGGAATGGTTTCCAGGGTGAAATGCTCTATCTCCACTCCAGGTATCAAGGTGAGGCTGATGCATCTATCGTGTCTTGGATTCTCCCTCTCGCCCTTCAAGAGCGGCGCGGGCTTTCTTACAGTCTGCAGGAACCTCCTCGATCACCATGATCCTTCAGAGACTGTCAGCAGTGGCCTCACAATGCCATGGGCCAGTGTGCCCAGGGCTTGTGGGTGCATCCTACCCAGGCCCTTTAACCCATGAATGTCCGCTTCATTTAAATGATCTCCATCAGTTCCTATACACCATGGACATGGCTCCCTTGCCAGAGGATGACTTCCTTCCCAAACTTTCCCACTCGTGTCACATTCCTAGAAACAGTTTTTCCAGGAAAGACCGATGTGAAGAAACCTTCAGTACAACTTGTCCCCTTTCATATCCTTTGCCACAAGGTCCTCACCCACTCAGCAGGCCCACATTCACCCTCAGCGTTCTTTTTCCTGCTGATGTCTCTGTACAAGCCCATCTTTTGCCCTTTATGTCATTCACCAGACTCAGCTCCAAACGGGCTCTGGAACTTTTAAGTTTATCCCTACATGCCCAAACAGCGGCTCCAGATGCAGATCACAATTCTGTATTCGCTATGTTATCTTACACAGCCTTCCTTATGTAATAAAGCAAATTTATTTCCCTAGGGCTACCTGGAGGATTTCCTTTAAAATTAGTTTTCTCTTCACATTGTGAGGAAATAACCATGTAACACATGGCACTTGAGGTCCCATAAATTCAGCCATAATGTTCTACAGTTATCAGTGTTTTTCTGGGGGTGACATAGAACAGAAAATAAAAAGTAATTACAATTATGCAACTGTGAGGAATTGCACAGGATCAAACAAAATGATTTAAGATGCTAAGTATGGAACACATTAATTTGTGTTAATGCAAAATGATATGTATGATTCTGAGCTTTGCTCAAGAAAATGGGCAGGGTAATATAAGTGTTTTAAAAGCCTCACATATTAATTTTAAAATTAGAAAATCAGCTGGAAGAAATTTGAGATATAATTTAAGAATGCAATATAAAATCATAAACAACAGCCACCATCTCACCTAACAGATCAAGAAATCTCACATTTTTTAATCAGACTTATGTTCAGGAAAAGATGTTAACTCTTGAGATAAAGAGTTCAATGATGGAACAAATACAATATATAGAGATATAAAGTATGCTAAGGAACATATTGTTTGCCTTCCTTTTTGGTTAAGCAAAAATTAACATTTTCAGCCACACTTTATACTAAGTTCTCAAACATTTGTAAACTTCATGATGTAAGAATACATAATTATTGACAGATCTCAGCAAAATGTTCTGGTTTCAAGACAGAATATCATCATGTCTCTTGCCCCGATTCCATATAGTTATTACATAGTATCAGGAAAAGTACTGTGAGCCTTGCAGAAGACATTATATTCCAGAAGTTTGTGACCTTGGGTAGGCTGTGTCTGCTACATGGGGCATTGTACTTAAAGCTTGGGAAGCCTGCATGTCACATGGGTACCTGATGCAAGGGTATGTGCTGGAATGCCCATAAACGCCTGTGCTGCACACTCACAGGTCTTATGACAAATATAACATTGCAACCTGCCAGAAGATATTTGGGTTTCTCTGTTACACCAGATAAACCCACCACAGCATGGGAGGGAGAGGGAACCTCTGCGTGGACAGCATCTGCGCAGCTTGCTGCGGGAAAATCCATCCACAATTAATCCCATGCTGCATGAATCCGCAATGCCCAGCATGTGAAGGGCTG
Source organism: Machaerirhynchus nigripectus (assembly GCA_013397975.1). Classification (NCBI taxonomy): domain Eukaryota; kingdom Metazoa; phylum Chordata; class Aves; order Passeriformes; family Dicruridae; genus Machaerirhynchus; species Machaerirhynchus nigripectus. The sequence goes on from VZRQ01003409.1 coordinate 1,414,211, forward strand.
CAAGATTTACTCACTATCTATGTTCCTCTTTTTATTACATCTCATTAAAGCAGCTATTTTATTACACCATTTGTTGTTGGGCCTTTTATATTGTCATCAAAAAGAAGTCTGCATTGCTCCTCTCTCTCCCTCCTCCCCCAGCAGTGCAAAACAAGGGAGAATCCAAGTTTTGTTCAAAGAGGTGTTCTTTTCCTTTCCTTTTATTTTTTTTTTAAGCACACTTACAGCGCCATAAAAATCACTCTTCAGGGTCCTCACATAGCTATTCTGTGGTTTTGTGTGCAGCCCCGGCCTTTGATTAGGAGCAGCTAACATAATATCTGAATGCCTGCTCTTCATCTTTGTTACACATTGTCTCTGTTGGCTGAATGGTAATAGGCTGCACATTTTTCACTAAACTCTGTCCGAAGTAATTCATGAAATTCTGCAGCAGACTAATAGCAGTGTAAATTCTTATCCACTTTGGATGGAAACAGCTGCAGAAATCCATGGTATTTCTAGTACTAAATGAATGAGGGTACTACAATATCACTTTCCAAATAAATTCTGTATCCTTCTCTTTCTTATCGCATTGGTAATAAATGTCAATACATTCACTTTCCTGTCTCAAAAGACAATTTCAAAGATTTCAACTATGTCAACTAGTGTTCTTCCTTCCTTCCTACTTTTCTTTTCTTAAAACATTCAATGCATTTTGGAAATAAAGTGTGTGTGTGTGTATGTAAAATTGACATTGAGTGAGTTTGAAGACTAAGGTTCTACTTCTTTTTAGCATTATAATTAGCTGTTCAAATTTTCAGTAATCAGCATGCAATACTATATATCCAGACATACTCAAACAAAATGGATATCAATTAAAACCTTGATATTTAAAAAATTTCTTCATTTGATGCACTAAGAGAACAATGCAGTTTAAGATGCAGCTTTAAAAATGCAGCCTTAGAAACAGGGGAAACCAGAAAAAAGACACTTCTCTGCATTATATAATATTCCAAATAAAAAATTGCAGAGGAAAAATGCTAATAATATTTGTTCATGAATTTAGAACCACTGTTGTCGATTCCAAGTTTCATCTCATCAAAACACAAGCTTTGCATTCAGTATTTTGAAGATATTTTATCTGAATTTCTATCAGAACTTAACAGCTGATAAAAAACCCCGACAGTTTAATATCAGCTGATTGTTCTAAGCTTTGCACTGTCTTATAGGAAACCACTGTCCCTTTCAATGCCTTCAATTCCATGATGGCAAGAGGTCACAAGTAGATGCAATAGAAAATAGGACAGTGAGGAAAATGCAATAAAGTCATATGACAAAAATGTGTAGTTCAACATTATTTTTCAGAATTGTCCTATCATAATCTGCTGTAATTTCAACTGCATTAAAAAAACAAATTCAAGATGTTTAAAGGGATGCTGTCTCCTTACTTCACTGACAGCCACGACCGTTGTCAACTGCTGATTAATCCACCACACATGGTAAATAGAGTGTACATGTCAATCACTCCCTTTTCTCACTTCTCTAATGCATAAACACTTGCCCTTACGTTACAGGCTAAATCTATACCATAATTACTATCTTTTTTTGCTGAACCATGTAAGGTTTTATTATTTATTAAAAATAATCGTATTAAAACTCAAAATGAGGTTGACATGAATTACTTTTTGCTCAGCTTCCACAATCCAGCCTAATGAAAAGAGTTATGCACATAACTGCTTTTAATTTAGTTCTTTTTCTATAAGAAATTCAGATTTGCTTGGTTTATATACAAATGCAAATATATAAAACCTAATTTATTTGTGAAGCCAATACTTGTTTCAAAGTTTCTATTGCTTGCTTCAAGTATTTTTAAAATAATTTTCATTAAGAATTCTTTCAAAATTCCAGTCCGTTCTTATGTAACGTGCACTTTAAGTTCCTTTCAGGTTAGCTAATACAACAACCAAAGATCGGGTTTATGTATATTAGACTACTATTTATCAGTTAAAAGTCAACAGTTGACTCTCTGATTTTCTTCAAATATGAACATGTTAGCTTATTTTTCTGTATTTTTTATAACTCTTTATAATGAATCATGCATTAGTCCTTTCCCATAGCACATTAACTCAGCCCAGTCTACACTAGCAGGAAGAAAAAGTGGTTCATGAACTGAATTACTTGGAAGTTTGAAATAAAGTCTTGGCCTACGATGCTGTCAACAAGTATAAACTTGTTTAGCTCTGCCATAAAATAAAATGCCAGCATAAATTATCTCTGAGGAAATTAGGTAAATAGGTACCATTCAGTATCAGATGTGACAGGAAGATTCTATTAAAATTGCATAATGCCTTTCAGAGAGAATTTAGGCCATAAATCACAGTCAAAAGGCTTTTAGTCTTATTCCCAGTTCTAGACAGTGGAGATGTCTTGTTGCTTATGATGGCCATAAACCTGTCAAGTCAACAGCATTCAGACCACATAATCTCATTAGATGATAGGACTATGACATTTCCTAAAAAAGGCACAGTTAGAAATAGAGCTCCTTAAAGGCATGGAGCAGTCATATTTTTTATTTTTTAAATATATTCCTAAGATACAGTGCATGAGGCAGGGAACTTTTGTTCTGCTTTTTGTGACTAGCGGAGAGAATCTAAAGGATAAATTATCTTGCCATATATGATAATGTCATAGTGGGTGAATTCAGTAACACAAGAGCCTATGGTTGATAACCAAAAAAAAAGCTACTAAATATTAAAAGATCATCAAGTACTCTCAAATTGGTCTTGAAAATGTCTTAATAGCTTTACTTGATAACTATCTATCATGACAGTTGTCTCCCATAGGTGCAGACATGTCTCAATAAAATTTAGTGAAACACCTAAGAAGTCATATTAATCAATGGCAAACTGAACTGCACTTTACAACACAATATTTTAAAAAATAAAAAATAACAAACCCACAGAACTGTTTCACTTTAAAGGAAATAGAATGAGTTTTTATGGTCTATGGCTCTAGTATGGTAGAATTATCCTAAATTGAAACAGAAAAGAAACTAAAGCACAACTGATGGACCTGTCAAAGTCAGCAAGAAACAAACCAAAAAAATACAGACTTTTAAAGTTACTTTACTTCATAATATTTTACTAGTAGTTAAGATAAAAATTTTAAAACTTTGAAAATTACCCCTGAAAATATTTACTTTTCTTTAATGATGAATACTTTTTATTTTCCTGCTTTTTACACTGCCAGATTTTCTTCTTTAGGAAAAAATATCTTTATGCAGTAGAATCTGATGTTCCATATGTGTACCAGATTACACCAATATATCCTACTCCATTATTTCTCTTAAATATTCCACTATTAGTGTAAGTCTTCCTTGTTATCTTTTTTCTAAGTTAACAAAATGGTTTATTTGGTATATTAGGTATGTATTATATTCCATATTCAGTTAATGTTACTTTGACTGAAAGTTGAAATTGGACCAAATCCATTGGTTCCATTGCAGTGGAACCTCATTAAATAAATAAATCCCAGAGAAGGAAGTTGTAATTTCTTCCTCCTCTATTTGTCACTATTATTGTACTGTGTATCAACAAAAAAGGCAGTAACATGTTGCCCACTGCACCTTCACATAGACCTATCGTCAAGATACACTGCCAAAATATCTACGTTCGGTATTTAAATTCTTCAGCTTCCAAGCAGTGTTTCAAGAACAGCAAGACGATGACTTTGGTTTGCCCTATGGCTTCTAGGAGTTGGGCTGATCCAATCTGTGTTTGTGATTATCAAATGAAGTCATCCACAGAAATCTACAGCAGAGTTGTCCACTATTGGATTTGTGTGTTCATGCTCTAAATGATGCCAAACCCAGTGGTATGGAGGAGAAAGCTATCTGTTAATAAAAGATTTGAGAGTCCCTTTAAATGTACCTGCACATACTACAAGCTAGAAAATGAAAAGCCATCTTTTATCAGTTGCTGCAGGGATGCTGGGTGCTAGAATATAGAACCTGTTTACAAAAAGAGAGAGAATGGAGTCCTTAAGAAAAGAAGTAGTCTTAGTCATGATGAAATCCCATTTTTCAGTTAACAGAAGAAGTTCCAGCAGTCTGACATTCCTTTATACCACTACAGCAGCAAAAACCCTGGAAATCATCACAGATTGCTGCTAAAGATGGAAGAAAAGCATTGTCATATCAGAGCTGTTAAAGGTTTGAATTGTACTGCTATGAACGAGTTTGGGTTTTTTAATGTTCTGTTGACAATATATATCTATAACTATTTTTGTCCCGTGTTTTTACAGGAGCAGGATAATAATTGCAAACAGAGCCTGACTATCTTCTACCTTACAAAGGAACAGAAAGAGGGTAAATGATGTGTAGTCAAGACAAGCATTTAAAATATCCAGGTCCAAACGCAGTGCATAGAAATACTTGCTAAAAGTTGTTTCAGATGTTTAGTCTGGTGCTATTAGTTTTGAATAAATTTCAGAAAGCATCATAAATTTTAAGGGTGCCATAAAGTACCACTATATCTGCTCCTAGTAGTTCTCCCACTTTCTTAAACTTAGTAACTCAAGTAGCTGTAGGCTAGTTACACTGGGGTTTATGACCCAGACAAAAGAACAGACAACACTTGCATAGAATTAATTTCAGGAAGAAATCAAAAAACAAGAATACAATTATAAGTCAGCTAATATGTTCTAACAGAGACTAGGTTCTAACAGACAAACCTGGTTATATTTTTTTATGTAAATAGGAGTTTGGTGATGTAAAAATTCGTGTAGTTGTAACCCATAATTTTTCTAAACATCTGATTTGTTAACACAGAATATTCTGGTTAGAGTTATTTAATAATGGTAAAGTATATGTTAATTGAATTTAAAACTGCCAAAATTATTAATCTGAGAATGTAGCTAAATCTTTAGTAAAAGGTGAACAAGGAAGTTCTGGAGCATGTCGAGAGCAACAGTTAGTGAATCGTGTCTCAACCACTTTCATCAGTGATCTGTAAACAAATACAAAATCATTTCCAAAGAAGTCTGTGAATTGCCTGTAATGATAAATAACAGTTTTAAGAAATTGTTTGAATGACTTTGTCAAGTTCATCTCTAAAATAAATTAAATTTTGTTATAACCAAATAGAAATGTAGATGTCTTGGAAACAAAGATGAGACTATGACTGAGACAGGTGAGAAGGAACAGGATTTGGAAAGTGAGGTCTGATAGCATATAGGAGATAAACATATAAATAAACTTCCGCTGCTGATATTAGTGGAAAATAGTCACAAAGGATCAGTGGATGTCGAAACAAAAACTACCAAATATTACCAAATATATATTTCTCTTTCCAGAACATTAAGGAAACAAATAACACATTTGCTCCTGCAAAGAGCAGTTCCCATTAAAAAAAAAAAAATCTGCACCAAAACAATTAGAATTCTCAAGACAAAAAGACTGAGTACTATGGTAACTGCCTTATTATGAGAAACGTGTGTGTATGTGTGAGAATTTGTAATCAATATTCATAGGGCAAGCATTCTTAAGAGGTCAATTTACTGGTGGGAAAAAAGAGAGACTCAAAGGAGGCAACTGAAGGAAAAACTGACTTCAAAATGGAAACTAAGCATTATTATGTATTAGCGAAATTGATTAATAAATAAAGCAAAATACCAAGAGAAATGAGGGATTTTTTGAGTCTCTGCATGTTTGACTCAGGTATATGCATGTTTGTAAGGATACACTTCAGTCAAACAAAGCTTTAGATCTGTATTCGGGCAGAACAGAATGCAATTTAATGTCTTGTGAAATGTAGAAGATGGAACAGAGCTAGATAAAATGGTTCCATCATGCTTAAATCTATGAATCCATGCAATACCTGTTCTGAAAAATAAAAATACGCTGGAATGAAACTAAAACCAGATTTTAAACTGCTATTTGTATTTACAAATGCGATTACACCAAAGACTCCTTCCAATACAGCTGAGCTCTCTCAGGTATTATTAGAGGATCATGACAGTAGGGGAGACTCTTGAGTCTTCAATGAGATTTAGACCAGGTCATTAATCCCCAGAATGTTTTTACCAGTCACCGCAGGGGTTATTCAGCTATCACCCAGACCAGCTATCTCATTCTCAATGGCTTTAACTGCAGGCTTGAGGGAAAATGGAATTCACAGCAAAAAAAGAATTTGCGGTCTCTAGAGAATCAAAACAGCACAGTTCCCACATTCAGAAGTATTTTAGATACTACTGCTATTGTCAACATCAGAGGAATTAAACAGGATCTCATAAAAGAGAGCAGTAGACATTTATCACCAGTACTTATAAGTGACATTTATATAGGTAATATAAACTAAAACTTTCCATTGTAACTTCACAAATCTAGCAACAAGGATCCATGTTCTGAGACATAGTTGTTAAATAAATAAATAAATAAAATTTCAGCTACAGAATGAGTTAATTGGTAAAAGGCACAGCTAAAGTTAAAGTATTTTAAAGAAAATAATTTCACTTCTCTCACCTAAGACAATGTTAAAATGAAAACATATTTTCAGAAGTCTTATTTTTGGTGTACACTGAAAAAGGCTGATGTGCTAAGAAGAGGCCAAAGTACTCCTGAGACTGTCATCCACTATTCAAAATTTTACTTATGTGAGACAGAACAATGGTTCTATGTTCAGTTCTGGCATTTACTGAACAGTTTTGGATGACAAAGCATTTTCAGAATATTTTCCATTCACTTCCATCTACATTACCATCCTGATGATGAACCATTATCATCAAAGTATACTGACTTTTCTTGGTAACTGCATTTCAAATTTCTGAAACTGGAAATTTTAAAATAAACAAGTCCCTAGCACCCTCCATTTATATTTCGCATTCTGTAACTTTATTTTTCCTACTAGCATCACATTTCCCACAATTCAGTATAGCTTTGCCATTCACTTCATTTTTTTCTCTTTATAATTCAGACACGTGCATTACATTCATCTGTAACAATCCTGTGAATTATGAAAACCTAGCAATCTGATAGCATTTTTAAACAGACAGGTGAGGGAAAGGTTTGCTTATTATTTAAAAATCTACTTATCCATAATGAACCTGATTTTGTCAGAGATACCAGAAAATACAATACTTTCTCTTAGGAGCTGTTTAAATTACCCATTTACAGAGAAATGAACTAGCCTTTCCCTTTCTGCCACAGATATTTTTTTCTCAAAGCACTGAAATGAGTTTTCCATAAATTTGGGATGTATTGAAAGTGAGATTCCAGAGAAAAAAAATTAAAATTTAGTTTATTGTGCAAAGTAACATTAAACCTCAAAAATTTTCACATGCACATAAACAATTGGTCAGATAAGTATAAAAGTGAATGATTACTTTGACTATTAAACTTTCTAGAAAATAAAATACATGCACTGGTAATGGAATCATGTTCTGTATTTCTTTTGTGGCTTTTGAAATTACTTCCATGTTCAAGGCAGTACAATTGTACTTTAATTTTAGAACTCAACTGTAAAATTCTCACTAAACTCTGAATAGCAAATCAACTCAATGTTTAGAAATGCTTTTATTTTGCGTTGATTTTTCTCTTCTGTGACATCACAAAGGAGAAAAGCCCAGATTAACTGACAAGCTAGTGAGAATTTGATCTTATTTTATTCCAAACACTATCCTAAGATTTCCAAAAGGGAGCTCTCTAGTAAGGAACCAAAAAAAAAAAAAAAACAAGTAAGTGTGTCTGCTTTATTCTCTTAAAGGAGGATAAAAGCAAAATAATTTTTAAAAATCTCATCAATGACAGAAATAGTTTATATCAGATCATATGGAAACACATTTACATTCACCAGAGATTATCTTTAGAACGTAACTTGTTACCTAATCAACAGGCTTGGAATTAAAATAGCTGTAGCATTGTGTTTAATGTGTGTGGGTGGGGTAAAAAAAAAGCCCACAATCCTATCTAAGTGGGTTTACCTATATAATTTTATTCCCTAATAATCCCTAATTTCATGCATGAACAAGAGTTTTGGGGACAATATTAAAACAAGTGGAGAAGAGTTAATAATGAGGCCCTTCCACTTCTAATATCAGTTGTCTAATGCTAGGAACTCCTCCCTGCAATGGAATTTTTTTAAAAACAGCAGCAGTTTTTTAAACTGCATCTAAAAAATTTGTACCTGTTAAGGTAATTTGTTCATGTCAACAATGTTATTTTTATTAGTATGTACCTTAGTCTTGCATGTAGTGAAATGCGTGTCTGAGCAAATTGAACTTTAAAATGTAAATATCTGCTACACCTAAATTTGAATGTTATAATTATGCAACTGGGGGTTATATGAGTATTTACACATGGACCAAATCTTAGGAAACCATGTTCAAACACCAAGGAACATAACGGTAAAACGCTTCCCCTTCAACACACAATATTGACCTTGCAGAGTCAATTACTTTTACAGGAAGGAAGATGACTGTATCTTTTGGATTAATTGTATTAGAAATAATTTGGTTTATATTCTGTCTTCCTTCACTTACATCTTTCAAGACACCAATGGTCATTCTAAAACCTTACTGCTAGTAGATACTAAAGCATTTGTTACAAGTTGTGTTCATTGCATGGCACGCGATTTTACAAATCCTGCTAAGGTAGCAGACCTGAAATTATTACATCACAAGTCCTGAAAAAAGTGTTTTGCATTGTTGTGGATATCTCTACATATTCACAGCACATCAGGTTTTCAGAAGATAAAATTACTTAACTAAAACACTTTGAAACTGGACGGTTGGCTACAAATACTTTGTTGTTAAGGCCAAACAAGTTTTAACCAAACATACACAAACTAGAGTTCATCAGGGTCTTGAAATTCGGCAAAATTCACAACACTTTTGTACAATTCAAAAGGCAAATGGAAGTGGTCAAGGTACTTCACATTACCAGATTACCACAAACTCTGCATGATCAAATAACTTATTTATCCTCAGGTGCCTTCCCAGAAATGTCTGAGCAGTAATTTTAATGACACTTAAAAAACCCCATGTTAAAGACTTTTTAAAAGACAATTAATTAGTGTTGCTAAGAGCAGCTAAGTAAAGATATCAACATTTAGATTATAAAATTGTCCTACATGGAAAATTTCCTGTGAAACATTTAAAGCATAGTAAACCTGTTTGTAACTGTACTCAGTGTCCTGTGGCTTGGAAGTGTCAGGCAGACTTGCAGTGCTACTAATTCTGCCTCTGGTATCCTGCCGAGTACTTAGCACTGCTGAATAAGCTTTTAAATAAACAGGAATACTAGATTTATTTCTAATAAATATGTAGTATTCATTAAAGTAAGATATTCAAAAGAAAAAAACAAACAAAACCAACCAACCAAATCAACCAAACAAAAAATGGGTGAAGTATAAACTCAGCAATGGATTTTTCTAAGCAAAGTGAGGTAAGAGGAAAGAAATGCCGAGTTAGACAAATAATAGGTAAACACCATTTATAAATCCCACTACCATTTAACAGAGGATAAAGAAAGACACTTGTTAACAGTGATAGTGATTTCTTTGGCACATTCAACTCCCAGCGTAGCAAGTGAATGTGTTCATTGTTCCTCCGCATTCCAGGCACAAGACAGCGTTGGGCAGGCTGGAGCTGATCTGGACCTGCTGGGCACTTCAGCAGGTGAGATCAAGTCTTGTGACTACCCTCCTGTCATGAGGGCCAATTTTGACTTTTGGTATATCTCAAGAACATACAGGAAAGAAAGGTCTTCCTCTCACACCCCCATCAACCACTGGAAAACACACTAATAGTTGCCATATGTAGATATCCAGTTCCTTTTTCCCTTTACATTCCCTTTGTGTGAAACACATCTATCATGAGGAAACTACCAAAAATTTACCAGCAATGTAAAAAAAAACGTTGATTAACAGAATGAATCAGGGATTTCGTTTTACTTCTAAATATACTGCAGTGACTTTTTGGATACCATTAACTGAACTTTATTTTTTTAAATCCGCTATCTACACAAACTCATTTTCATTTATTTAATGTTTCATTGTTTTAATACTGATTAAAGGCAAGAGTGTGGGCGACGTATTTTTATACTTCTCACAATACTTACGAGTCTTTCGAGCGGAATCTTCGACAAAGAGAGAAGAAATATCTTCATCCACCCCTGCTTCATTCTTTGCAATGCAAGTGTATGCTCCTGTATCTTCATAGCGCACATTGCTAATGTGAACCTCACTACCATTTGCTGAAAGGAGAGGAGAAAAATCAACATGCAGGCATGCTAGTGCTTTCAGATTATAAATTCAGAAGGGCTTCTCTGCTTACACTAATTAAACCATTTTCATTCCTGAGTTCATAACTTGGAGCCATGCCAAATTAGTCCAAAGGTATTCAACTGGCTAGTGAATTACACGCACTATTTCATCTCACAGATATCCGGAGCGCCTCAGCTGATTTTGCACTTCAGAGCCAAATATCAATCTGAGGTTTTATATATATTTAAATGACTATGGGTTTTTTTTTTTTAATTGGGTAAATATTGGGTTTTTATTATGTTGGATTTGGTCACTTAACACCATCATTTCCTTTATACAAAATAACCCACAGAACATAACCAGGCCAAACTTTCAAAGTAAATAAAATTTTTCATAAAATTATTTTTTGCTCCTAACCAGAGGCACCTAGTTACTTTTGGCCTTGAAATTTTTCACCTACATCAATGTAGAAGCTTATGGAAACCTCAGGAACTGTACGTCAGCTTGTGCAGGAATGTCAACAAACAGTCCAGGTTTCATGGGCAAAGATCTTTTAAATAATGTGATGTGAATAATGATGTGAACAATGATTAATTGAATTTTAAGTATATTATACTTGTTCAGTTATAGGAACTACAGAAAAACCTGCATTTTAGGTATTCTAAAGTATGGACTAGAAGGGGCACTCTCACAGTGTAGCACCCTTTTAACTTGAAGCTAGTGCAGAGATAGTTTAACTCAGAAAAATCTTGGGGAAAATGTACTGAGATTTTCAAAATTTTATTTCAAATAATTAAATGCTAGAAAATGGAATTAAATGTATTTCGCTTAAAGAAGAACCCTTTTAATTTATTTATCATAAATACACGGAACAGAGAAGAAGGGAAAAAAAATTCCCTCAAATCCCTAGAGGAGAAATTAAGAGAATGCTGCTATGGAAAAGGAGTTCATCACTTTCTACTCATAGTGGAAAGTTTTTCTGCAAGATTATTATTCACAAATATCCAGGACAGTTGTCCATGAAAGAACAGAGGTCTAAGACACCTGCAGGTAAAGTAACTCTTCAGAGAAGCACTTGCCATGTCTGTCCCATTGCTTCTTACAATGAAGGCCGAGTGCTGTCCTATCCTAACTGCACATCCTGGTTTTGTTAACGAGGGAAAGTTTTGAAGGGAACACTAGTAGCAGGAGATTTTTTTCCTATGGCTGATCAAAAATCACCAGAAGGCTGAAGAAGCAAGGAAATTTTATGCTGGACAGGTCCACTGATTTTGCTGAGCCCTGAAGATTCACAGAAATTAGTTGTTGATTAAAGGTAAGACTTCCCTTTAGTTTTGCATGGGGTTTTTTTGGCTTTTGGGGTTTTTTGCAGGTTTTTGGGGTTTGAGGGGTTTGGGGGGGCGGGGGGGAGACAGGGTTTGTGTGTGTGTATGCAGTGTCTTTGCTCTCCCACAGAGGTCTGCTGATACCCTTCAGAAAACAGCACATCCATTTCACGTATTTATCCTCCAGTCCTTCCTGTCATCAGGTCCCCAAATCTCATTAAGATTCTTATCAGTTCTGGTTGGGACCAGGTCTTGGACTGTCTGCTCCACTCAGAAGAGCATATTGGAATTTTCTTGTAACCCTGCCAGTAAATACAATGATTATTCTAACAAAGAGAAAGCAGAGAAGGTAAGCGTCTTGGGGAGTAACTGAAAGACATCACATCTTTTGAACTGTTTTAGCTTAGACTTCAAGCCTTAGAAAAACTATGGGAAAAGGGCAGCTAGTATGGAAACGATGCACGGATGAAACATTAGCAATCTGTAGAAAACAGTAAATACACCCCTTTACCTTGAAGAGTTAGCTGTTTGGACAACTTTGGAGTGATGTCAATTCCATTCTTCAGCCAACCAAGCTGTGGGTTGGGAATACCTTCAGCGTGGCACCGAAGGCTAGCTGTCACACCTGGCTCCCTTGCCTGGCTCTCTGGATAGACTCGGATAACTGGTGGAACTGAATGCAGAAAACAGTTACAATTCAGTGAAGAACATTATCCCCATTTTAAGAAAAATAATTACAAGCAATTCAGAAGACCCCTGCAGCTATATATAACAACACACAGATGTGGTATTAGTCAGATATTCAGTGACATTCAATGCAGAATTCTGTCTCAGAAAAATTACAAAGCAGAAAAAATATTCAGTGAGAAAAACCTCTTTTCACTGCCTCTGGTATCAAAGAAAAAAGCCTCAATTCTAGTTCAGTTGTTTGTGGTTGAGTAATAAGACTTTTATTTTTCCTTAGATTTCTTTATAAAATATGAATAATGTACAATTAGTAAGCCTTGTTATGCTGTACAGAGATTGTAATTGTCCTGTTTCACAAACCTTAACATTTCATCTCCACCTTTTCCCTCTTTCCAAAACATCTATAAACAATCCATTCTACCTGCACAAAACTTGTTCAGGTTTATAATTTTTTATACCTGTTCAGACAGGACCTTCTGTACCCATGATACCACTTTCCATCTTTACCAAATGGACACATCACTAGCTTATGTTCAACCTGACTTTGCTCTGAAGTCCTTTTCTGCCAAGATGCTTTCCACTAGGTGGTCCCCAGGATATACTGGTGCACGGGGGTTGTTCCTCCCTGGGTGTAGGACTCTAGCTCTCATTGAACTTCCTAAATTCCTGCTGGTTCATTTCTCCATCCTGTCAAACTCCCTACAAATAGCAGGAAGATTCTGTAGTCTATCATCCACTCCCTCCAGTTTGGTGCCATCTACAAAACTGTTAAAGGCAGAACTCTGCCCCATCATTCAGATAATTGATTAGGATATTAAACAAGACATGTATCCTTCTGGACAAAATGTCCACACAGCTGGATAACCATGTTACCTAATGGGTGAACAACTGGCTCATTGGTCAGGAACAAAGAGTTACAGTGAACGGGGTAATATCTGGCTAGGATGCAGTCACTAGTTGGGGTTCCACAGGGCTCCATCCTCAGCCCAGTTCCCTTTAACATCTTTATTAATGACTCGGACACAGGACTTGAAGGAGTATTAAGGAACTTTGCTGAGAACACTAAATTGGGAGAAGCTGTTTACTCTCTCGAGGGCAGAGAGGTCCTGCAGAAAGATGGGCGATCACCAACTGTATGAAGTTTAACAAGGCAACATGCCAGATTCTGCAGCAGGGATGAGGCAGCCCTGCTTGTGTGTATAAACCAGGGAATGAGGTGCTGGAGAGCAGCGCTGTAGAAAGGGACCTAGGGGTCCTTGTAGGTGCCAGCAGTGCCCTGGCAGCCAGGAGGGCCAAGCGTGTCCTGGGGTGCATCCCACTCTGCTCTGCACTGGGGAGGCCTCACCTCGAGCACCAGGTGCAGTTTTGGGCACCACAATACACAGAAGACATTGAGCAGTTAGAGAATGTCCAAAGCAGGGCCACAAGGATTGTGAACGGTTTTGAGGTGAAGCCATTTGAGGAGTGGCTGAGAGCACTTGGTCTGTTCAAACTGGAGGAGACTGAGGGGTGACCTCATTGCAGACTACAGCTTCCTCGTGAAGGGAAGAGGAGGGGCAGGCACTGATCTCCTCTCTGTGGTGATAGTGACAGGACCCGAGGGAATGGCATGAAACTGTGTCAGGGGAGGTTTAAGCTGGGTATCAGGAAAAAGTTCTTCAACCAGAGGGTGGTTGGGCTCTGGAACAGGCTCCCAGGAAAGTGGTCACAGCACCAGCCTAACAGAGTTCATTAAGTGTTTGGACAATGCTCTCAGGTACATGGTATGACTGTTGGGCTGTCCTGTGTAGGACCAGGAGTTGGACTCAATGATCCTTATAGGTCCCTACCAACTCAGCAGATTCTGTGACCCTATGTATAAGACTAGTCTTATGAGTTTCTTTATTAACAAATGTAACAATTGTTGACATCAATTTTCCAAGGTTTGAAAACTTGCTGCAGTATATGCTTACCAATTAAAAACCTTCTACATATCACATATCAGTAGTGTCAGTGACATCACAATGGACATATTCCTATCAGTAATCAAGTTAAGCAACATTTAAAAATCCTTCTATGTAAATTTTTTTTGATGAATAACTATTTATCTTATCCCTAATTTTTTATAGAGAGAACTTGCTTGAGGTTGTTTCTAACAATAAAAAAATATTAACTGTAATAGGATTAAAGAAGCATATTTCCTAGTCGCCAAAGTTTTGTTTAATGCAGCTCTAAAAATGTGGAATACTTAGGCTGTGTCACAAAACACAGCTGGGTAGAGGACGAGGTATCAGTTGATAATGAAAGAAGATAACAAGATCAAAAATTAACTGCTGTCTGTTTTGGCATGAGATTAAATATTTTCAAATCCTATTGAACTATTTACAAGGAATGTCTCAGCATGCTGTCCCATTAGATCATAGAAATGCCTTACATTTCCACATTGCAAGAAATACACAAATGTACTTTATCTCAGATAGGATGCAAAAATCAGTAGGTTCCAGGGATATTTTAAACCCAGTTAGAGAGGATGGTCTTTTCAACATAACCCCAATATGCAAATTGCAAAAATGTAATATAATAACATGGGAGAAGGTTAAAAATTAGATAATATGGCTTTTAGTCTCTTAGACTACCAGCTGAGAGAAAGAGCACATAAAAATCAGAGATTTAAGGCTTATATTGATTTTCTGAAAAGGACTGTGCTTTCATGGAAGTGGATCTTTATTTTCCTCTCAAGCCTGACATTCCCACTCCTATTTCCTCTCCATTTCTTCCCTGTTCTATCTCCTCTTGCATAGCATCTGTGTGCTCCATGCTGAGACCTTGCCTTCCTCACTTCTCAGTTCTTCAGACTGGGCCCTGCTTGACTGCACATTCAGTGGTCTGAACATTTTTTGGCACCTCAGCTCCCAGTCTCAGTCTGCCTCACTTCCTAAAATCCAATTTTCATGTCTGCCTGTTCAGCATTTCTTGACACAAGGTCCTTTAGGTAGTCTACCTCATGTTGTAGATTTCCCACTGCAGCAAAGCCAAATGGCTTATTCTTCCACATTGTCTCTGGAAAAGCAAGGACCTCCACTTCCTTAGAGACAGAACTGCCATCACTGAACACTCTCAAGCATCTCAGCAACAGAAACAACTTTTAGGACCAATGGCAAGGAATTGCAATTAATTGTGTTCTGACTACATACACCAGGATATTTCTTGTCTCTTCTTGTGTCAGTGAAATATTCTCGTTGCATATAAAACCTTATGGGTATTTAACTACCACACCTTGACAGACTTCTACGGACCACATGAGAAGATAATTTTTTTTTACAGTCCAATTTCAAAGAATTTTCATTTAATAGAAAAAGGAATTAATTAGTTTTATTTGGGCAAAAGGCATGCAATATTTTGGAAGCAATATTATTGCTAAGAAAGTTTTAGAAAATACTATAACTGGAATCAAATTCTTCCCAAACCTACAAATAAAATCTCACCCTGCATGACAAAATGCTCTTGTCACCAAATTAACTACCTAAGCATTGTTAGGAGATGTGAAAGTAAGGAGAGGACCTACTCAAATGAACGTATGTCTGAGTTTTCTTTTACTACCCCTTTTTTTCTATAGGAGATCCTGTTCCCTTTAGCACTGTTTTCCCAGGCACAGAGGTTCTTGCATGAAAGTAGGGCTGATTCCTTTCCCGATCTTTCCTCTATTTGCTGCCATTTTCCTCTTTCCTCAGCAACTCTGTGTCTTATAGGTTATCTATACAACTAGTAATGTTTTTCAACCCTTGTTTTGTGTTATAATTTTTATTTCATATAACCCTGAAGCCTATTTCTAATATTCCACTAAGAAAGAACTGTGCAACTGAGGCATGCAGACAACTGAAATACAAGTGCAGTTGTGGGCTCAGTCTAAAAAGCTAATTTGATGTGACAAGTTTGAGGTAAAGTCTTTGGGGTTCGTTTGAATCACCTTTTTTGTTGTTGTTGTTGTTTTATGTTTTGGTTTCTTTGTGTAACTGACCATAAGTATCACCAGAAATGAAATTTTAAGTACACAATTAAAGTGATTGTTCACACTGACTTTTAAAGAGATATGTTCTAGCATCTTAACCTAAAGAAGCTTCCTTTGCAAGGGAGATTACATATAACCATTACATAGGTTAAAAAGGGAGGGAGGACACTGCATGTTTGTATTCAGCAGAGTACTAGATAACACATAATTGAGTGAATTCTATATCCCCTGTCTTTCAGTTCAGCAAGCAATGTGAGACTGTTGGTTCCAAATATGGTGGATATGTAACTACTCGATACCTCTAACATTTGCTATAAAACCTCTTGAGTATTATTTCATTGGGATCTGATGGGTGAGGGGAAGGGAGAAACTGGTCTATTCAAGCAGTCTTGAATCCAGGGAGAATGTATGTGTTTAAAAAAGAAACAGGTAATATCTGTAGTGAACTAGGTTCTTCTATTGATATAGACAGTAACCCTTCTATTAAACTTAGGTACTTTGGAAAAACAAAGCTGGCAAATGATTTTTCAGATATTATACATTCCCAATTTACATCTGGCTGAGGGACTGGACTCTCTTTACCTTAAGGTATCAAAACTGCTGATCTTAATTAATATCACTGATATATTAGAAGAAAAATAAAGATCAAACGGAGAGACTCAAATTCATTTAGTCATAGAGTCTGAGTCGTATAATTTCAAAATTGTACGCACTGGAAGTTCTAATTATTATGCAAATACTAATAATTAAGATTGTTATGAAAGAGCTACTCCTTCCTGATCACCTTTTTTTTGTAGTTTATATGAAAAAGTGTTAAATATTAACCTATAGCATTGCTTACAATATTTACTTTATCATATTATTTGTAAAAGAGTAGACTGATTTTTTCACTATAAAACAAGTCTTTTACAGTGCTCATTAGTGCTCATTTTTAACTGCTGTATTTTAAGACTCCGTACATACATATAAATACAGCACATGTAATAGTGCTGTATTTTTAAGACTCCAAAGGAAGCTCATTATTTTTTACTACTGTGCTAGATAATTCAAAACTAAAAAAAATCTTAGATTTTGGTCTTAAAAGTAAATCAGATATATATATGATACAAGCATACTAGCCTAAAATACGTGATTTTTTTCTAAAAATATATAGCTGTACATAAATGGAAACCAAGAAAGAACTTAAAATCTAATTACACTGTTTTCATTGAACCTTCACATTAGATCTTTGCGATCAACGTAGTCTCATTATCCCATTAACCTTTTGACTGACTCTCCAGTTAATGCAAGTATCATTATATTAATTAGTCATTATCACAGCTCCAAGTACTGACCATCATGCCTCTGCTTAAGAAGATTATTCCTTAGAAGTAAGGATCTAAACTGTAGAAGAGCTGTTCATTTGACCTTTAATCTCAGTGGATTTAACTCCATTTATCTACAGCATGCACAGCAAATAATCCCATTGCTCGAAAGGCCTCCTTTTCCTGTTTCATGCTCCCCAAAATATCGACATCCAAAATCATTTAGGAAGGTACCATTCCAGTGCCAGCTTTTGGAATAGCAGCTATCTGATGTTTACAGTGGTTTCCAGATGAAAGAAAACAATTTCCTGGAGCACACTTTATCACCAGAAAAATTTACATTTGTCTCCTGCACCTTTCTCAAATTATATTTCTTGATTTTCTAGTCTTGCAGAAAACCTTCAATTTAAGTGGAGTTTTGCCTCATTATGTACTGAGCTGAGCCAAACATGGAGGATCTTATTATTTTAACTCCTGCTATGCACCTCTGGGGGATTATTTACACATTGGGATTGGTAAGGAATGTGTTGATAAGAATATAATCTTGTTGATAATTTAGGGTAAACCAAAGCCCATAAAACAGCAGAGAGTGTTGGTCAAGAACCCACTAACATGTTCAGCTTGCCAATAACTCTGCTATGTCTGCAGGAATTAAAATATTAATAAACTGCACTTCAGTCTTCTCACTTATTTAGCCACTAGTTGCTACCTGGCTTTTTAAATGACAGAAAATAATCCCAGAATAAAAATTTGGAGGAAAAGATGTTGATGCCATGTATTAGCTCAGGGACAACACTATGTACAATGTGTTGTGGGTCAGGAGGGGAAGAAGTTATGGAAAAAAAGTTGAAATATACGGATTAAATAAATACTATAAGCCAGCTGCCCGGAAAAACATAACAGCAGAGACAATATGCTTATAAAACTGCAAACAAGCACTAAATGTCAAAGTAATTTAAAATGTGAGAATATTAACAACAGAAAAGGGGAAAAAGGCTATTAAAAGAAGAATGAATCATATCAAAAGCCACAATAATCTTGGAAGCTGTATTTAAATGTATGTAAATGAAAGATAAGAACTTGATAAGAAATAAGAAATGTATATAAATGAAAGATAAGAACAACAGAAAATACTTCAGCATTCTTGAATGAGACGTCAAAAAAAAGTTAATGTTATAACGGTTTATGCAACTGGTTAATAACTAAAAAGAATGTAACATATAATACATATCCGACATAATAATATAAAATATAGACATATAATATATGGCAGTGGCCAGGAAACTAGGGCTAGAGTATGCCTCAGGAGAGCAATAGACCCTCTTAATGCAAAGAAACTCTGGAGAAGATTGAGGTCAAACATGATTCTGGATAGGATTAAAAAACAACATGGAATGACAAACACTGGTAGTTTACTGCAGAAAGGGAGGCTTAAGAGTCAAAGATAAATATGAATTGAAATAAAATGAAAGCACTTGGAAAAAAAAAAGACATTAGACCTTGCTGGTGATAAAGCAGACCCTTCATCAGTGGAAAAGAACTGCTTAAAATAATTTAGGAAATAAATTGCATATAGGAAAAACAGCTAGGACAGGGTATACCAGCTCTAGAGAAGGTAAAGGCCTGTCTTCAGGGCACCAGTAACAAAGCATTTAAGTCCTCTGGATTATCTTTACACCTTTTAATAGTTACTATTGATATGGAAGCAATAAATTAAAATTATTTTGTTTCATTATTTTTAAGGTTATGTGAGGGGAACGATGAAGAAAAAAATATCTTTTTCTCTTAAGCTGTAACACAATGCAAAAAAAGTAAAACAGCAACAACAGCTCTGCTTAACAAAATCCAAGTTTCTTATGACTTGATAATTAGAACATTTTTCCTTACCAGTCACTTGCAGAATATGAGTTTGATAGAGACTATCATACCCATCAGCAAAGCAGGTGTAATTTCCCATATGAGTTGTGGTAACCTTAGTGATGTACAAGGACCCATCATCTCCAAAATCCTACCAGGAAAGATTAAAAACAAGGTTATCATAATTAAGCCCACATCTCTACAGTGATTATACTCATCATCTTGGCAACAAAGCTGTGATGCAAATTTCAGACATCACAAATATCAAATCAGAATATCTGACAGTAATCTGAAAGTCAAGTATTATTCTTGTGAATGGTGGAGTTGTTAAATCTTGCTATATATACTGTGACTGTAAAAAAAAACCACAACTTTTATTTTAATAATTAGTTAAACTCTGCAGAAGCAATATGTTTATTTAGCTATGACAGTTATTTGCAGAAGAAAAGCTGTTGAGGATTGGATGTGACCAGAGGGAAAAACTAAATCTCTGCAAAAATTAACAAGCTAAATGACATCCTGTGGAAGTGTTGTCATCCCTTGTAATGAACAGACACCCCATAAAAAAAAGAAAAAAATCCTCACTTTTCTTCAGTTCTTCTCATTAGATTCAGTGATACGTTACCAAAGCACTATTGCTGTAAACTGATTTCAGGGATCTGGGATTCCTGAAACCAAGTGTTTGTGGTCAAGACCAACGCAAAGGTAGCTTTTAGTACATCATCATCGTCTACGCCTTTTGGCACCGGATCCCATGCCAGCTCAGCAACAGGTCCGTATTTTCCCCCGTCTTTCTTTTGCTGCTGATACAGTCCTGAAACTCTGTAGACATTCATATCTCTCACCAGATCCAATTCTGGGATGTCCTTCCTTATCTGCACATTCAAAGAGAGTCTCCATGTTCTTCCTGGGTCACCTGTTGATCCTTACACCTTTTTCCTTTTGTTTGAATTCCGTCAAGAGCTCCTTGTTCATTAATACAGACTTCTGGCTGCTTTTGATTTACTGTTCATTGTGAAAGCCTGTTCTTGAGATAGAGGAGGTCATCCTTGAAGAGCCCTTTTGTTTTCAGCATGATTTCCTATGGGATTCTTCCAAGCACACCCTTGAACAGGCTAAAGTCTCTTCTCCTGAAGTCCATGGTTGTATTGGTTTTTGCCCCACTGTCTCCTCTTAGGCTCCTCGACCCTGCCATCTCATAGTCACTGCAGCCAATGTTGCCCTCACCTTTATATCTCCAGCCACTTCTTCCTTATTTGTTTCTTCACAAACTTTGTAACCTTTTCTATAAATTCCTCATTGAATTGAAATTGAAGACTTTATCAAAAGCTTGCAAAAGCAAAAACTTCAGCTACAATACCTCACTGAGGAAGTCCATAAGTTGCATAGTAGAAGAACTTTGATAGAAGATATTGCTATGTGCTGCCTTACTCTTACATTCTATGCTTTGGATATTGTAATTGACAAAATACTGGGCTACATTAACCTCTGGTTCATTGTGACTATACTTGCATTCCCCCATGATCTTACCTATGGCTTTCCCAATTTATTGGGGTTTATTTTTTTCAGTTCTCACTTTCCAGTTTTTGTTCTTACCCAGAGAACATAATCTCATAGTTCATTCAAGATGACTTTCACTATAACATCTTGAGTCTTTATGTAGACTGACATTTAAGTGAGAAAACTGAAACATCTATGAAATTCCCATTAATTTCTCAGTTTTCTTTCTTTAAATACACTCAAAATATTGTTCAAAAAACATATGTCTCACTATATTTCTTCATCCAAAGACGTGTGGGAAACTAAATTTCACACTGCACAACTCTGTGCTTCCAATGATTCTGCTAGTTGTTCCTTGGAAGAAGAAAACAACCCACCTAAAAATTAACCTGCCAGGTAAAACTATCAATAACTTCACTTTCTTGAGATAAGTATAGGTCTCTATTAGCACTTCGGTTACACAGAAAATATTTCTACCAAATCTTCAATATACCATTACATGTTACCACTGCAAAGATCAAAAAAGGGACCCTCTTAAGACTTCATTTTTACATTTGATAATGCAAACCAATACCACTGGATTTCCCTTCAGAATAACCCATCCGACTAACTTCAAAAAACTTTCTTATTGGATGTTTTGATCTTTATTTCTTTATAAAATACATGAAGCAGAAGATCAATATACTTTTTCCCCCTTATCAGCTGAGCACATGTTTTCAAAGCGTTCCTCTTCAACAACATTATAAGTGGAAGATGAAAGAACAGCCATTCAAAAGAGCCAGACTACAGGTACTTACATTTTATCTGGAAAATGGATATTGTTATTGATGTCTAGAATTTTTTGCCTAATCTCTGCCAAATTTATTTGTGAACAAAATAGGGCATAGGATGGAGTGTTTAAAAATTCAGCTGCTAGGCTGCAGTTTGGAGACAAGTTTACTTTACCATTCCTTATGCTAAATTATTAGACATTGCTTTGAAGCACACTTACCTGTTACAGCCTTTTAACTGATTCATTGCGGCACATGATAACTTTAGGTAGCACAGCTATTTTCTAAGTAAATGGGTGTCTGTGTTATGTTTTCTCCCTTCTTTTTCATAGAAACAATGGATGAAACACCCCTGTGGTTATTTTACATTGGTATTTCAATACAATTCACAAATGATGACACTCATGAGAGTTAGAATTTTATGGATAGCATTTTTTGTTGGTAGTAGTGAGTTTTTCCTGGTTGGTTGGTTTGGGTTTTTTTTTACAACTACAAAATAAATGTCCCTAGCTTATTGTTATACCGAGTTCAATGTTCGTTTTGTCAATTAAAGCAAGCTACTCAATACAAAGTGAACTTAATGTTGTAAGCAGCATTTGAAAAGGGATGGTGAAGTACAAACAGAACTATTTGACACTGCATGTTGACAGGCATTTAGTATTTTATTGAATAATTCAAAAGCTAAGTAATTAAGAAAAACCTGTATCTATACTGACGCACAAACTTCTTTGAAACAGAACCTTCATACATAAGCAGCAAAAAAATACAGAAAAGTGGTTTTTTACCTTTTGGAAAATATATTTGATGACAGTAAAGAAATTGCTACAAGCTCAATTTTTGTTCTCCTACTGTTCAAATAGGAATGGCATGGTACTTCTAAAATTACATTGAGAAACTCTAATTATTTTTGTCATACTTAAAAAGATAAAATTGAACAATTATCTTAACAATGATTCCACTGCAATTCTGCTCTCCTGAAGAACCTGACATTTTACAAATCATGATATATGTTATGAATAATGAGCAAAATAATATGAAAAGAAAACTGTAATTTGATAGTGAATCTTTGTTTTGGTCTCCTACTGCTTAAAAACAGAAACTAAAGGTGATTTTTGGTTTTGAATCAGCAATTATTTCCTTGGAGTTTATAACTTGTGTCATACGCTAACACTTTCCATATGAGAGAATTTATGACCGTTTGCCAATACTTCTTCATTAACAGCTGTAGAAAGACTGTTCCCAGCTTTCCCCCCACAGAAGAACATATAATGTTCAAACAGACTGCTTGAATTTGTTCATCAACACAGAAGCTAGGAGTGGTTTTGGTTTGGTTTGTGGCATTTTGTTTTTGGTATTTTTTTCCCAGCATTTTTTGCCAATATATTGCTATCTTAAATAACTTTTTGTGGTTTTTGGCTTTGTATAAATAATAATTTTAAAAAATCCAATAAGGAAAAGAACATAGGCTGTGCGAACTGAAGATCTGAATTCTTACTTGCATTATCCTCAAACAGAAAAAAAATTATAAAAATTATTTATTCTTAAATAAAAATTATTTATTGTTATTAAAAAATAGTCCTTAATAAATAGAATTAGACAACACCAAATATTTTTAATTCATAGCTTTTCATATTACCTTTATTTCTATTTGCAGTCTTTAAAAAATTCTACAACAAAGGAAAAAATTAATTTTTTTTTTTTTTACTGATGGTTAGCAGAGTCATAATAGTTCAGTTATAATGATAACACAGTCTGTGTGGGGGCATTTCCCTTCTTTTTAAAGAAAGGAAAATCATTGTTTTCTAATGGGAAAAGGCAAAAAACCCCACATCATCTGTCTCTGAGCTGATCAGGCTGAAAATTTGAAGCTAAGAATTAAAATTTTGTATTGGTTTGCTAAGGGAAAGCTGCATCAATAATTGCACCAGATATTTTCAGAACAACAGTTGTTTGCTTGTAAAACACAGCCAGTATACATACTCCCCTTCATTTGCTGTACATCACTCCAAGCTTTCTGCATTTTATTTCAGTCAGTTCATGGAATTACCAGTAATACCAGTGCCACATTCTTGCTCGTATTTTACATATTCTTCAGTATCTCTAACTTCCTTTATTACAAGGACACAGAGAGCAGATAGCCTTTTGAGGGTTAACTGAAAACATTTTTAAAAAAAATTATTTATGTATGGTTGGTTTGCCAGATAAACTCAGCTCAGGCTTTTCGTGCTAATGTCGATGTTACAACTCCTATTTGCCAAGTAATCAGTTTCTCTGTTCATATTAGCAAAGCAATGCAACTCTGCAGTTTGCTACTGACTGTCAGAAAGAAATTATATTCCACAAAGAAATCTGAAAATAATTGCACTTGGCAGAAATCCAAGACGGTTTTTTTAAGTTTTCCGTCTAGATTAAGAGGGAAAACAAAACCTACATTTCATAAGCACAAGTTTTGCATGCCTTCTCTCAGTCTCGTATTGTATAGCTGCAATAAGAACAAATCAGGAATCTAGTGTAACTCCACTGGTTGAAAAATCAGCCTGATAGAAAATTGCAAATCATGCCAAAGCTTAAAGAAGGAAAGCACACAGTCTAACATAAGCACTAGTATAGTAACATATAGCACTAGTATAGTAGAAAGCAACAGGATCTTGAAAGAAACCCTGTTCTGAAAACTGTAATACCAGACACCAGTTCGTGACTATTAATGCAGGCTAGTTTTAGCCAAAGGAAATTAATCTTCCTAAGCTTCTTTTGCAGTCATTTGAGAAAGCTCAGGGTAGCAAAATCCTTTCATGGGACCGTTCAGTGGATCTGTCATTGCTCACTGTTTTAGCTACCACCCACCTCTCTCTGCTGACCATGAAAACAAACTTCCTAACTACAGTAAGACATTCCAAGCGTTTCACTGGTTCCTCTTTTCTTGACACTGGGATGAACGGAAAGAAAAAAGCAAATAATGACTTAATTTTACAAAGGCTGTATCTCATTACTGCAAAATAGCTTTACTAGCCTTACTCTACCAATGACTGGGTAAAGCAGTGATCACTTGGTAATTCAGAGCATCTAACTAAATCTCCAATGCTGAGAAAATCTTCATGCATACCTTCCTAAGCCTGTATTACAACTGCTCAATGCAGAGGTCACCCTCTAGTCTCGCTTCCTAAAATAAGACTTTGTAATGCGTGAGCCCAGGCCGCTGGTTGAATTGAGCATGATTTGGCTGCATTCAGCAAATCTGAGAAAAAGATTATTTCTCTGACTATAAATGAATATAATAACACCGTACCTGTTTAAATAATTAACTAAGTGTGTATGACTTTCCCTTTATTCTCTGAGATACAGTAAGGACTGCAATTTCACTTCATGAGGAAACACTAACAGCTAATAATTGGTAATATCCATTATTCTACAGAAAACAGGAGACTGCTTTGTGCTTTTCAAAAAAATGTTGATTAAAAATTTGTTTTGCTATTTTGAATTCTAATAATGTTCAAGCCTCCTAAGAACCTGAAGAGGGATGACACAGAAAAGTGACATAAAATGCCTCAGTGCTAGATCACCCCTGAGAATAATGACTTTATTTGATATGTAGATGTGTAAAGAGAATTTGGATTTTTTTCTTGTTTATGGCAGACACTAGACATAAATGAGAGCTTTGCCAAAGTACTAGAGCTCTTGAGGCTAGCCATAAAACATCACTAACCTTTTACTTCCCCAAAAACTGTGTAATTTTATGCTATCTTGTTATGAATCTGCCACAAGGACTTCAAATTTATTTAGACATTCAAAATCTCCAACTGAGTAGATGCAGTATATTTTAAATGGAAAATTCAGCATGCTCTGATACAGCTGTCTTTTTTATTGCTTCCTGTTAAATAGAGATCTTCAGAATGCCTCATATAACATTTAACTTTCACTCCTTTTTAACAAAACAAATTGTTATATAATCAGATTTAATCGGATAAATCTATTTGACATTAATTTCTCATATATTTCTCAAGTTAACCTCATAACCAATGAGATGAATCGTAATTACCCAATTACCAAAGTTTATTGTGATTCCCCCAAACTGTTATTATTCTATTTTTTTTAAATCAGCTTTAATTGTAGATGTATTTATTATTACACTTCAAGCTAGCTCTGCGAAGAGAAACTAGCTTTGCACTATGCAGTTTACTTGGATCATATTCCAAAGTGAGTCTCACTGTTAAGAAGCCCCAGAGAAGCACAAGTACTGATGTAATTTACCCTTTAAGGTGACTCAGTTTAGAGTTAGATTTGTGGAATAAGCTTTTAGCATGAGCATTCCCATTTCTACTTTCCCTCTTTAAAGACATTTTATTTGTAGAAAGAGTGCAAAGAAGTCACTGAATACTTCCTAAATTTTTCTGATTCTGAAAATATCATACTATATGATTACATTTTGCTAAGATTTAATTTTTTCGAATATTTAGATTACAAACTATTTAGTTTTAAATTTATAAAGTTTATTGGAGTTTTTGATCTTCTTTTTGCATAAAACACTGGATTTCAGTTTTAGTTTCATGTGTCCAAACCCCTTTTCTTATGTTGACAAAATTTCGTATCTTTGGTTCCTGAACTGCACTCATCTTAAAGTAAAAGAACTCATCTTATTTCATAGAAACAAATTTCTCCAGCTGTTTCTTTACAAACTCAAGAGAACCTACAAAAAAAAAATAAAAATAAAGTAAACAAACAACCCTTAAATTTTTGTATTACACAAATTTTCATCCAATTACTATCTAGTCCATCCCATGTATTTATGAACTACCCGGGAGTGAGACAGACAAGTAGATAGAGTGTCTTCAAGGATTATGCAATCTACAAAAGCCCTGCGGGATAAATTTTGGTTTGTTACAAACTCCTTTTTGTACATGTGATAAACCAATAAACAGACAAAAAAATACCTTTTCAAACAACTTTCAAATATCTTGCAGAGAAAATTACCTAAACCAAAAAAGATAGAGATTGGTTGGGAATCCCCTACTACGTGGCAGCTGAGGAGGATATATGGGGGAGAAAAAAAAAGAAAAAATAAACCTAGTACCTTAAAATGATTACAAAATCAGAATGATTCACTTTAGCTCATTCTTAGCATGCAAGGCGGAAAAAACTCATATTATAACTTGCATAGTTTTCTTCAGGCTGATCTCTCCTTTTAAACGCAGCATTAATGTATGAACTGAGGACAACAGTAGAAAGAAAACAGACCCAGTCACACATTACTTGGATTATCAATACTATGCCACTTGTGTCAGTTTGCAATCAAGTATGTTATATAAGAAAAGGACATATAAACACTTAGAAAGATTTTGAATTTAATTCCCATATGAAACATTTTTTTCATTTAAACACTTGATTACATACAACAAAGTGAGTGACATCCATTCTCTGTCCATCCTTTGCTCTTTTCTTATAAAATCAAAATATTGGCAGTTTGAATGCCAGCACAGCAGCTTCACTTAAGGGTTTAGCCAAGATTGACACACTCAATACATCTGAAATATTTTTCTTAAAGCCTTTTAAGTAAACAGCAAATTCCAGTCAACCTGAACTAAGCACTTGGTATGAGCTGGAGTACTACAAATAGATGCTGAATTTACGCTGATAAAATATCGAAAGCTGAGAAAATTTACATTTAATACCAATCTTAGTTATCTAAGCATCACACACATGCTGCCTTTGCTCCAACCACTAGTACAACAATCCATGTCCATCAGTCTATTTCTTTATCACAAGAAATCTTTACTAGGCCAGATTGATTTCTTGACATCAATGAAAGAAAAGACACTTCAAGGTCATTGGCAGCAACCTTTTTCTGTAATCACAGAAACTAGTTATGCAGGAAAAATTGCTTGGGTTTTGTTTTGGAGGTTTTTGTTTTTGTTTGGAGGTTTTGTTTGTTTTGTTTTCCCTCTCTACAGAAATGAATTGTGATACTTTTTAGTATCACTTTTGTATTGTCTAGTTCTGGTTTCTGGTCAGGTAAACTGTAAGACTGTAAGCCATTGAAGAACAGCCTGGTATAAAACAAGAAAAAATTCAGTACTCAAAAAGTTTTCAGTAAAAAAATACAAAACTTTTCAGCATATGGTGGCACTGACATAGATTTTCTAGAGCTGTACCAAATATGACTTCTATTCTTTTACTATGAAGCCAAGATGTTATGATAAGCCTACAGGTATCACATATTTTGATGGTTGTTCATACACAAAGACAATAGCATAATGCTGAACTAACAAAATCCCATTACTTTCATTAATTACACATTATTACCAATAAGATAATCCTGTTTCTTCTTTCTGTTACATATCTTTCTGTTACATCTAGTCTGTGTTTAAGTCACAAAATGAGGCTGGAAATTCCCCATTTCAAAAGGGATTGTGAATAGTCACTATAAATATTTTCTGGATGCTATTAACAAACAAATCTTGCTGATATTTAGACACTTTGCTCTTATTAAATGCTCATATTTGTTATACACAGAAAGTTTATTATATCCTGCTACACGCAGGTAAACTGTGTAATTTAAAAGCAAAGTGCCTAACTGAGGTACATGTGTTTCCTGTGCACTACAATTTTTCAAAAAAAAAACCTGAACGCAGTACTTTCAATTGCACAGTTAAAAATAAGACCATAAACTCCAGTTAAATGAAATGCTTATATAAAAATTTACATGCAAATGAGAGTATCACACTGAGTCATGACCATATTCCTGTGCTCTCTTTAAACTGAGTAACAAGTTGTCTCTTCTGTGAGACATCCATCACTTCAATTTTACTACTGCTCTGCCAATCACAGTAAGAAGTTCTCTTCTGTTGCAACAATAGCTAACTCTTTGTTAACACACTTCAAATTTCTACAAGATGTACTGAAAAAATTTTCCTTCTCAGTACACATTATTTTTAATATTTGTCTTCTGGAATTAATTTTTGCTTTTCTAAGTACTGCTTTCTGTAATAGGCCCAAAATTTTTTAGAAGTGCACGTCCTTTACAAAACATGAAGCTATATGCACTATATTTTCTTTTTTCATCCTTGTTCTTTGCTTTTATTTCAAACAATGGGACTGCACTGTCCATTGGAAAGACTCTATGCTACTGTCACCATATAAAAATTTATTTCTGATATACCATAATATGATCTTTTTCTTATATACAGTGCAGTCTTACTTTGGAAGACTGAAATGTACAGAAATTCTTTTTCTCTGCCTAACCCTTGATTTCCATTATATTTTACTCCAATTATAACTCTATCATTAACTGTTGCCAACTGATCATAGAATCCATGTCAGAAATAAGGTCTCTATTAATACAAAGGGGTGGGAGAAAAGGCACACCCTTTTTTCTTCCCTGCCTTCCTTTTGAAATGTTAATTGTTCAATAATCACAGGTTAAATTTCAAAGCCTCTTTCATGAATGAATTCCTTGTCTGATGTTAAAACTAATGTATATAATGTTAAAAATGTGAAGACAAAACAGGATTTCAGTCATCTTTTATTAACTTATAAGTTTATAGTACGAACTTCACAGAATTCATAACACTTGCCAAATTGCTGCACAATGTTTTTTGTAGACAAAAGTCACATGGCATTGATATTTTACTGTGCCAGAGTATGGCAATTCCATTTGATTTCTCATTAACACAAACAGGTCTGTAAAGACAGACTCTTGCCTGGAAGGAGCACAAATTCTACAAAGGAAGACATAGCCTCCTCCCAATTAAGTAACAGAACAATTTGAAATAAAGTGCTTAAAAATTGTTGCTATTAAAATTCTTAAGAGTAAATGGACACAAAAATCTGCTTTTAAACCAGGCAAGATAACATACTTCAGATAAGAGTGAAAAGACTATTTCCTTTTTTAAGGTACTCTGAAATTTATTTTCTATGTAAAAAAAAAAAAAAATTTTCCTCTTCAAGACTTCAATTAAGTATCTATATGCAAATAATTATCATATGAAAATATTAATATATTTCCTTTAGAAAGTTCTAGAAGAAAAATGTTTATTAGCAAAACCAAAACATATTTATTAGGTACTTTTGAGTAACTGTCAAAAAAATCAGTCACTCCTATCTCACTTTACCAATGAAAGTATAATAAAGAATGCAGATTCAGTGATTCTCTGAAAACTCACCTGAATTTTCCTTACTCAAGGACAATTTTTTATACCAAACCCAATTAGGTATTATTTAGAAGCACTGTTTCAACTTCCCTACTTCTGGTTGTAGTTTTAAGCCAGGCATACATGAAAGGAGATACAGATGGACCTCACTGATGGATCCATTTCCCAAATCATACTAAATTAGGAAATCCTTTCGTTTATTTCATCTCTCCTTTTGAACAGATCAATGAAAACTCTCTGCCATGGATACAAAGGCTCTCATGTATACCCAAACAGAAAAAGTTCTGCATGTAAACTTTTCTTGAAAAGGAAGCTCTAGATTAAAGACAGCTATGTAAGAATGGTATAAAAATGAAAAAGAAAGGAATGAAGAATATACATGAAGGTGATAAAATTAATGAGTCAGAGAGAAATCAGTCTGAGCTAAAGTAGATCTAATTAAATTTAGGTATGAATGGATACATGATGTCAGGTATATGAGTAGACATCACTGACCAGTTTGATTCAGAGAAATCTTAGCTATCATCATTTGAAAATCATGGCAGATATATTCTTTTCTGTTGTTATCCAGTCAGAGTTCACTGATCAGACTTGGTCTAAATAAACAATTTGCTCCATGTTCAGTTTCGCAAGTAGTGGTACCAGTTATTTTTCAGGTGAGTAGCAATTTTCTTCCTGAGTCAGTACTGAATAAATACCTTTGTACAATTATGCAGTATTTTTAAAAATTATTATTAATATTGAAAATAAATAAATGCCAGTTGGGCCAAGCTCCCAATAGGCAGTTATGTCCCACCCATCATAATCTTTCCCCCCGGGCTGCTTGTGATGGTGGGACAGAAAGGGTTTTTTGGTTTGGGTTTTTTTTTTTTTTTTTTTTTGGATTTAAGCAATTGGGCCTCTCTGTTCAACAGAACAGACTCCTGGATATCAAAGCACTTTTACTGCTGGTGATACGGCCCTCCTATTTAATGTACTACAGCAATGATTGGAAAGTCAGGACTGCGAGCCACGGGAGGCCATGATTAACAAAGCATCTTTCTCATGCTCTTAAGAAGGAGTGACCTTTACTGCTAGCTGTTGCATAGTCTGGGTTGCTATTTCAAGACTTCTTTTCTAAAATAATAACCTGAAAAGCTTAGTATTCTTTTTGTGTACTATAAAACCCTTTCACATAATTCTTCTGAAAGCTGTGAAAAGCATTAAGTCTACTAGGATAGCAAAACTACTGCATATTGACCTGGACAAGCTGGAGAAATAAATATGTAACTATTATAAAACTATTCAGAAATGATGCTGTTTTTCACCCAGCTGATGGAATGTATATAGAAAAAGAAATGAGAAGAGTAAGTCTATGCCCGTACATAAAAATCAATCTGTAATTTTTTGATGAACTAATCAGAAGTTAATAGCACAAACTGAATTTTCTAGTAACAGCAAAATTGAATCCAGACATAACCTGCATCTCCATATACATATACAGAAAAGAGCAGAGAAAACAGTGAATTTGAACTGAAAAGAAAAGGTTGAGGAAGAAAAATATTATGGGAGTGAAAAAAAGATGCTTAAAATGTTTTAGAAGACATCTTATGACACAAAATATAAACCAGCTTTCCACTAATTTTAAAATACAGGGAAGATGGGCAAGAGTGAAAAATGTGTGTAATAGAAGTTCTGGTGCCTGAAAAAAAAGGAGTAGGAGTTACTCCTAAATTCAAGTTCCAAATGTACTTGATAGACACCTGGATGTGTAGCTATCCCGCACCACCTGGATTAGCTTCGGGATGTTCCTAACTGAGCATGCTGGTCTAAGGTGCAGGATAGTACTCCCATCCATTCGCCCAAATTCCATCTTTCATTATTCATTATCAGGATGGACATGACAGAAACTAAATACTCCTGAGAAAAACATGAGAATTGATCGGTAATAGATGTGATTATTATACAGTGGGGAAAAAATATCGTTTTGGGACTTAAAATATTTTTGATGAATTTTGACACCTTCTGTAGTTATCATTCAACAACAATGGGCCTTGCAAAATATTACATGGCAGGTACACATGCCCTCAAGTAACTGAGCCAGGTATCTGTTCAGAGAACTGAACTTGCAAGACCAACAAGTGTCAAGAATGGCATTACAAAATCAGTTGGCATTAGATATGTTATTATTAAAGGAACAAGGGATTTGTTGAATCTTCAATCTTAATCCATTCACAATGCAACATTATCAATTGAAGAAGCCTGAGCCAAAAGGAAACAAATCATCGATCAAGTATCAGAGCTTTTCCAATCACTCCAAACCTAAGGCTGGCTTCGTGGCTGATGTGCATATTCTAACCCCTGGGACTCATGGGGTGGAGGCAATGTCTGTAATGAGGATTGGGTTGATGATTGTAGCTGGAGTTACATTTGTAATGGTTGGCATAGCTACTATGCAGTGTATAATTGCTTGTGTCATTTTCCTACTGTTTCTGTCTTTTCTCCTCTGACTTTTCTACAAGCACAACACCCCTTGGACAACCTGTGAAATGAGAAAAAGGTCCCAGGAAGACATTGTTTGAGCCACAGAGCGACCTAAAAGACTTAAAGACCACAATTGCCTCAAATATTGTCAAGGCCAGAGAACTGACTTGCCATAAGTTTACAGTGTGAACTTGAGATAAGGGCAGAAGAGAGGAATTTGCAACAGGAAGGCATTTACTCCAGGCCTGGTCTGGAGGTCTGGTTAACAGATCCTGGTTAATGCATCCAGACAAAAATTCCCACTGTGGCAAACTGTGAGAAAGGAAACAACTGCTTATACACGTGCTACCCCAAGTTATGGGAATATTTGTGACTGCCCATGGATACCCACAACTTGGACTGTATGAAAGTGGTGCCTCTAGAAGACTACCAAGAAGACCAGGGTGAAGAAGGACCAATGGGATGCCTCTGGATCCACAGTGTGATGACTATTTTCTGCTCCATCTCTCTCTCCTTCTCTCCCCTTCCCCCCCACCCCGCTCTTTCCTATTTCTTTCTATCTCTGTACCTCACATTTACTGTTAAATAAAATCCGTACTACTGACTTTGGATTATAGTCTCATTTGACCTTAATTCAGGCAGAGGCATCTCTCAACAATCGGATCATAACAAGTGGAGTAGAAAAAAAACAAAAATGGTATCCAACCCATCAAATACAAAAGAAAAGGTAATACTACATCCTACTTAAAAGAAAAACTGTGTAACAGATAAAGGGCAATTCAATATAGATAGAAATAGAAACATGCTGACTTTGATGAGTCAGTGTTAATCCAATCCAACCACCTCATGAGAAAAATCAGTAGAAAATATCTGAGAGAGATGTAATGTGTTTAAGAGGTGTCATAAGCATAATGTACAAGGAAAACATGCAACTAGGCTTTTAAAGTGAACCGCATATATGTCTATGAAGTGATACACATATAACTTACATATATATATATCTTATATAACTTCATATATATATCCGGTTGTTACACACAGAATACCACATAGAAGATCGCACAGTGAAATTGCTGCACTGCAATTTACTAGTGAAAATTCAAAATAAACTGATCAGGATCCAGATTTTGTACTGAACAAGACTGCCAGCTTTTTGCCTATGGTACTACAATTGAACAGTTTTATTTGTTCGTTGTTGGACTATGAATTAGTGACTTTCAAAAAGGAAGAGGTTAGGAGCATCACCTCTGAAGGGAAGTAGGCTCTGGTGCTCCCTTCATGTCATAGGACCTCTACACTTTCCCTCACACAAGCAATAAGATGGCCCGGGGCGAAACTTCGGGGAGGAGGAAAACCTCCTCTGGGATGAAATCAAAACATGCAGAGCTTGCTGCAGCAAATCAGAAAGTCAGTGCACTGACTTCAAGCAGCCATTCCCTCTTTTAGGATATTTGAGAATAAAGAAATAGGTTTACATTATTTTGAATATCTTTTTGTCATGGTTTGAATATCTTTTTTTCCATGGTTTTGGAATGATATTCCCTAATTTAATGTTTTTAGTGAAACATGACAAACCATGTGGAGCTCAATCACACCACCCCCCCCCCNACAATACTAATGACAGATTATACTAGAAGAAAAGAAGCGAATGATTCACAAGTGATTACTCACCTGCACCCACAGAAACCCCCCAAAACACCTGACCTCTCCCTTTGTGACTCAGCTCAATGTGGAAGGGAGCTCTTCCCCCATTCCTGAAAAATGACATGAGGTGGTATAGAATGCCCTTTGGGTCCTAGACA